>LZPO01017288.1:16007-37985 GCA_001675575.1 Neotoma lepida | reverse complement strand
TGTTCTCTTTGTTTCTATTTTATGGATTTCAGCATTCAACTTGATTATTTCTTGCCCTCTACTCCTCTTGGGTGTGCTTAATTCATTTTGTTCTAGAGCTTTCATGTGTGCTGTTAAGCTACTAGTATGAGATCTCTCCATTGATTTTTATATAGGAACTTAGTACTATTAACTTTCCTTGTAGCACCACTTTCATTTGTCCCATAAGTTTGGGTAGGCTGTATGTTCATTTTCCTTGAAAAGGAAATTCTAGAAAGACATTTTGTTTTTTTATTTCTGTCTTGACCCATTTTTCATTCAGTTGAGAGTTGTTCAGTTTCATTGAGTTTGTAATCTTTCTGCTGTTGTTGATATCCAGCTTTAATTCATGGTGGTCTGATAGGATGCGGGGAGTTATTTCAATTTTCTTGTATCTGTGGAGAATTGCTTTGTGTCTGAGTACATAGTCAATTTTGGAGAAAGTTCCATGAGATGCTGAGAAGTAGGTATATTCTTTTGTGTTTGGGAGAAATGTTCTGTAAATATCTGTTAGGTCCATTTGATTTATAGTGTCTGTTAACTCCAGCGTTTCTTTGTTTTGTTTTTGTCTGGATGACCTGTTCATTGGTAATAGTGAGGTATTGAAGTCTCCCACTATCAGTGTGTGAGGACCAATATGTGATTAAGCTGTATTAGTGTTTCTTTTACAAACTTGGGTGCCCTTGTGTTTGGGCCATAGATGTTAAAAATTGAAATGTCATTTGATGGATTTTTCCTTTGATGAGTATGTGGCGTCCTTCCCTATATTTTTGTTTACTTTTTTAAAGTTTATTTTGTTAGATATTAAAATATACACACCAGTTTCCTTCTTAGGTCTCTTCATTTGGAATATCTTTTACCAACACTTTACTCTGAGATAATGTCTATTCTTGACATTGAGATATGTTTCTGGCATGCAGCAGAAGGATGGATCCTGCTTTTGCATCTTTGGTAATTTGAATGTAATTGGATCCCATAAGCTCATTGGGAGTGGCACTATTAGGAGGTATTGCTTTGTTGGAGTAGGTGTGGCCTTCTTGGAAGAAGTGTATCACTGTGCGGGGTAGACTTTGAGACCTCCTATGCTCAAGATATGCTCAGTGAAGAGACAGTTCTCTTCCTGTTGCCTGTGGATCAAGATGTTGAACTCTCAGCTCCTTCTCTAGCACCATGTCTGCCTGTTTGCCATCATGTCCTGCCATGGTGATAATGGACTAAACCTCTGAAACTGTAAGCCACTCCAATTAAATGTTTTCCTTTATAAGGGTTGCTGTGGTCATGGTGTCTCTTCACAGCAATAGAAACTTTAACTAAGACACCAATGGATAACAAAGATCTTTTCCCACAGCATTCCTTCCCCTAACTCATCCCACCATCTTAGCCTCCAAAACCAGCAGGCATTCGCTAGAAACGCACAAGCTGAGCAGGACAGTAAAAGAGACAATACACAGCCATCACAGTCTCTGAAAGTCCAGAGAGGAAACAGAAACCAAGGAACAAAGCATCCACCCAACAAAGACAAACCCAGAAATCAGCACCTAGATCTATAATCACCCAAAACACAGATGCCTAGACACCCGTGTAAAAACACAATCAATAACAGCCAGGAAAAACAGAAAGTTATGAACTTATGGGAGCCAGTTACATTCAAACTACCACATTCCACTCCCTGGCCCCCAAAAGCATGTAACAATACCATAATACAAAATGTATTTAGTCCAATTTCAAAAATCCCATAGACTATCACAGTCTCAACAATGTTTTAAAGTCCAAAGTTCAAAGTCTCTTCTGAAATTCATGCAATCTCTTAACTGTAATCCCCTGTAAAATCAAAAAAAATATCACATACTTCCAACATATAATGGCACAAGACATATATTACCATTCCAAAACATAGAGAAGGGGGCACAGTGAGGAAATAAAGGATAAAAGCAAGACTGAAAATCAGCTGGGCAAACTCCAAACTCTGCATCTCCATGTCTGATGTCAAAACGCTCTTCAGATCTTCAACTCCTTTCAGCTTTGTTGACTACAACACATTTCTCTCTCTGTGGCTGGTTACACTCCCTATTAGCAGCTTTCCTTGGTAGGTATCCCATGGCTCTGACATCTCCAACATCTTAGGGTCTTCAGGGCAATCTAGGCTTCAACTTCTCAGCTTTGTGTAATGGCCTCTCTAGTTCTCCATTCAGGGATACCCCTGACGCATTCTTTGCCTCAATGGCTTTCCTTCGTCATTGAGGAAGAGTCCATAACCCTTTTCTTCTATCCTTGACTCTAAAGCTAGAGCCACATGTTGAAGCTGCTAAGTTTTGCCCCCACAGTTCAAATCGACCATGTTCCTACTAGTATGGCCCATTAATCAGTGCTTAAAGCATTCCTCTGCTTCCCTAACCTCAAGTACCAAAGTCCAAATTCCTCCAAACAAAAGCATGGTTAGCCCTATCATAGCAATATCCCAGTCCCTGGTACTGACTTCTGTCTTAGTTAGTGTTTCTATTGCTGTGAAGAGACACCATGACCATGGCAACTATTATAAAGGAAAACGCTTAGAGTGTCTTACAGTTTCAGAGGTTTAGTTCATCATGGAGTCATGCAGACAGACAGGATGCTGGAGAAGGAGCTGAGACTTCTACATCTTGATCCACAAGCCACAGGAAGAGAACTGTAATGGGGGGGGTAGTGATAAGTGAATGAATTGTGTTATCAACAGAAGATTCAGGCAGGGGCCAAGGAAGATTGCAGCCCTTACAGTGCTGGGGATGATTAGATTTGAAGGGGAGGAGGGAGTGGTTAGTGTATTCAGTTAGCTTACCTGTTTCCTTGTTCTGCTTTGCTGGTATGTTCCCAGTGGATGTCAGCTGGTATTGGAGCCTAGGATAATGATGTGAGCTGGCAGAAAGAAGGTAAGGGAAGAAGACTTTTGTGATCCATTGGGGATAGGGTCAGATAGGAAAGGGAGACTGAAATGGGTTTCCTGTTACAGAGCTGGGAATGAGACTGGAGGGATTGGATATTATGAGCAGTGTTCTTGGGTATTTTGTTCGTGTTTATAATAATTTAAATTTTTTTCTGAAATTCACTTACAGCGTATTTCTACTTATAATTTATTTTCATAGTAACCAATATCATGTAACTTCATTAAATTCATTTATCTAGTTAACATTCATTAATAATGGTCAGAATAGGAAACTTTATATTTCTCCTAGTTTCTAGATGGTATGGGGGAAATATTTAGTTTTGCTGGGTAAAGTAGTCTGGGCTGGCATTTCTGGTCTCTTAGAGTCCTAGCATGCCTGGTCAGCCCGTTCTGGGCTTTAGAGTCTCCAATGAGACTCTCCTATTAGTCTAATAGGTCTGCCTTTAAATGTTACTTGGTCTTTTTCCCTTGCAGCTTTTAATATCCTTTCTTTGTTCTGTACATTTATTGTTTTGATGGTTACATGCTGAGGGGAATTGCTTTTCTGATCCAGTCTATTTAGTGTTCTGTATGGTTCTTGTAACTTTATAGGCATTGCCTTCTTTAGGTTATGAAATTTTCTTCAATGATTTTGTTGAATATATTTCTATACCTTTGGCCTGTGTTTCTTCTCCTTCCTCGATTCCTATTATTTGGAGATTTGGTATTTTCATAGAGTCTCAGATTTTCTGGATATTTTGTGCCAGGATGTTTTTAGATTTAACATTTTCTTTCACTGATATATACATTTTTTCTATCATATCTTCAATGATTGAGATCCTCTCTTCCATCTCTTGTATTCTGTTGGTGAGGCTTGCCTATTCAAGTTCCTAAATTTTTAATTTCCAAATTTCCCTCAGTTTGAGTTTTCTTTATTAATTCTATTTCCACTTTCAGGTCTTGAACTGTTTTGTTCACTTTATTCCAACATCTGTTTGAGTTTTCACAGATTCCTCAAGGGACTCTCCTCTATCATATTCATAAAGGATATCTTAAGGTCTTTTCTTGTGCTTCAACTATGTTGTATTTCTCAGGGCCTACTGTGGTAGGGTTGCTGGGCTCTAGTGGAGACATATTGTCCTGGCCATTACTGATTTTGTTTTTATGCTAATGTCTAGGAATCAGGGTTTTGGATGATTGTAATTCTAGGTGGATGTGGGGTTTGAGCCTTTTGATGAATATTCATAATTAACATTAGTTTTCTTTCCTGTAACATATTCATCTGTTTTATAAATAAAGGCAATGCAATGAGTTTGGAAGAATTTCTTCTTAATATTATTTCTGTTTGTAGGGGTAGGGACTAAAAGAATGGTTTTAATTCTTCTTTAAATATTTCATAGTATTTACTAGTAAAGCCATCTAAAACTGGACTTTTCTTTGTAGGGAATTTTTAAAAATTCTAAGTAAATGTCTTTTTTAAAACAGGTAGATCATTTTTTTCTATTTACTTTTGTTTCACATATAACATGTGTCTAGAGAGACCTTAAGAAGTTTTCACCATTTAATTTTTAATATCTAATTTATTGGTGTTGAATTATACATATTATTTTCTTAATACTTTTTAGTTCTCCTTTACACTTTCATTATAATAAAGTACTTTTTGTTCTTTTATATTCTTCTTATAATCAGTAATTGCTAGTAATCTGACTTCCAGTTCATTGAGGGCTTGCCAAGGAATGTGGGGGATATACCCAGTGAAATTCCGTTGGGGAATAATTATGTTCCTTTTCCCAGGAGGAATGAAATTTAACACCAAGCATATGCCTCCATGATTCAAGTCTGAACTTGACTGAATAATTCAGAAACCATTTGGGTAACCCATAGTCAAGGGAGATTGAAAAAAAATAAACAAAGTTTACTCTTTTCCTTCTATCCCAAGAAAGATAACTAGGAATTATAACAATTACTCCAGAGCAAAGATAGCATAAGGACAAACTAAAGTGATCCAAAACATCCTGCTATTTTCTTAATTTGATTATTTTATATACTTTGTTGCCTTTCTGTGCTTCGATGGAGACATTTTACACAGTTGTATTTATTTGATTGCTTTCTTACTGGGTAAACAAGGGCACAGAAGTTCATTGCTTCTTTTCCTGCTGAAATCGACATTTATCTAATCACTAGGCTTATATAGAAGAGAGGTGATATTACATACCACACATCTTTACATAAGGAAATAATACATTTATATACCTTGAAATGTGTTATGATGCTATTGAAACCATGATTCAATTTAGTTACTACAACTAAGTTATAGGATAGATTATTGCTCCTTTTAACAGGTAGAGGAAAATGTACCCTTAAAGAGTTTGTGTAATTGTCTCCATACTGTAGGACGATTATATAATATTTAGATGCATGTCTATAAAACTTTGCAAAATTCACAAAAATATATAGTCATAGACTGCTATTTATCTTTCTTCTTCCACTTTTATTCATTTTATAAACAAGGGAACACCACAGATAGTAAAAATGCTTGACATTTTCTTCAACTGGGAAATTACATGCAAAATAAGTAGAGAAATAGATTGATAGACAGACAGATAGATAGGAAGCTAAACATGCAGGTAGATATTTGCTTAACAGCTTCTTGTTGGTGAAAATTTTTAGAAGACTATTCTAGAGAATACCTGTAATTACTTAGTGCTTAACTTGGCGTGTACTGTCAAACACTAGCGGCAAAATCAAGTCAGCAAAATATCCAGGACAGCTTCAAAATAGAGAATCTGTGTCAATAACGTACACCACCAGGATCAATCAGGATAGTATGCCTGAGAGACAATGGTAAGAAAAATGCAATAAAGTTGCACCTGATGTTTTCAACTGCCAGATCTGTTTCAAGGGGAAAATGTGGAATGAATCAATTTTAAATCCCAGAAATCAAAAGGATAATTTAGAAAAACACTATTCTCTTATCAGTTTGACTAATAGTTCACTTTTACACCAACATATATTTCCCACAAATGTTTGGGTGTTGTTGGCTCTAAAGAGACACCTCAAAAACAATTGTAAGATTAGATATTTATATGCTTTATTAGAAGTCACTGTTGATTTTTATTTTCTTTGGTTGTTTATATTTTTTTCCTTTTACATCCCAACAGAAGTTTCCCCTCCCTCCCCTCTTCCAAGACCACCCCTCCATCCACTCCTCTTCCACTATTTCTCAGTGAGCCATAGTACATCAAATTGCAGTAAGACTAGGCACCTCCTCTCCTATTAAGGCTAGATGAGGCAATCTGGTATGAGAAACGGTTCCAAAAGCAGGCAACAAAGTCAGAGACAGCTCCTGCTCTCACTGTTAGGAGTCCCACAAGAAGACCAAGCTACACAACTGTAACATATATGCAGAGGGCTTAGGTCAGTCCCATGCAGGCTCCCTGGTTGTTGGTTTAGTCTCTACGAGCCCCTGTGAGCCCAGGTTAGTTGTTTCTGTGGGTTTTCTTGTGATGCCCTAGACCCCACTGGCTCCTACAATCCTTCCTTCCCGCTTCTGCAGGATTAATGGTTGGCTGTGGGTCTCTGCAGTTGTTTCCATCAGTTTCTGGGTGAAGCCTCTCTGATGACAATTGGGCTAGGCACCGATATATCAGTAGAGCAGAATGTCATTAGGAATCATTTAATTGACTTTTTTGCCAGTCATATTTGGTTCTATCCTAGGTCTCTGAGGTATCCTACCTCTGGATCCTGGCCCTCAGGGATGAGTGCCCTATCAGGGTATGAGTCTCTAGCTGTGCTAGTCATTGGTTGGTCACTCCCACAATTTCTGCACCATCTTTACCCCAGCATATCTTGTAGGCAGGACAAATTGTAGGTCAACGTTTATGTGGCTGGGTTTGTGTCCTAGTTCCTCCACCCACTGGAAGTCTTGCCTGGTCACAGGAGATGGCCAGTTCAGGCTCCATATCCCCTATTGCTAGGAGTCTTGGCTGGGGTCACCCTCGTAGATTCCTGGGAGTTTCCATTGCTCTGGGTTTCTAGCTCATCCCATAGGTGCCCCCAGATTGATTTTTATTTTCTAATGAAACTCTAAATGTATGTACAAACACACAAACCATGCCATCATTCATATTGCTGAAATTTGTTCATATAAAGCCCTCAGTATGATATTAGAAGGCTTATGAAAACTATTTTTAGATGTCCCTTTTGGCTTTTCTGTGGCAGCAGCTTTGTCTTTATGGATGATACATGATAATAGTAGCATTTTCTGTGACAGATTCATAGAGGAGAAAATAGTAAAAAGCCTCTATGACCTTTCTATGAGGTCAAAAAATTTTAAAATATTCTCATCCTTTTGGCTGCTTAAAGACACAAGTTCTTGTTAGTTCTCAATGGTGATTAAAATAAGATATGTCAATTTTCATCACTTTCTTATACATACAACACATAAATATCTGAATAAATTCAAGGGTTTGGTAACTAACATTTTCTACCTAGAGAATGAGACAGGCCACATATGAAGTTATGAGATCCTGCTCGACGTATTTTGTGTACACATGTCTTAGAATCATCTCATAAGAAAAAGAGCTTTGAAGGAACCGTGATGTAACACAAAAATCTCACAGTATAATCCCTAGTCTTAATCTCAAAAGGAATTTTTAAAGTATCAATATAGTTAGGAGAGAAAAAAAAGGTGTTGGGAAGGAGACTCAGAAAAATCAAAATATGAAAATGCCATAATGAAAACCATTTTTATGTGCTGTTTTAAAAATAAAAAATATATACATTGAAAAACTTTACTGAATGATTTTTATATGACTGACACTACTTTGCCAGTTCAATGTGAGAAATAAGCACAGAAAATTCTTCCAATGGTCTCCAGTCTAGTGTGAGGAAACGTTAAACCAGCACAGGATTACACATGGCAGAGTCACATCGGTGAATGATGCTAGTGGCCTGGAGAAAGTAAAGTTGAGCATCTACTATGTCCATTGTGGACCAGTAGCTGTACTGAGCCTTTAGACTTATTCAATCCTCACATTTAATCATTTACCTTTTTATGTAAATATAGTTTTAGTGTGTTATGGGGGAGGGAAATGAAAGCTAGAATAACTGTTCCAAATAACTGTTCCAAAGTCATATTAACAGATGGCAACAAAACTGAGATGAAAAGTCATATGTCTCTTTCCAACTCCTAAGCTTTTGTATTATGCTATTTTTCCATCATGAGAAGTTTAAAGGTATTTTATACCAACTGTTGGCAACTTCTTGTCTTATTAGTAGTGTTGTAAATATGAACTATAATTTTGCATAGTAGCAAAGTCTGTGAACAAAATAAAACAGTATTATGACAAAAGTGATTGAAGGGCAAAGAAGAAAAACATAAATCTCTCTCAGCCCACTTATCATTTGTATATGGGAGGGCTACTGATTTTTTTGAGTTAATCTTGTGTCCTGCCACATTACTGAATGAGTTTATCAGCTGTAGAAGTTCCCTGGTAGAGTGTTTGGGGTCACTTATGTATACTATCATATCGTCTGCAAATAGTGAAAGTTTGACTTCTTCCTTTCCAATTCGTATCCCTTTGATCCTCAGGGGTCCAGTTGTTGTGAGAGAGGAAAGATTCTATGAGCAAGGGACATGGAGATCATGATGGGAAAATGTACTGAGATGTCTAGCCAAACTAGTGGAAATGCATGAACTGTGGACTGATAGCATTGGAGTACCCATAGTGCTGGACTGGGCCCTCTGGATACTTGAGACAGTGGTTTGGCTTGAACTGTTTAGGGGGCTCCCAGGTGGTGGGATCAGGATCCATCCCTAGTGCATGAGCTGGTTTTTTTGGAGCCCAGTGCCTATGGTAGGACACCTGGAGCAGCCTTGGCATAGGGAAGAGGGTCTTGGACCTGCCTCAACTGAATGTACCAGACTCTGGGGTTGAGGGGCAGGGCTGGGGAGTGGGAGGAGGGAGGAGAGGGGGTTCTGTGGTTGGTATGTAAAATAAACAAAAAATCTTTTAATAAAATAAATAAATAAATAAATAAATAAATAAATTTTAAAAAAGAAAAACATAAATCTCTAGTATTAATATTTGAGATAAAACAAATAATTAGAAGGAGTAAGTGAAGAGGCAACTGAAAATATTCTAAAATTGGGAAGACTCACATATTTGAAGATCAGCAACAAGGTCACACTCTGAAGAATAAGAGAAGAGGAACAGAATACTGAGGAGTTATATATACAGCATTTGGTAGGACACGAGGACAGAAAGAGTTTTAATTTTAGACTGCAGCAGAAAAGCATTAGGAGACTTTGCATGGGGAAGAGCTACCTCTTAACTCACATTGAAACATACAAGTTTGTTGTGGATTTATGTGGGTAGGAGACTTAAGAATGCAATAATGGAAACAAAGAAACCAGTAAGAAGAAACTCCAGCAGAGAAGTGAGAGTGGCCAGGAAGAATGGTAGGGAATTGTGGAATTTGGAAGACACATTTAGATTTAGAAAGAAAAAAAAAAAGAATTTTCAAGTTAAACCTGGAAAGAGTTTCTTGTGAGTTTAATATATTGAATGAGTTAGAAACAGAATTCAAGACTTAATTGTGCAAGATCCTTTGATTGAGTAATTAAATTGATCTAAGAAAATGGTATTTCCAGTCAGTTGGATGCAGAATATTGAGGAGAAGAGACATGTTTGATGATGGTGAAAGAGGGAGTAAAAAGATGAAAACACATTTTAACATATTTATTCAATATTCTGAAGAAAATGACAAGCAGCCAGCTACATACATGCAGTGATTTGAATGGGAATGCTCCCATAGGCTAATATGTTTGAATAATTGGGCCATAGTTGGCAGAACTGTTTTGCAAGGATTAGAAGGCGTGACATTGTTGTAGGAGTTGCGTCACTGGGTGAGCTTGTGATCTCAAAAGACTATTACCATTCCCAATATGCTCTCTCACTTAACATGTGAACTCTCAGTTGTTAGTGCTGCCACACCTTCACTTTGCCATCATGTACTGTAAGCTCTGAATCCTTAAGCCCAATTAATTACTTCCTTTTATAAGTTGCCTTGGTCATAGTGTTCTATCATAGCAATAGAAAAGTATCTAAGATAATATAGAAGTTAGGAATTATGTCTGTTTAAATGCCATTAGAAGTAAGTTTGCCTATTATTCTATCATAAGCTCCAGCCAAGGAGCTATATGAAGTATTGAAATATTCATAGCCTTGTGTATGCTTTGCTACCTCATTATCACTAGGGCAATGAGGCATCTCAATATCACCATGAAATGCTTGTACAATTTCATAGCTCATGCTTCTGCCTAGAATATGACAACAAAAGACTATGGCTTTCAATGTCAAAACCTTCCTATATGTGCAAAGACCAAATAGGTGTCATCTTTTTAAAACTGGCCTGGTCTACCTAGTTTTTACAGGTAATCCATCAATACAACAAAGTTTCAGATAGATATATGTTATAAAGGCAAACAATTTTCATCCTCTAGGATGCTATAACAAACTAAAAGCTTGTTTTAGCATCAGAACTCAGATTCCTGTGTTCTTTTTATATGTAATTTGATCTTTATGTGTGTCTTTCATAAAATAGTGATATTATTACTTATGTGGTTATTATGAGTATGGTCTTCATTGCTTTTCTATTGCTGGGATAAGACACCATGACCAAGAAAACTTATAGAAGAAATTCTTTATTGAGGACTTGTTTCAGAAGGGTAGATAGAGTTCACAACTATCATGGCAGGGAGCATGACAACAGGCAAGTCCTAGAATAGTAGCTGAGAACTTACATCTTGATCCAGAAGCACAAGGCAGAGAAAACTAACTGGGAATGACATGAGTTTTTTTAAAATTTCAAAGCCCATCACCATTGACACACCTCTTCAAACAAGGTCACACCTCCTAATCCTTCCCAAACAGTTATACTAACTAAGGACCCAGTATTCAAATATATGAGCCTATAGGTGCTATTCTAATTGAAATAATTTTATCCTTGGAAAAACTTAACACGATGGCTTACATCTGTTTGTATTTCCAGCTCTATATAATCAATTTCTCTCTTCATTAAAAAGGCTAGAGATACAGTTTGGTGCTACTCTACTCACTTAGCTTACAAAGCATAACTGTCCTTGCCAGACATGCCCCTGGTTTTAGGTGCAAAACTATGTTTCTTCTTCACAAGGCCTCATGGAAAGCTTTTCTAGCTCTGAGAAATATGGAATCAGAAAAGACCGCAGATAAATAAAGTAATCCTGAGCAAAATGAGCAACACTGGAGGGATTCCCATTTCAGACTCCAAGTTATATTATAGAACTATAGTAATAATAATAATAATATGATCCTGATACAAAATCAGACATGTAGAGCAACAACATATACTAGAGAAAAGATAACATCTTTGACAAATATTGATAGGAAAACTTGATGAGCACATGTAGAAGAATGAAAATAAACCCATATCTATCGCCCCACACAAAGTTGCTCCAAGTGAATCAAAGACCTCAATTTGAAACATGAGACACTAAAACTGCTAGAAGAATGCATAGAAGACCCCCTTCCCTGGGTCCATATCCCAGCCTACAACTTTGGAAGAAGTCTTCAGCTTACCAGAGGCTAGGCATGATCAAGGAACCCTACACAGCACCACCACCCCTGCCCCCCAAGCTTTATATCCTGGCCTACAACTTCAGAAGAAGACTGCTGCTGTACCAGAGGCTAGGCCAGATCTAGAGACCCCAGTCTGTCCAACAACCCCAGTCTGCACCAGTTCCCTTGGCCTCTGTATCCCAGCTTATACTTTGGAAGAAGTCTTCAGCTTTACCAGAGGCAGACAGAATCTAGGAATCTCAGACTGCACCCCTCCCATGGGCTCCATATCCTGGTGTAAAACTTTGGAAGAAGATATTCCCTTTACTGGAGGCCAGGCTGGATATAGGGACCCCAGGCCCCAGAAAACACAGAGGAGACACCTTACTGGACCTGAAGACTCCTAGTAACCAGAACTCTTGGCCATTTAGGCCAGAAGAGCAGATAAGAAACAGAAACTATGGAACAAAACACCCATCCAATAAAGACAAATGCAGGAATCAAAACCTAGATCTATAATCATCCCAAATCCGAATGCCTAAACACCAGTGTAAGAACACAATCAGTAACAGAAAGGGCAATGTGGTACCACCAAACCTAGCTATGGAATGACAGCAAGATCTAAACATTTCAATGCAGCTGAAGCACAAGAAAACGACCTTGAAAATGATCTTATGAATATGATAGAGGTTCTTAAAGAGGAAATGAAAAAAAAATCCCTTAAAGAAATTGAGGAAAAGACCAAGAAAAATTGGATTAAATCAATAAATCACTAAAATAATGCCAAGAAAGCTGAGGAAAAACAAACAGATGAAGGCAGCTGTTCAAGATCTGAAAATGGAAATAGAAACAATAAAGAAAACACAAATGAAGGGAATCCTGGAAATGGAAAATCTGGGGAAGCAAACAGGAACTATAGATGTAAGCATCACCAACAGAATACAAGAGATGAGAGAGAAAGCTCAGGCATTAAAGACACAATAGAGGAACGTCTTAGTTTGGGTTTTTATTGCTGTGAAGAGATACCATGATCACAGCAACTCTTATAAGGAAAACATTTAATTGAGGTTGGCTTGCTTACAGTTTCAGAGGTTCAGTCCATTATCATCATGAAAGGGAGCATGGCAGCATGCAAGCAGACATGGTGCTGGAGCTGAGAGTGCTACATCTTGCAGGGAACAGGAAGTCAACTGAGACACGTGGCAGTATCCTTGGCATAGGAAACTTCAAAGCCTGCACCCACAGTGACACACTTCCTCCAACAAGGCCATACCCACTCCAACAAAACCACATCTCCTAATACTGCCACTCCCTATGAGATTATAGGGCCAATTACATTCAAACTACCACAAGAAAAGAGATTCATTAGTCAAAGAAAATGTTAAATCTAAAAAATAACTAACACAAAACATCCAGGAAATCTGGGACACTATGAAAAGACCAAACATAAGAATAATTGGAGTAGAAGAAGAAAAAAATCCAGCTAAAAAACCCAGAGAAAATATTTACAAAATCATAGATGAAAATTTTCCCAACCTAAAGAACATGCCTATAAAGGTACAAGAAGATTATAGAACATTAAATAGATTGGATCAGAAAAGAAAATCCCCATGCCACATAATAGTCAAAACACTAAGTAGTCAGAACAAAGAATATTAAAAGGTAAGGGGAAAGAGTTAAGTAACATTTAAAGGCAGACTTGTTAGAATCACACCCGACTTCTCAATGGAGACCCTAAAATCTGGAAGGGCCTGGACTGACATCTTGCAGACTCTAAGAGACCACGGATACCAGACTACTATATCAGACTACTATACCCAGAAAAACTCATCATAGATGGAGAAACATGATAATTCATGAAAAAGTCAAATTTAAAAAGTATCTATCCACAAATTCAGCCCTACAGAGGTACTAGAAGGAAAACTCCAACCCAAGGAAGTTAAGTACACCCACAGAAACACAGGTAATAGATAACCTCACACTAGCAAAACCCAAAGAAGGGATACACACACACACACACACACACACACTACCACCAACAACACCAACAACAAAATAACAGGAATTAACAACATTGGTCATTAATATCTCTCAGTATCAATGTACTCAATTTGTCAATGGAAGAACACAGGCTGTCTTAGTTTGAGGTTTTATTGCTGTGAAAAAAACATCATGCCAATGGCAACTCTCATAAATAAAATATTTAATTGGGATGGCTCACTTATGGTTTTCAGAGTTTTAGTCCATTATTATCATGATAGGGAGCATGGCAGTGTGCAGGCAGACATGATACTGGAGCTGAGAGTCATATATCTTGCAAGTAACAGGAAGTCAACTGCCTGTCACACTGAAAGAAGCTTGAACAAAAGAGACCTCAAAGCCTGCCCCCACAGTAACACACTTCCTCCAACAAAGCCAAAGCTTCTAATAGTGCCACTCCCTTTGGGGGCTATTTTCTTTCAAACCACCACAGAGGCTAACAGAATGGATACAAAAACCAGATCCATCATTCTGCTGCATACAAGACCTACCTCAATATCAAAGATAGACATTACCTCAGAGTAAAGGGTTGAGAAAAGATTTTCCAATTAAATGGGCCTAAAAAGCAAGCTGATGTAGCTATCCTTACATCTAACTTCAACCAAAATTACTCAAAAGAGATGGAGAAGGGCATTTTATACTCATCAAATGAAAAGTTCCATCAAGATGATGTCTCAATTCTGAACATCTGTGCCCCAAATGTAAGGGCACCCACATTTGTAAAAGAAATATTACTAAAGCTTAAATCACACATAGAACCCCACACAATAATAGTGGGAGACTTCAACACCCAACTCTCACCAATGGACAGGTCTACCAGACAGAAACTAAACAGAGAAATAATGGAACTAACAGACGTTATGACTCAAATGGACTTAATAGACATCTACAGAACATGTCACCAAAACACAAAAGAATATACCTTCTTAGCACCTTGTGGAACATTCTCCAAAATTGACCATATACTTGGTCACAGAGCAAATCTCAACAGATACAAAAAAAATGGAATAACCCCCTGTATCTTATCAGATCACCATGGATTAAAGCTGAATTTCAACAACAAAACAACAGAAAACCTAGAAACTCATGGAAACTGAACAACTCTCTCCTGAGTTACCACTGGGTCAAGGAAGAAATAAAGAGAGAAATGAAAGACTTCCTAGAATTTAATGAAAATGAATGCACAACATACCCAAACTTATGGGACACAATGAAAATAGTGCTAAGAGGCAAGTTCATAGCACTGAGTGCCTTCATGAAGAATATGGAAAGGTCTCATAATAGCGACTTAATAGAGCACACCTGAAAGCTCTAGAATAAAAAGAATCAAACTCACCCAAGAGGAGCAGACAGCAGGAAATAATTAAACTCAGAGCTGAAATCAATAAAATAGAAACAAGGAGGACAAAACAAAGAATCAATAAAATAAAGAGTTGGTTCTTTGAGAAAATAAACTAACTCTTATCCAAACTAACTAAAAGGCAGAGAGAAAATATGCAAATAAATTCAGAAACAAGAAGGAGGACATAACAGACTTCGAGGGAATCCAGAGAATTATGAGGTCATACTTCAAAAACCTATGCTCCACAAAATTGAAAAAGCTAAAAGAAATGGACCAAGTTATTGATAGATACCCTTTACAAAAGTTAAATCAAGATCAGATAAATAATTTACATAGACCTATAACACCTAAGGAAATAGAAGCAGTGATTAAAAGTGTCTCAACCAGAGCAGGCCCTGCACCTCACCTGGGCAGCACAGTAGAGCCAATCCTGTTGGTGGAGGTGTGAGTGAGCCAGCCCCAAAATTATGAGCATGGCAGAGCTGTCCTCATTACTCATCTGTCATATGGTGGCATAGGCAGGGGAGAGATCTGCTCCCCTGCCTCCCCCCTTCCTCCATAAATGCCTGAGGCAGGTGAGAGATCTGGCCCTGAAGTCATAAGAGCAGGAGAGTTGTCCCTGGCCCTCATCAGCTGCAGCACTCAGGAGAGTGGCCCCTACAACCACACCTGGCCCTGAAAGTGTAGGTGCAGACTCTGAACTGACTCTGAGTACAGAAAAGTGGGAGAACTGGACCTGCCCCTTGCTGGTGCTATGTTTGCCATGCTTGAGCCTGCTGGAGCCCTTCAGGGAAAGGGAAATGCATATTCACTGCTACTGGAAGTGTAAACTAGTGGAGCCACTAGGGAAAGCAACATGGAGTTTCCTCAAAACTCTAGCAGTATATCTACATGATTCTGGTATACCATTCTGGAGCATATACTCAAAGTATCTTACTATAGAGGTACTTGCTCACCAATATTCATTGCTGCTGTATTCACAATAGCCAAAAATGGAACCAGTCTACACGTCCAGCAACTGATAAGTGGATAACAAAAATGTTGGATTTTTAAACAGTGGAATATTATTGAGTTATTAAGGAAAATCAAAATTATGAAATTTACAAGTAAATGCATGAATAGATATAGAAACAGACATTCTGAGATGGGTAACTCAGACACAGGAAGGAAAATATCCCATGTTTTCTTTCATTTAGGGATGTTAGTTTTGAATCTTCAGAAATGGGTGTTTCCTTGGGAATACTGAAAGAAGTCAGGAAATTAGTAAGAAGTCATGGGGGAATCACACACTCTTTTGACAAGGATAACAGAACAGTGCAGAAGAGGAGGCAGAAAGAGTATAAAAGTATGAGGCAGTGGAAGACTACAAAGGGACAGCAGAGCAGCTGAAAATATGAACTCACAGCTGTTATGACAGTATTCAGAAGCCTTATGGAAGCTCAAGCCAGACCAAATACCAGTGTGGAAATGGAATGTGAGCATGAAATTCCATCCCTAGCCAAGGAACTATGGGCAACTGAGAATCAGTTTTCTTTAAGAGGATATCCCTGATACATAAACTATGCACAAGTGAAAGTATCTCTTTTTGTTTGGAAATTGGTGTTTGGGTGTGATCTGTGTCTAGCCTAGGGTCCAGAGGGGAGCACCCCACACTTCATTCCTCATATCTACAGCAGCATCAAAGCTAATATGAGCAACACAAATTGGACTTGAGGGGTGGTTTTTAAGGGCACATCATTGGGTCCATGGGGAAGGGAGCAGTAGATCTGGGAGAAATTGAGGGAAGGGGTGACTATACTCAAACTCACGGAATTATCAAAGAACTAATAAAATATTTTTGAGACAAGGTCTCACTATGTAGCTTTCATTGTCCTGGAGCCCACTATGTAGACTAGACTGGCTTTAAACCCTCAAACATCCACCCACTTTTGCCTCATGAGTGCTGGATTCAAAGGCATACCAACCAACCATGGCTGGCAATGAAAAATATTTTAAAAAGAAATACAGAATCTCAGACACGGCCTTAGAATTAATAACAGAATATACATTTGAATGAGGCCAGACAATTTGTGTGCACATCACTGAGAAATGTGGTGATGGCAGTAAATAATGAACGTGTGTGTGTGTGTGTGTGTGTGTGTGTGTCTACTTAGAATATATATATACCTATATATTATATTTTATTTTATCTTCACATTTTTAGTTTCATATACATATGAAGACCAAAGTTAATACAGTTCTAAGTAGACAATTCTAAAAGAAGACATATGAATTTGTATATTAAAAAATTCTCAATTTTTTAACTAACAAAAAAATGCAGAGCAAAACCACAATTAGATATCACGTCATCCCAGTTAAAATAGCAGTTATTTTGCTCTTTTTCCTGTTAATGCTACTCATCATTTGTACCTTTGATTGAGACTACTTATCTTGTAAGTACAACTGTATACATATAATTTCTGTTGGACATATGATTGTACCTTAATACTCGGTATAAAGAAATTTTATTTCAAAAGTGAGAAAGTATCATACATATATCCAACAGAATACTCCTTGGCTATCAAAATAATGACATTGTTGGCAACATGTATGGATTGGCAGTCATTTTGCTAAGTGATTTAAGCCAGGTCTTAGGATGCAGAGACAAGTGAGTCTCTATGAATTCCAAGACAGCCTGGGCTACATAATGAGTTCCAGTCAAGAAAAGACTATGTAGTGAGGACCCTGTCTCAAAAAAAAATCTAGAATATATCTCAGAATAGCTAGAATAGTTTGAAATTTCTGTATTTCAGAATAGCTAGAAAAGCTCTAAATTTGATCAATACTTATCACAGTAAATAGAAAAGTATGAAATTTCCAATATGTAAAAATATTAATGCTTGAAGGAATGGGATTGCATATAACCCTAATTTGATAATATTGCATTGTATAGATATATTAATTATTATTATAACACACACCCAAAATTGTATAAATATTGTGACTCAATAAAAAAATGAATATGAACTGTATATTTTATGATCTCAGTTAAATAACATGCTGGAGATAAACAAAACTATAGTGATATTGAAACATCAAATTTGTCACAGATTTACATTAGAAAGAAAAGATGGAATAATGAAAGCATGGGAGAATTTTTATGCTGGTTGAAAGGAAGAATATCAGCTCAGAACCCCCAAGCCAAAGTTATCAGCACAAAGGGAATTTATTTGTCCCAGAGGGAAGAGGGAAGGGATAAGGAACAAAGACAGGACACAGGAAGAGGGAGAAGGGAAACAGAACTAGGGAAAGGGAGCAGTGGTATTTGTCCCAGAGGGACAAAGGACTGCCTCTGGATAAAGACGAGATAGACTTGTCACATAGGAAAATGGCATTTTGTAAAGGTACAAGGAGAAATCCTGTGTTAGGATGAGGTGTTTAATTTTAATTGGGCATGTTTAATTAGGTGAACCAAAGGGGGGGGGTTGATAGCTGGATTTCAACAGTTCCATAGCTGCACCTTGGTAGTCAGCCTCAGGAGGAGGAAGTGGCCAAATAAGGGAATAGACCTTGGGGGCCTAGCTTCAGGAATGTAATCTAATGGTTTTTAGCAAGGCTTGAGGGAATTGGGGGAGAAGGGCAAGGCCATCAAAGCCACATGCTCAGATGGGTTAGTGTCCCTTCATTCCTACCTTTTTATTTTATTATTGTGTGACTTATTATTGGTTGGGTAAGTTGGCTTTGTTCTCTTTCTAGCTGTTTCCTGCTGACATTGGGGCGTTGTTGTTAGGGGACCCAAGGAAGCTTCCATCTGGAAAAGATTGGAGCTGAGAGGGGTATTGTTGCAAACAGATTGTGAGAAGGGATCAATAGATTGTGAGAGAGGCAGACATAAAAGTTTAAGTAAGTCATGAATGTCTGAGTTAAGATATATAAAAAGAAACAGAGGAGGAGTGGATGTTGGGCTGTAGAGGGGAGGTAGGGGGAGAGAATGGGAGCAGAGGAGGGAGGGGAAACTGCAGTCAGGATGTGTAAAATAATTAATTAATTGATTAATAAGTTGCTTCAAATTTCTTTCCTTCTCTCTATGCCAACGCTCTCCCTCACCCATAGTCAGAATACACAACCAGTCCTCCAGACCCCTCCAGACTCTTCTCTCAACTTGCTCCCTCATGCTCTATTCCCTTACTAGGAAAAGACATCCTTGGACATAAATTTTTCCTTTTACCCAACAACAGCTCCCAGGACACTCCTGCATCCTTCCTCTTCCTTTCCTTAGAAATTCCAAAACCTCTCTTGCCCTCTGCCTCCTTCTCTAGTCCATCCAACTATATGGGACACCATCTCTCCTCTTGCTACACATCATAAACCCCTCTTTATCATACTCAAGGATTCTTCTGCCTACATTTCAAAACTCCAGTACTCCAACCCTTAACCAGCCTCTACCTAGGCCTCAAACCCATCATTTCTATGCCCCACCACCTTACACTACAAGGCTCCCATATTAACAGTCAAAAAAAAAAACCCTAAAGGAATCTTCCACCTAGTCCAGGACCTTCATTTCAGTAACTATTGTCCCTTTACACCCTTAAATCTCTAACCCATAAACTATCCTGTCTATTATCCTTGACAACACCATTCACTTTTCAGTCCTAAATCTTAAAGACACTTTCTTCTCAATACTCCTGGATGTCTGTCTACTTCCACAACCTTTTTGCCTTCCTGGTACACAATAATCCAGAAACTGGCCTGAATTGTCCTTCCTCAGGCATTCAGAGACAGTCCCCACATTTTTGGCCAGACACTCACTACAGAATTGGCCTGCCTTAGCCCTTTTCTCTCCCACCAGCTTAAGAATATAGATAGCCTCCTTTGTAGTGCTTCCCTCTCTGATAGCCAATCTGACACCACTTCACACCTCAACTTCCTCAGCTCCAGAAGTTACCAGCTCTCACCTTCCAAAGTGCAGCTCCTCTCTCCCAAGTCACCTATTATTCTCTCTTACACCACCTCATAGACACCTCACTTTAAACCACCTTGCCCATCTCTGCCCCTTGGCTCTGCCCTCATGGCCAATTTCCCTGACTCATGGGTCCCTAGATACTCAATCCTAGTACATCCTCTGTACCAAACTGTTCCTAGACCTCCTCCTCCTCCTCCTCATTAATGAACAATTCCTTAAACTTCAAATGTTCTCCTTTCAGCTCCAGCCCTTGGCCTCCCAGTGTTAAACAAACTTTTCCATCCTTACACTTCTAAAACATGCAAACACTTCCTAAGATGGACCTTTGTCCCTGTCGCCTACCTCTCCAAAACTCTATACAACACCATCCAGAGCCAACCTCCCTTTCTACACACCCTTGTCACAGCCTCTCTAGGCATCACTAAATCTCACAAGTAAACTCTGGGATCCCCTCTCACAATCTATTCTCACCAATATCTTCCTCAAATCCAGTCTCTTCCACCAGCTATCTCTCCAAATTTCTCCTATCAAAAACTCTTCAGTCTTCTAAATTGTCCTGGCTCCTCTCAAGAACTCTCACAGACTCCGGATGAGTATTCCTGCCAACCAACAGCCTGACTTTTACTGCCCATTGCAGGTGGAGTTTCTCCCCATTTCCCTGCCCCTCTCTCCCCTGGTCTTAGGACTCTTCTTCCCAACTACCAGGACCGTGAACCTAACAGTTTCAAATGTACATCCAAGATAAATTTCTTTTTTCTAAACTCCTTAACTTCACCTGTGTCCCTAGTCTATCTGTCCCAACAGATTTTAAATCATCTACAGACTACTCCAGAAACTCTAGAGCCAGCCCCAGCTGTTTCCTGAATCTACATCCTGGTCTAGCCTCAGCTAGTCATGCAGAACCTGGACATAAACTCACACAGCCTGAACTTCCCAGCTTTGACCAACAATCCAGCTTTCCTTGCCTCACCTAACATCATTGCCCCAATGTCAGCAGAAAACCTAGAGAAAACAAAGCCAAATTACCCAACCAATAATAAGTCACACAATAATAAAATAAAAAGGTAGGAATGAAGGGACACTAGCCCGCTGGAGCATGTGGCTCTGGTGACCTTGCCCTTCTCTCCAATCGCCTCTGCCTTGCTAAGAATTCAGTAGATTACATTCCTGAAGCTAGGCCCCCAACGTCTGTTCCCTTATTTGGCCACTTCCTCCTCCTGAGGCTGACTACCAAGGTGCAGCTATGGAACTATTGAAATCCAGCTATCAAAAGCCCCCTTTGGCTCACCTAATTAAACATGCCCAATTAAAATTAAACACCTCACCCTAATACAAGATTTCTCCTTGTACCTTTCGCATTTTCCTATGTGTCAAGTCTGTCTCCTTTCTATCCAGTGGCAGTCCTTTGTCCCTCTGGGACAAATACCCCTGCTCCCTTTCTCTGGTTCCCTTCCCCTTCTCCCTTGTTCTCTGTGTCCTCTCTTTGTCCCTTATCCCTGACCTCTGTTCCTCTGGGGCAAATAAATCTCCTTTGTGAGGATAACTTTGGCTTGGGGGTCCTGAGCTGATACTTTTCCTTTCAATGGCGAAACTATTATGTATGAAAAGATAATTTTAGAAATGTGACATTGCATTAATCAAAACGCATAGACATTTGTAGAACAAGAATTAAATTTTTTTTTTAATTTAAATATACTTAAATTTATTTAAAAATAAAAGAATGGAAGTTTTTGTCCTAGTTGGAGCAAGAAGCAACTGAGAGGCAACTTCCTATTGAAATGGAGAGCAATGGCATGCTCAAGACAACCCTTAAGAGTCAGCAGTCACTTTTGTCAGGGGCGTGCAAGCAGGCTAGTACAGGAGCTTCCTCCAGCCCAGAGGAGAGCTGCTGGGGCTCTGACCATGAAAATGGGAAAC
Source organism: Neotoma lepida (assembly GCA_001675575.1). NCBI lineage: Eukaryota > Metazoa > Chordata > Mammalia > Rodentia > Cricetidae > Neotoma > Neotoma lepida. The sequence continues at coordinate 16,224 of LZPO01017288.1, read as the reverse complement.
ATAGGATGATCACCTTTATTTTTTATTTAGTTTTTGTGTTGTTTTAATTTTGTTCCTTTTGTTTGTTTGTTTGGGTTTTTTTGTTTTTTGGTTTTTTTATTTTATTTTTTTTTAATTAAAAGATTTTCTTATTTTACATACCAACCACAGAACTCCCTCTCCTCCCTGCTCCCTCCTCCCTCCTCCCACCCCCCAGCCTTGCCCCTCAACAAACCCA
>LZPO01017288.1:0-15467 GCA_001675575.1 Neotoma lepida | reverse complement strand
TGGTTTTTCTTTTTTCTTTTTTTGGGGGGGGAGTGCAATGCCTATGGTGGGACACCCTGGTGCAGCCAAGAATTAAAATTTAATGTTTGCAAATTTTAAACATTGTCTGTGAGGTCACAGAAATCTGGTATTGGAAGAAAACTAAGGCAAGTCAATTAAATTTTATTGTAGGTGTATGAAATAATCTCACAAAATTGTATGGAGGACAGCGGTGTTGAAATAAGCCATTTCGTCCTGTAAAACTAAAGGGGGAAATGCCTACAACACTGAACTCTGATAAAGACTTCTGTTACATGGAGACACATGTTAATCATTCCAAAATTGCTATACATGAGTACTTGTAACGAAAAACTATGAAAATGAATGAGCAGTCATTTAAGTCATGTGTTTACATTGAAGTCGATGGCTAAACATAAATAATGGATGGAAACAAGAATGGTCTGTGTAGTCATGGATTGGAGTTGTTGATGTAAATATGAAATCATGTTTGAAGCTGAGTTTTGAGCAGTATGAGAAATAAGAATCTAGATAGGAGAATATATGTGAAATGAAAGAAGAGGAAAGAGTACTGGAGGTTAAAGGATTAAGCAGGGGTGGAGCAGGCGAATGAGGGAAAGGGAAGGGTAGTGGATGGAAAAGCAAAGCTATATGTATGAACAGCTTATTAGTTAGTAAGCTAATTTATAATATTAAGAAACAAAGATTTTGCTGCACATGATGATGAATGCCTTTAATCTCAGCACTCGGGAGGCAGAGGCAGGTGGATCTCTGTGAGTTTGAGGCCAGCCTGGTCTACAGAGTGAGTTGCAGGACAGCCAGAGCTGTTACACAGAGAAACCCTGTCTCAGAAAAATAAAACAAAACAACAACAACAAAATACTAGGAAATATTTTTTATGCATGTGGCCACTGATAGGATACCCATGGTCCAGTAGATGGTTTCCCAGCCATGTACATACTGGACACAGAGAGTTATGTATATTATAAACAAGACATGAAGTCAGCAGAAAGATGTGTTAGGGGGGTTGGTGATATTTGAAGGGGGAAATAGGAGGTACATATGGTAATATTCCATTGTATACATATATGAAATTCTCAAGAATAAAAAGCAATTTTAATACAAAAAATAAGTTCTAGAGATCTTCATGACAATATGCCTTTTAAATTATACCCAAATACAACACAATTTAGTAAGTTTAGAAAAGTTTTCAATAATTCTCCAAAGAAAATATCACTTTTTTGATATGTTCAAAAGAATAAAATATCATCAATATTAGCCTTCTGAATTTTTAAATAAGATATGGTTTTTGCTTTTTAAAAAGTACATATATATTCATTAATTAACTTTATGCAGCAATGCTCAATTTAATCGTTTCAGAATCCTTGGTAAATTCCATGCTAAACTACTGCAGAGTAATGGACTATTGTCAACAAAGCTATGCAGTTTTCTAAGAAATGAGCTCCACGTGTGTGTTCCTAAGACAAGAAGTTTAATTTTCTTGGCACTAGTTACTGTTTAGTGGGCTTTTCAGGCTAAGTGCCAAAGCTGTGTAGACATTTTTCTAGAGCCTGATGAAACCTAATTAGATAGAAATAGCTATACAAAATCATTCTTTATTACCTTCACCATAGTGAGAACATTATGAAACTGTTGTATACTGCAACATACTTTTCATTGTCACTCACCAGTGAGAGGATTTTCAGTCTGGTTTTAAAGAGGAAAGGTACTGTTTATAACTGTACTGTATTTCCCATGAAGAGGTATGCAAACAAAATGTCAACAAATGTAAAGCATAATCCTTACCAGATAAAGAAACCAGATAAAGAAGTCTTACAAGGATAAGCCCTTGTGTGTTCTTATTGCTTACAAAAGCAATTATTCTCAATTTTCTTACAGTAAAACATCAGGAAAAAATGTTCATACAATATTGAGGGCAAAATATTTTATCTCAGTTCTGTTCTCAAGTTCAAACAGAGTAAACTGTCTCTGGGATGCTGAATAATGTTCTTGTAAGAGTCTTTCAAAGAAAAAGGGCACGTTTAGAGCATTGTTTGTTTATAAATATTGGACCATTTGTTGTCCAATATTAAAATGCCAGAAAACAAAGGATGCTGATGACACAATATTGCACATTTGGATTTGCACCTTTTTAAAGAATTTTATGATTCAAACACACAGGAGATGTGAATTATGACTCATGTACTTGCTGCTTGTGAATCGTGGACTGAAACTGTAGACTAACATCAACTGTTGACATGCTAGTTTCTACAATTCTACCTTAGTTTTTCTCTCCTATCCTTTTCAGGTGCCAAGTCATTGCAAGCTGTCTTTTAGCTTCTTTCCTACATGACAATGTTGTTAAAAGATCCTGCAGGGTGGCCCTGTTAACTGCTTTGTTGTCACTTGGCAGTGCCTTCTTCTAAAACAAAACCCTTCTCTTCCCTCAATTCCTTTTAAATTCACAAATCTCAGGGTTTTGAGGCCACACAATGATGAAGAGAAAAACATAGGTTATCTACAAGTGATCTTTCAGAATCTAGAAAACTCAATATTATTTAGATATTGAACAGTTTTTTTTTTAATTATTCATTGGTCATTGTGTTTCTTCTTTTGAGAACTATCCATTCAGTTCACTAGCTTGCATACTGATTGCCAGAAGTTTGGCAGAGAAATTTTTGGTATTTAATTTTTACAGTTCTTTGTACAACCTCAATATTAAGACCCAAGCTGAAATATAGACTGTAAAGATTTTCCATGTTGCACGATATCCATTTGCTCTGCTCATAGTTTCCTTTGCTATACTGAAACTTTTGAATTTCATGTCAACTCTTAGGGTTATCTCCTGTGCTGTTGGCATCCTATTCAGAGAGTTCTTACTTAGGCCTATACTTTGATTTTTTTTTCTCTCAGAAGGGTCCACATTTCAACTTTTAAATTAAGTTATTTGACCCATTTTAAATTGATATTTCCTACAGTGCAGGAAGGTTGTAATGGGATGAGAGAGAGGAGAAGGGAAGGACAATCAGCAAAAATGAAGTGTGCATGAAAACGCAGTAATGAAACATATTGCTTTGCATGCTGATTTAAAAATAAATAAAAAATTTAAATGTATTTGGTAGCCCTTTGATTGCTGACCAGAATTCATATCATGCTGCATTATGAGACCTTTGATAGCACATTTTATTATAACACTAAATCATAACATTCCTTAAATTAAGTCTCAGTGGTTTTTTGCTGCACCAGTCACAGACTTCTCTGTCTTTCACTGGTCTGTAAACAGATCTAGAGCATCATCAAATTTACTAAATTAACAAGATAAACTGTTTACCTGACATTTCACCTTTTTAGCTCATACTCTGAGGCCTGCTCACACCAACCTTTTTGCTCTGAACACTTTACATCTCTTCTAGATCCCTTTGGATTATAGTTTTGAGAATGCAAACTTAAATGTATTGTTTCAAAAATCTCACTCTGGTTCCCTGCACTGATGGATGAGAGTCCTCCCAGAAGCCATGGATTATTAAATGTCCAAGCTCTAGATATGAGATACCTACTTATATGCTTTTGGTTAAGAAAGTACCAGAAGGCCCAAACCAGTACAGACTATTGTCATTGCATTGATTACTATCCACAACTTGATAGTAATAACTCACTGAAGACACCACAAAATTTGGTCACAGCACATGAGAAATCAAACTGGAACTGAGCTGGAAGCTTCCTCTTTACTTAACTTTCATGGTGCTAGGCTCCTAGGAGAGAAAAGTCGTCAATAGAATTGCCAACGTGTGAACCCTGAGAGCTACAACATCGGACTGACAGACAACATGTGACTATTTCAATAATCATTTCCTTTATGCCAAATATACACAGTCTAAACACAGCCGAAAGTCCAAGGTGTGACAAATCATTTACGCACTAATAATAGTCGCATACTGGATTTTATGATATTAATGTCTCTTTTTAGCAATAGTACTTCAGCTATCTAATTCTTGAGAATACAAAGCGGTGTGTACTAAAACCTTACTACTAGTGTTTGTGTTTCTCCAGAATACAATTATATCCAAAGGAACATGATTTTATGTTCTTTAACAGTTTTCTTACTTCTCCCTTATATTCCAAGGCAGTAAGTATGTGAAAACCACAACTTTTCTCTAGAGAGACGGCTGGATAACAAAGAGAGGTTCTTTAAGATATTCATCTGTTATAGCAGGAAAGAGGAATACCAGTCTTCCTTAGGTATGAGCCCCTAATTAATTATACAATACCAAATGGCCAATCCTGACATCATGTACATACAAGCAACACTAAATAGTCTCAGCAAGTTTTATCTATATAGTTATGCAGATATATATATATATATATATATATATATATATAACAACAATAATCATGGGAAAAGAGTCCATGAATTTGAGGAGGATTAAGGGGAAACCTGGGAGAGGCTAGAAGGGGAGAACACAGGAGAAGTTCAAAGAAGAAAAGGGAAGAGAGAAATGATGTAAATATTTTAATTAAAATACTTTTAACAAGGATGAATTCATACATGAATAATTTCCTGACATTCGGTGGAAGAAGATATATAGACATAGGAACTGAACTACTGACTGCTTAACCATTAAGCTGCATACATATGCAGCTCAATTCACAATAGCCAAGTTGTAGACTAAGCCAAATTGTCATCAACAGATGGGTGGATAAAGAAAATGTGGTACAGATACATAATGGAAATTTATTCAACCATAAATATCAAAATCATGTTGTTTTCAGAAAAGTACGTGCGACTGGAGATCACATTAAGCACAAGAGACCAGATTCAGAAAGACAAATATCTTGTGTTATCTATTGTTTGTTGATCCTAGATTTTATATATTGACACATAAAATGTCTTACGTATATATGTCATGAAAGTACAACAAAATCATCTGGAGTAATGAAGAGAGCTATAAGGAGTAGGAAAGAAAAGGAGAGGACATGAGGGTAGTGACTATGTTCAAAGTCCATGAAATATTGGTGTAAAAATCTTTATGAAATCTATTACTCAGTGGAGGGATCAGGTGAAGGAAGATGGAGGGAGAGAGTACTGGAAGAGATGACTGGAAAAGGTGGGCATTTGGGGGTAAGGTAGAAACCTAGTGCAATGGAAATTCCCAGGAATCCACAAAGATGACCCTAGCTAAGACTCCTAGCAAGGGAGGATAAGGAGCCTGACCTGGAAATCTGTAACCAAGCAAGACTTGCAGTGGAGGGATTGAAACACCAACGCACACACATAATCTTCAACCTATAATTTATCCTGCCTACATGATGTGCTGGGGTAAAGGTGGCACAGAAATTGTGGGAGTGATGAACTGTCTTAGTTATGGTTTCTGTTGCTGTGAAGAGACACCATGACCACAGAAACTCTTATAAAGAAAAACATTTAATTAAAGTGGTGCCTTACAATATCAGAGGTTTAGTCCATTATCATCATGGTGGGTAACATGGTGGCATGCAGGCAGACATGGTGCTGGCTACATCTTGATTAGAAGTCCACAGGAAATGGACTGAGACACTAGGCAATATCCTGAGCATAGTGAACATCATAGTCCACCCCCACAGTGACAAACTTCCTCCAGCAAGGACATATCCACTCCGACAAAGCCACACATCCTAATAGTTCCACTCCCTATGAGATTATGGGGCCAATTACATTCAAACTACCACACCAACCAATGGCTAGTTCATCCAGAGATACATTCCATGAGAGGAATTACACTCTTGACACCACCTGGAGGGCCAGGACCCAGAGGCTGGATACCCCAGAGATCTAGGAAAGAACCAAATATGACTGTCAAAAAATTTGTTGATGTAATGCCTAATGATATTCTGCTATACTCAAAGATTGGTGCCTATCTCAATTGTTATCAGAAAGGCTTCATCCAATAACTGATGGAAACAGATGCAGAGAATCACAGCCAAATATTAGAAGAGCTTGGGAAATCCTGCAGAAGAGGGAGAAGAAGGATTGTAGAAGTCAAAGACGTCAAGGATACCACAAGAAAAACCACAGAATCAACTAACCTGGGCTCGCAGGGGCTCACAGAGACTGAACTGACAACCAGAGCACCTGCATGGGACCAACCTAGACCCTCTGCACATTTATTACAGTTGTGTAGCTTGGTCTTCTTGTGGGACTCCTAATTGTGGGAGCAGGGGCTGTCTCTGACACTTTTACTGGCTTTTGGGACCCTATTACTCAAATTGAGTTGCCTTGTCCAGCCTTAATATGAGGGGAGGTGCCTAGTATACTGTAACTTGACATGCGATGTTTGGCTTAATCCATGGGAGGCCTGCCCTTTACTGAACAGAAATGCAGGAAGAATGGATGGAAGACAGGGGGGGTAGGTATGGAGGACAGACTAGGAGAAGAGGAGGGAGGGGAAACTGTGGTTGGAATATAAAATAATAATAATAGTAATAATAATAATAATAATAATAGTAGTAGTAACAGTAATAATAAGCAGAAGAAGATCATTTTAAAAACAAATTTCTTGTTTCTATCCCAAGTCTACGTGGCTGTCCAAAATGTCTGCCATCCCTAATTCCTTTTATGTTATGTGCAGACTCTGATAAAGCTTTAGAGGCCTTGATATCTCTGGTTGTTTGAACAGATATGGCCCCCATAGACTTGTGTGTTTGAATGCTTGACCCAAAGAGAGTGTGGCACTATTAGGGGATGTGGCCTTATTGAAGTAGGTGTGGCCTTGTTATAGGAAGTGTGTCACTGTAGGGGCAGGCTTTGAGGTCTCATATGCTCAAGCTACACTCGGTGTGGTACATAGTTACTTCTGCTGCCTGCAAATCAAGGTGTAGAACTCTCAGCTCCTTCTCCAGCACCATGTCTTCCTGTGCACTGCCGTGTCCCACCATGACAATACTGGACTTATATCTCTGAACCTGTAAGTCAGCCCCAGTTAAATGTTTTCCTTTATAAGAGTTGCAGTGGTCTTGGTCTTCAAGCAATAGACTATCTAACTAAGCAATGTCTAAAGTAGCTTGTAAATATAGGGTTCATTTGCTTCGTCAGCTTATATAAAGCAATCTCTAGTGCTGTGAAGGCCCTAATCTGGGGTAATGTGAATCCAATCAACATTTACACTTACTTTGAATTCACACTTATTTTGCTCCAACATATTTTTCAACTAAATGGATTTCCACTTTGTGTCATTTCTACTTATATGTTGTTTTCTTGCATTCCAAAAATATATATGTCAAAATGTGCAATTAGCATTTGCCTGAGCTGGTCTTTGCCCAATGAGTTCTCTGGTCCTTAATCTACCTTACTTAAGAAGTGTGTTTTTATAGGGCATATATAATAGCATATAGTAGTAATTTTTTACCTTCAAATTATTCTTGATTTTCTTCAAATTCAAATGATTGCAAAGGAAAAAGTGGAAGAAAGAGTCCTAGAGCCTTTTTAAGACACTATGCTTATGATTCTGAATTACAAACTCCTTAGGCAAATTGGTATAGATGAAGGGGTGACAATGCTTACACAGATCTCACAAAGCATTGTCTATAAATGAACACATGCCTAATTTCATCTTTTGCTCTCTTCATCTCATGTCTACTAGCCTCTCCTTGATTTCACTTTTGGTCAAGCAGTTAATTGAAGACAAGTCATGTTTAGCAAAATGGTTAACAAAGTTAAACTGTCTACTACTCTAAGATTGTCCCAAATATTTTAATCATTGGGAGTAGAGGAGATTGAACAAAAACTTCAGGGACAACAAAGTAAAAGCTGGAATACTGCTTAAGAGATTTTCAGGAGAAATTTCATCCATGGTATTTCAGCTAACCTCTTCTCCACAATCCAGGGCAGGATTCCCAGGTCATTGCCTCTTCATTTGTTAATGATTTAGAATTCATCTCTAAACTCTCCAAGAACTATCCTTTATTCAATTATTTCACAAATATGGCTCGTTGCTCCTTATACCAATAAATTTAGTATGCTGAGTAAATATGCAAATTACTTTTGTATATTAACTATTCAAAAGTGCATGCTTTCATGGAGACTGAAACACAAAAAATTAGAGGCTCACCAAATTCCATATAGTTTTTTCTTAATTATGTATTTTTCAGTTGAAATATGGCAAGTGTATAATGACTATAAGTTTATGCATATTTATATTCAAATGTGCCCTAAGACTGAAAAATAGTATAGAATGACTATTTACATAATTTCTGCACACACAACTAAAATATAAGTGACAACTACTACTACCCATTAACGTTCAATTTATTGGACTAGAATTTTATTCAAGTCTAATGAAGCACAACCCACTGTTATTTTCTTTACTAATTGGCATAATGACATTTCCTCAATATATATAAAGAAACTACATGCCCAAGATATATATATATATATATATATGATTTAATTTTGTAATTATATTCAATAGCTACCACAATATTTACTACTCATCAAATAGGAAAGGATAAGATTTAAAACCTCCTTACATATGAAATTCAGGGGAAAACAAGTATTTTTATCTTTAAATGAACTGTATAAATCAAGATATTGAGCATATGGGAATATAATTAAACAATTCTTCCACCCATAGATTATGCACTAGTCATTTGTCTCCCATGAAAAATTGTCAGAATCAGTTCAAAGAAACCTGAAAAATTATATTTGAAGAGCTCTCCCCTGGGGTTAATTTATGTCAGAATATGTGAAATGACTTATGTTTCCATTTAGACAGCCTAATTTCAAAGTTAGTGACATAATTATAAAACAATAAAAAGAACCTAAAGTTTTTATTCTGTTTACTTCCCACTACATAGTTCAGAATAGAATCACGGCATTACTTGACAAAAAATAAGCACACTACTATTATAAATTTTATACCGTATTCCTAGTGAAAATACCATTTAATCTTTAACTATGCCTACAGTATTACCAACATTCCTAAAGGGAAGAAATATGATGGCTGTGTTTAACTACATTATGTGGATTAAAATGACATGGTAGTTGTGTCTAACCTCTGATTCATGTATCCCATGTAGCTGCCTGTGGCGAAGGACTGTTCTGAATGCAACCCAACAAGAAATGTAAATTTTGTGTGAGTTTGTAAATGTTGTGATTATTGTAAATGGAAAATGTTGTGAAGGTTTTTGAAAAGAATTTTGTAACTATATTTGGTGGTTCTCAAGCCTGAACCTTTAGACGGAAGTATGTTGCATTATCAAACTGTTGAATATAGAATCTCAGTACTGAATCTTCCCTTTAGCTGTGCAACTTTGCACCAACCAATTCACATATGCCTTGTTTTTCTGTTTTTGTTTGAGAAAATAAAGACAGCAAAAACTGATGGAACTGTAAATGGAAATAACTCCAAATTATATGTATCCCTAGTAAGTTTCCTCTTTGAGCTCCAAATCCTATGTAGAGCAATGAACTCTATCCATGCCTTTCATCCAGATGATCAGTGAATTCACTTAAACATCTCTACAGCTCACCATTGACATCTCTACCATTACCTCCAATGTCTAAGTCTCCATTTTCTCTTGCTCTTAGAAATAGTAATTGAATAATAAATCTTAACTTACATCTATTCTGCTCATCCTCCAATATCTTCTTTTATTTTACTATATTTTTTCATATAATACATTCTGGTCACAGTTTATCCTCCTCAAAGTCCTCCCAGATCTTCTGACCTCTCCTCCCCACCTAACTATACAACCTTCCTTTCTTTCTTTCCTTAGAAAACAAACAGGCAAACAAACAAAAAACAACCAGAATAAAATAAGACAACAAAAAAACACAAGAAACACACATGCTTCTTTACACTCAAAATAAACTATTTGATGCGAAACCTGAGAACACCTGCCTGTAATTGAAAAATCTTTAGTCCAGTAGAGAAATCAAGTTGGAATCGAGCTGGAAATGTGCTCTCTGCTGTTTATTTTCTACAAATTGCTAGTTGCAGAACTATCATTAGTAGTCTTACCCTGTGGTGCACCCTGAACACTACAGTACTAAACTGTGTCCATTTGTGTAATAGTGGCATGACTCTTGTGGGGGTAACCAACCACTTCCCATTTGAATTTATGCCTGCTTCACAGAAGGCAATTCATGCCTGGTATTGTATACTTGGTCAAAAGTCCATGGAAAAAGAGATAATAGGTCTTCCTGCTGTTTTGCCAAATAGACATGGTGCCTTCTGTATATTTATGTTTGTGTCCATATATTGGTGATACTCTCATCCTTGGTCAGAGAGGTTTCTTTTTGCAGTGAGTGGTAGTTAATGAAGAGATTCATATCAGATCAAAATGATAAGAATAAGTGACTATTGGCTCCTCTGCCTTATATTGGGCATCTAAATTACATCCTCTTACCCAAGACTCGGCGAACACTCTGTAAGAATTGGTGAATAAAATGTGAGAGCCAATGATTGGGGAAGGGTTCTTTGAAACAGTTTATTTTGGACATGACATGGCATGGCCATTGGATTCATGAACTCACAGTAGCTGTGGATACATACACAAGAACTGTACAAGATAGAGCCCTTCCACATTCTAGCATGGACAGGGGAGAAGTTCCACCCATGGCTGCAGAGCTATTGGTAGTTAATGGCTGCTAGAGGAGGGGAGGCATTTGTCTTAGCAGTGTAGCCACTTGCTCATGATTCAATAAACAATTCCAAACTCATATACATGTAAGCAACCAATTAAACTTAGTCATTTAAAAAATGTCATGACAATAGGAAGGGAGCATTTTGGGAAGAAGAAAGGATGCATAGGAAGTGGGAGAGAATAATAAATGGTAAATATAACCAGATTAGATACATATATTAAATTGAATAAATATGTCCTTTTAAAAATGTTTTAAGCATATGATATGAAAAATATTTTGCCTGATCATTCAACTCTTAGGATAAAGACAAAATTTCTAATAAGCACATGAAAACTTTGAAGGATCCAATTCCTATGCATATCTACATTATCAGTTAAATTACACTTTCATAAGCATACTTTAAGACCTTTTATTCACCATGCTCTTTCCTAATATGGAGTTGCAAAGGTATACTTCCCCAAACTGTTTGTCAGCTGACTTCTAATGATTCATGTTCTGTCACTCAGATATCATTTTGAATTTAAATGATTCCAAAGCAGGAATGTATACTTCGTAGCATTCATTTCAGTAGCATCCTTATATTTATTTATATGATTAATATCTATTACCTCCAATTAATCAAAATGTAACTTTGTGAGACAAGGTACAATGTTTGTATATACTTTCTACCCTATGCTGGGTACAAAACAGGATGCTGGCATTGGCATGGAACATTTAAATACCTGAAAGTATTTTGTTGAATGTAGCAATAAACTGTTGTAATAATTTGAGATTTTTAAACGATGTCCTAAAAGAGGCTTCAATAGTTAACATCTATGCTATGCCTTCAAGTCTAGAAAGTTCTATAAATCATTGTTTCCTGTTATTTAGGGAGAAAACTCACAGATTTAAGTATGAAGAATATTAAGATTTCAAAGTAAAGTAGATATGATAGAAAATCTTATATGTAAACATTCCTAAATCTTGGTGTTAAATACTTGGTTAGTAATAATACTACATATTTCTACAGAGATTATTTTCTTTTCTGTTGCTTTTCTGGAGTTAAAATTGAGATCAGTGATGCTGGAGTAAACCAAGTTAATGCCCATATCATACATGGGTCTTACACAGAGTTGGAGGACTTAATAAAACAAAAGCCAAATTTCTAATACAATAGTAGATTATTTTTTAATATTTAAATTACATATATTTAGTCACTCTGTGTGAGTGTGTATATGTGTATGCATACTTGTGTCACAGTACATGTGTGGAAGCCAGAGAAATTCCTGTAAATTGGATTCTCTACCTACACCACGTAGGCTCTTGAGATCCAAGTCAGGTCATCAAGCTTGCCAACAAGCACCCTTAACCATCTCACTGGCACAACAATCCTGCTTTCCCAGAAGAGTGAGTTCTGAAAATAAAATTAGCACTTATATTAGACCACTTCTAGATTAACATTAAAACACGTTTGGTTATCTCCTTTCATCCCTGGAAATTTTAGATTTATACCTTTGTAATTATATGAGCTAATTGTTTAAAGTAAAACTACTCTTTATATAGATAGATAGATAGATAGATAGATAGATAGATAGATAGATAGATAGAAAGAATAAGCTGTTTGGTTCTGTCCATCTAGAGAATTCTACCATAATAAAAAAGGTAATAGAAAATCATAATAAGGTCTAGTTTTGTATGCAAAGACTATGTTTTTCCATTGCTGTGTGTTCATTGTATGTGATACTAGATTACAAAAAGAAATATTTCATGTATGGATACATAGTGTATTTTGAACATATTCCTTTTTGATGCCTTCACCATGCCTTTTCTTATCTCTCACCCTTCTGTTAGTCCCCTTTCTTCCCTGACACAGCTCTTCTTTTATTTTCATGTGACCTTATAATTTTATGTATCTATATTAAAATACTATATAAATAATTCAATCATTTACTAGACAAAGTAAAAAGTTCTCAAATGAAGCAAAAATAACCAATGAACACATGAAAAATGTTGATGTCTTTAGCCATCACTAACACGTGAATCAAAATTACATTAGGACTCCATCTCACACCAATCAGAATGATTATCACCAAGAAAACTGCAAATAACAGCAAGGAAAAAGGAAACATTTTTTACAGCCACTATGAAAATCGGCATGAGCATACACCAAACAACTAAAAATAGAACTTTCATAAGATCAAGCTACACCACTTTTGAGTATATACCTTAAAGACTCTAAGTCAACATAGCACAGAGAAAATTGCACATCAGTGTTTATTGCAGAATCCACAGTAGCCAAGATATCAGACTGGCCTGATGTCCACCAACAGATGAATGGATAAAGAGAATATGCTACATCATAAAATTAGAATTCAAGTCCAGCCTCAGCTATACAGTGAACTTGAGGCTATCCTGGGCTGTAAGAGTGTTTCAAGACAAAACAGAGTGATACAATTCATTTTCAACTAAAAACACATTAAAAAACAAAACAGCTGTCAAAGTTGTTTGACCAATATTTTGCACTGTTATATTAATTTATTTGTCTGTGATATTTGGATTGTATAGAAACTTACAGTTGCTATATTAACAGCATAACTACGGGGAAAATCTTCACTTTAAACACATAACTGAATAGCAAACATATCACAATTTAAATTTGCAGAGCAATTTCATTTACTGTTATCTTCATTTGACACACAATTTGACAGACATTTTGTTGCTATTAAATACAAGAGCAAAGTGAATCTATAGATATTCAATTGATTTACTAAGAGTTACAAACATGAGCACATAGAAATAGAACATAGATGAGCTGACTTGGAGAGGTTTTTACAGTATACTAAACTGCCTCACCAGACAAGGCACTTTCCAAAATGAATAAAGGAAAAGACCAAGACTGAAAATGACATATGCAGGTGATACCAAGCCTTTCAAAATTGTCATACTTTTTCCTGCAATTTTGGCAAAACAAGAATCTGATCTTCCTTTTCTTAAATGTTATGGTAGTAAAATATTTATTCCTCAATAGAAAGTAAACACTTCATCTTTCATTTCTGTACATAGCAGCATTCTTCTGACAAAAGATATACTTCTGTAAAACTTTTAGAAATTCTAGTATCATGAATATTCTAATCATGCTTTTGAAAGTAACAAAAATTGCTTTCTAAATAGAAACACCAGGGCTGAAGAGATGGCTCAGTGTTTAAGAGTACACATTGCCATCACTGAAGACCCAGGCTTGGTTCCCAGGACCTATATCATGCAGCTCACAACTGCATGGAAATCCAGCTCCAAAGAATCTACCACGTCTGGCTTCCACAGGTACTTACACGTACATGGTGCACATAACTCACACAGGCAGGCACACACGTGTATACACAAAATTAAAACTTAATAAACAAAAGCATCAAAGTTTAACTTTCTGTGAGGGGCACTGTTTTACACTATGGTTGTCAATATGTTCCTTTGAGGTCAAAATCTTTAATCCACTAATTAACTGACTTCACATTCCTTTCTACATTTTAGTATCAATTTAGAAATGGCCTAAGCATCATCTTTCTGTTTGGGGATTGAAGCATTTTCCATTTCTATGGTTTTGATATGCCAAATTGTATTTGATTTGCTGATTATAACTCAAGATACCATTCAGATGCATACAATGCATAATATGAAAGTCCAGCTAGTTAGATAAACCTTCACTGTTTATGATAGCATAGACATAGCACAGTCTTGGTTAGGTCTAGAGAGCGATGTCAAACCATATAAGATCTTGTATTTCACCAGAATTTGTTATTAGAAATCATTAACTGTACCACTTTAAATTGTACTTTAATTCTGCCACCAGGAAAGTTAGTTAAGTATGTTGCAGTATTCCAGAATATATAACTAGGACAGAGCAAGTAACTTACCACTACCTCTACTATCAGCAACTTTGAAACCTTGGTCTCTATACTCACAATCTGCTTCTCTAGTTCTATCCTCTCCAAACTTACATTCTGGATTAGTGTTACTTCAACTTGTGGATGAGCCTTGAATATGTTTACACTCTCATTTCTTATCCCTGTATACTAACTTCTCTTCATAACCTACCATTATGGCCTGATTCCTGACCATACTTTTTGCTTAGTTTTGCTTACTTTTTGCTTACAGTGTTCTTAATTCCAGATCATATTGTGAAGTAATGATCATTCCATCATGACAATTTAGGACAAGGATTTACAGTAGCTGTTACATCATCATAACCTGAAGCCAACTACAATCATTCTGTTCAGAATTGCCAATTCTAAAATAATCTTCAAAAATGGTAGTTTTGTATTTGTTGGTACTTGTTCTCATTTGCTTAAATAATATTGCCATGGTGTAAGATAGAACATTGCATTTATATTTTACATAGGTACATAATTGGTAAATTCACTAACAAACCTTGGGCACAGATAACAAAAGAGAATCAGAAATTATTCCCAGAAAAATGGAAAATAGTTATAAATTCATCCATGTTTTGAATAGTTACAAAGTGTGGCTAGAGTGAATTGATAACATCCAAATTTCCTTCCAGCCCCCTGGTTCTATTTGTTTTGTCTATGGAAACAGGCTTATGTAAAGAAATCAGATTGCTGTCACTGTCCATTTTGGTGAAGAATAAATACTGTAATTCATTTCTCAATACAAACACAATATATTAGGTAGACTTGCATACAAAATTAAGACCTATTATTTGTTTCCAGTATTTTGCACACCTATGAGTCCTGGAATTATTGTAGATTCCATAGTCTTAGAATTGTTTAATAAATTTCATCAAAAATTAAACTTGGAAAAAATACTTACAAAACAAAAAAAAATTGGAATGTAAGTATTCTACTGTGGAAAATGC
>LZPO01017287.1:1295928-1309202 GCA_001675575.1 Neotoma lepida | reverse complement strand
GAGTGTGTAGGTGTCCTCTTTGCCCCAATTTCTCCAGGTACCTCTCCCTGATAATCCACCTGTCCTGGCTAATTGCTAGTTTTATGTCAATTTGACACAAGCTAGAGTCATCTGAAAGAGGGGAACCCCAACTGAGAAAATGCCTCCATAATAAGATCCAGCTATAAGGCATTTTCTTAATTAGTGATTGATGGGGGAGGGCCCAGCCCATGGTGGGTGGTGCCATCCCTGGGCTGGTGGTCCTAGGTTCTATAAGAAAGCAGGCTGAGCCAAGCCATGAGGAACAAGCCAGTAAGCTGTGCCCCTACATGGCCTCTGCATCAGCTCCTGCCTCCAGTTTCCTGCCCTGTGTGAGTTCCTGTCCTGACTTTCTTCAATGATGATTAGTGATACGGAAGTGTAAATCAAATAAATCATTTTCCTCCCCAAGTTTCTTTGGTCGTGGTGTTTCATAACATCAACAGTCACCCTAACTAGGACACCACCAAAGGACCATTCCATCTCACCACTCACCCATCTCAAGCCTGGCTGCCCAATGCCCCTGCTGCTCCCTAGCTTTCTTCCTGGTGAACTCANTAGGACTTCAGCATCCACTCATACCGGGGACAAATCTGACTTGCTGCCTATTTTTATAAACAGGAAATACAGTCNTGTCCATAGTTTATGCTTGTCCATGGCTGCCAGCACCCCTCCAAACTTCTACTCACCTTGTCTCTACACCCACCAGCAGTGACATTTCCTGCTTGCTGCCTGGAGTCCCACACCTGTGCAGCTCACTCATGAAGAGTCCACCACTCCTGCTCCCCGCTGCTCATTGCTTTTCCTTTCCTCCCTTTCTACCTATCTTCCCCCATCATCCCCATCAGCTCTATAAACCAGCTAAAAAAGTTCTCATCTTCAAACAGAAAAAGGAAAAGAAACCTCCTCTGGCCTGGGCTCCTATAAAATGCCCTCACTTCCCCACTGCCCCCCCTCCTCCAGCCCGCAGTCAGCCCCAACTATGCTATGCTATGTCACTGATGGTGCCCACAGCTCTGAGTCAAGTTCGCTAATGGCATCTACCTCAATCACCTTACCTAATCNGTAATCACATGTAGCAATCTGTGCCCCTTCACTGAGCCCTTTCTCCACTGGCTCTGTACCATACTCCTGGGGCTCCCTGCTGTCCCCTGGCCTTGCTTTCCCAGTTTTCTTAGCTGGCTCCTCTTCTCCACTAACAGTCTGGGGACCCAGTGGCCCCAACACTAGACTCCAGATTGGCCTGTCACTNAGCCCAATGGGCTGCATTTATCTGTACAACCCCAGACTCCGTTTTCCCAGAGGACTGGCTCTCCTGCCCTCCNTTCAACCNAGTAAACAGAGCCAGGGTTCCACTGTCCGCACANCCGTGCTGTTGTTCCCCTCTATCCCATCAACAGACCTAGAGACAATTCTTTCCCATCCCTCTGGAACCTGTGATGTCTCAATTTTTATCAGGTTTTTCCAGCAAGAGATCATCCATGCAGTATTGGACCAGGATGCCTGGTACACAAGTGTCCTCATTTCCTGTCAAATACATTATTCTCTGTACACTGCTGCCGAGACAAGAACATCATGATGTGTTTTCAAGTTGGATGACAATCACTCCAGAAGAGAAAATGAGATGTAGTTACCGCTCAGCCTGGGCTACTGCGCAATGGAAACAGGTGCAGGAGGAGGAGCCTGATAGCACCAATCGTGCAACAGGTAACAGCAAGAGCACCATTCAAGCACCGCTCTCTATAGAGATACATGGATCCCCACAAAGATGGAATCTTACCTGGACCCTATAGAAATGGCTTAATATAGAAATAAGCTCTTTTAAAAAAATTTTTTAATGTATTTATTTTTATTTCATGTGTGCTGGTGTTTTGCCTACATGTACAACTGTGTGAAGGTGTCAGATCCTCTGGGACTGGAGTTACAGACAGTTGTGAGCTGTCATGTGGGTGCTGAAAATTGAACCCTGGTCCTCTCAAGAGCAGTCAGTGCTCTTAACCGCTGAGCCATCTCTCCAGCCCAATATAGAAATAGGCTCTTGATAGGATAATTAAGATCTAACATTGGGTGCTGGAGATGGCTGAGTCGTTAAGAGCAGTATAGAGGACTAGAATTTGGTTCCCAGAACCTACACTTGGACAGTGTTTCTCTGTGTAGTCCTGGATGTCCCAGAACTCATTTTGTAGACCAGACTGGCCTGGAACTCTTGAGATTCACCTGCCTCTGCCTCTATGCTGGGATAAAGGTGTGAGCCACCACCACCCAGCTAATAAATCTTGTTTTAAAAAAGACAGAGAGGACAAAGGATTGAGGCAACATAAAGGCAGAAGCTGGAAGGATGTTACCAGGAACACCTGGGGTCACCAGAAGTTCAGAGCGGCAGGAAGGACCCTCCCCCAAAGGCTGCAGAGAGCACACCTGATTTTGGACTCTGGGCCTCTGGAACTGAGAGGGGTGCCTTTGGTGAAAATTGCCTAAGAAGCTGCTCAGAAACAGGCAGCAGTGTCACAAGCTCTCACTTCAGCCAAGGACTGCTTCACTTTTCAATCTGCCCATGTGACTCTCTGAAGACCTTGGTAGTGTCTTCCATGGCATTGAAGGCATGCTCACAGTGAACTCTACTCCCCTCACCTACACTGTCTTCCTCGTCTCTGCACTTTGATCTCTTACTCCACTGCCCACGTCCTGACTCACCCCGGAGGGCCCTCAGCCAGTCCACATTGCATGCTTCCAGTTGCTCTGGATCTGTGATAACTCTGCCAGGTATGATGCGTTCAAAGGCAGCCAGGTCCTCCTCAGACACAGTAGAAAACGGCAGGCGTTGCACAGGGTATCGTTCAGGGGTTAGCATCACCTCAGGGCTGCCAGAGACCGAGGAGTACCCTCTGCAAGCCAATCGGCTGTATGTATCCCGAGGGCAACCCAGCCACTTCAACCCCACTGAGGCTCCCTGAGTGTAGGCCCTCCTCCACCCTGGAGACGCCCAGAAGAGCCTTGCAGAACATCTGGGTACCAAATGGAGCACCATTGCTCCTGCCCTAAAAAATAAATAAATGAATGAATGAATGAATGAATGAATNAATAAATAGATTGAACTTTCGANTCATGAGCAAAGAAGTAATGAGAAAGCCCCACAATGGCCTCTGTGCCACACCTGAAGTCACATACACATTGCCTAGAGAAGCAGTTCTCAACATGAAGGTCATGACCGCTTTGGGGTGGCATATCAGATACCCTGCATATCAGATATTTACATTACAATTCAAAACAGTAGCAAAATTACAGTTATGAAGTAGCAACGAAATAATCTTATGGTTGGGGGTCACCACAACATAAGGAAGTGTATTAAAGGGTGGCAGCATTAAGAAGGTTGAGAGCCACTAGCCTAGAGGGACAGGGTGGCTTGGCACTAGAAAGATGGGGAAGGGATATCAAGCTGCAGGACACAGAGGATGAGATACTTAGGAGGATTCGGTTCTGAACGATTGGCCCAGTATAACAGTCCAGGGAATTCACTGAGTAGTATATTTGGTGGTGGTGCATTCTCTCCTGGGCGTCGTATTTTAACTTTTGCAAACAGCAACCGCTTCTCCAGACCCTTCCCCCTTAAAACAAAACTAGGTTTTTAAGGCACGGAAAGGAAAGGTATCACGGAATCGTGCACCCAAACAGCATTGAAAGGCAAATTTTACATTTTACGTATACTTTGCCACAAGTTTTAAAAAGCCTGGGTAATCAACAAAAATGTCCTGGAGGGAAGGGAAATGAACTGCGACAGCGCATACTGGCTCGGGTAAGGCAGCTCACACAGGAAGCTCTCCAGAAGATGCCACCTTCCAACTGAAGGCTCTACTTGGCCGCCGCTTCCGCCTTACCTGAGACGGAAAAAACACACCTCAGCATGCGCGAAGCATGCGCATGCGTCATGTGCTGTGACGTCAAGGAAGGACAAGCTATTTGCATTCCTAGCCAACACGGCCTGGGAGTGTTGGGGGTGAGAACGCTACAAATAGGCTCGCACCGCCGGCACTCTCGGCTCGCTCCCGATCTGTGCAATCACTTGACAGGCCACAGTCCGGGCTGCACAGACCCAGACACCAACGCCCACCACCCTGAAATTGCAGCCGGCCCACTACGCACCCTAGCGTCCGTCCGAGTGCAAAAATACGTGTCGTCACCCGCACCCAAGTTCCCACCCCTGCACCACAGTAGGCCTCAACCAGAGGGGGTGGAGCAAGCGACTGCGCATGTTTGTCGGCCCTCCCTTCCCGACTCCTCCCTTCCGCCCTGACTCCACCCTCCCAGTGCTTTGGCAGTGGGCTCCCGTCGAGACTGTTGTGCTTTGATCAGAATCCGACTCCACGTAGATGTCCCAGTATACATGTCCCAGCATACATAGACATACATGTAGGCATAATACTCATACATGTAAAATAAAAATATGTAAAATAAAAATAAATCTTTAAAAAATATGTCAGGCAGTGGTAGTGCACACCTTTAATCCCACCACTCAGGAGGCAGAGGCAGGCCGATCTCTGTGAATTCTAGGCCAGCCTGGTCTACAGATCAAGTTCCGAGGCTACACAGAGAAACCTTGTCTTGAAAAACAAACAAACAAATCAGCGAAAAACCAAAGATAAATAAATCGGCAGTCAGTCACTCACCTATTCACCACCCAAAGAACTGGACTTTCCCTTAGCTGTAACAGTCACCCTGGGAAGTGACTGCAGATACCATGGAGTATACACGGACAATACATGTTGCCACAGGGCCCTTCCCCCCAAACCACAGACTCTGACAAAATGTTTCCCATGAAAGGCTGGTCCTCGTTCTGACCAGTGTCTGGAAACTCAGCACTGTCCAAGGGAATGTCTAAGACAACTCAGTAATGTATATGCCCCAAGTCGTATGTGAAAGCCCTAATCCCTAACGTGACTGGGGACAGGGCCTACATGTGTGTAATTAAGGCTAAGAGGGACTTATGGTTGGGACCTGCAGGCCTTGTTATTATAGCAACACTATGGACTGAGGATGTAGCTCGGTTGGTAGAGTACTTGCCTAGTACGCACAAAGTCCTNCATGTCGCTATGTAGGCCAGGCTGGTCTAGAATTAGCTATACAGATCAGGCTACCTCAAGCTCAGAGATCAGCCTGCCTGACCTCCCAAGTGCTGGGATTATGGGCATGTGCCACCACACCTGGCAGTGGTGGCTCACACCTATAATCCCAGCACTTTTGAGGTAGAGGCAGGTGGATCTCTTGTGAGTTAAAGCCCAGCAGTTAGCAACCCTTATTTCCAATCTCCAGAACTGTGGGAAATAAATTTTGTTAAGCACTCAGTCTGGGGTCTTTTGTGTATGTGTGTGTAAACTGCCCAACCAGACGAGGGCAGTTCTCAAAGAGATACTGACAATCTCGAGAATCCCCCAGATCTAGGTTCCCATTCCAGGAGAGGCACAGAACATGTCAGGCAAGTGTTCTGGCACAGCCCCGCCCCTCAGTAATACCTTATAAAGCAGACCTTACTTAGCACTCCCATTCCTGCACACATCTTCCATTGGGAGTGTGGAAACCCAGCACTGGCCACTGACCTCCCTGAGTACCAACCAAAGCCAAGTTCAGGATCCTAGGTCCATAGAGTCCTTCAGTGGCACCCTTGATCTGAGTAAATGAACATGAGACACACTCACTTCTGACACCGCACAGGGATGCGACATGCCTGTTTTCAAAATGATCTNCTTCCACGTTTCTTCCCAAAAATACTTTATTTATTAAACAATATATCCATAATCCATGATCCAAAAATACAGATATACATCTTTACATTATTTAATAAAAAGATTTACAATAGTATCTCTCCTTTACAAAGGGGACATAGGTAATAATTCCTTGAAAATAAAATGTGACATTCATGTTAAAGCTGCATCATCCTGATGGATGGAGTGTGATGAATGAACACCACAGCACATTCTGAGGGAAAAGACGCTCCTTAGACCTCCCCTGCTTTAAAGCTCCTCTCGGCATAGGCAGTGAAGACCAACCTCTGCTCGCAGAAAACAGGGTTTCAAAGCCTGAAATAAATGTCCCTCCCTCTTTGATCTCAAACCCTGAAGACCTAACCTCCCAGCCTCATAACAGGGCCAACCCTGGCACCATATCACATGGAGGAGTTGATCTCTGGACAGTGTTATTGCTTGAAGCATCCCTGCCAAGGCCTTTTGGGGACAAGTGAGGGAGAGAAGGCAAGACGCTGTGTACACAGGAGCAAACAGGCAGCCACTTCCCCAGCCATCCACAAGCCCTCACACCACATGGCTCTTCACTGCAGAGTGGAAGACACAGCCGGTGGCCTGACTCTTACTGATTTCACCTGCTGGAGAGGTGAATGGTCAGTACTGCTTGGACCATCACACCACTAGCACGTTCACAGATCTTGGGGCTCAGTTTTTTTTTTTTTTATTAATTCATCATGCTTCTTCTATAAGAAACTGGAGAAATTCAAACTACTGATAATATGCACAGAAAATAAGGAAGATGATTCCTCTCCTCTTAGCAAAACACTTACGTACTTATAAGGAAGGGGAATGACACAGCGAAGACCCAGCTTTGGCTGCCATAGTGACCCCACTGTGGGGGTCACCCTACCCACTCTGTAAGAAGCAGGGATAGCTCAAGCACCAGGTCTAGATGAGCAAGCATGAAAGAGTATCTGGTCCAACGATGAAGACAGCTAGGGCTTCTGGAATGGTGCTCAGTGGTNCAGCACCATGGCTTCTGTGTTTCTGCAGAACCCTAGCCAGAACTGGTGGTACACTTTTCTTTGAATATCCTCCTTGCTCAAAATAGTAACAATGGAACATGCACTCCATCAGAGTACTGACAATGATCCAAAGGATTTTGCTTCCTACTTCTTTTTTCTGTTTTGTTGCCAGGGATCAAACCTAGACCACCACTTTTGGAAGGCAGCTTTGCTCACCACCACACAACCAATGCCACACTGGGCTTCACACATGGTAGGCAAGTTATTCCACCACTGAGTTAAATCCCCAAACCATGAGTTCTGTTGTTTCCAAGCTATATAAATCATATTTTAGTGACATTATTATAACTGTCAAAAGTAAATTAGAAAAAAAAAGCAGATAATCATAGAAATTTGTAAAATAAATAAAAGTCCAAAGCCAGTATGCAGGATGGCCCCAGGTGGAAGTCAGAGAAGCCAGCATGACCTCAGGAAGCCCAAAGATGGAGTTAAAGCAGTCTCTAGTGCCTCTACCAGGAAATACTCCTCTACCTCAGGATGAATCTCAGGTATTAAATCAGCTTCTAAGGCAAGATCTGATTTAAACTTCTTGTGCTTCCAGAAATGATGAGAGGGCACCCACCTGTAATCCCAACATTTCATGGCTAAGTCAGGATGACTGCTAGTTCAAAGCCAGTCTGGGCTACATAATTAGGCCCTGCCTCCAAATAAATAAATAAATTAAATTAAATTAAAGGATGCTGAGGCCTGACCCCTAGGACTGAAGAAAGAAAAAAATAAAAAGATAAAGAATGAAGAAAAAGGGCTGAGGATGTAACTCAATTTGTAGAATGCTTGCCTAGCATGCGAAAGTTCTGGGTTGAAGCTGGGTAGTGGTGCACACTTTTAATGGACTGTGGTGGTGCACATACCTTTAATCTCAGCACTGGAGAGGCAGAGACAGGCAGATCTCTGTGAGTTCAAGGCCAGCCTGATCTACAGAGAGAGTTCCAGGACAGCCCAGAACTATACAGAGAAACCCTTTAGAGAAACCCTGTCTCAAAAAAACAAAACAAACAAACAAAAAAACAAGTTCTGGGTTTGGTCCCTAACATTGCAAAACCAGACCTGTTGGTGCACACCTGTAACCTTAGCATTTGGGAGGTGTAGGAAGGAAGGTCAAAAGATCAAAGTTATCTTCAGCTACATTGTGAGTTCAAAGCTAGCCTAGGATACATAACACCCGGTCTTTAAAATAAAGAGGGAAAAGGAAAAAGAAAAATTCTGTAACTTATCCTCACAACCTTTAGTACAACAAAAGTCTAAGTTAAGAAATTAAAATGTCTACCCTGTGGTGGTGGCGCATGTCTTTAATCTGAGCACTCTGGAGGCAGAGACAGGCGAATCTCTGAGTTCGAGGCCAGCCTGGTCTACAGAACTAGTTCCAGAACAACCAGGGCTACACAGAGAAACCCTGTCTGGAAAAACAAAAAGCAAAACAAAAATAAGACAAAACAAAACAAAAACAAATACTAAAACCACACCAAAAAGAAATGAAAATGTCTACCTAATCTGAGCCTGAGAGGGGGTCCCCAAGAAGAAAGCCTGCCCCTCAAGCCCAGAGGCCACAGGAACCCAATTTCCAAAGCTCTTCCTAGCCTGGAGACATGCTTGGACAGCTGCCTAGCAGCTGCTACCACCTGCCTGGCACCTGCTGCCCAGGAAGGGTCAACATGGACCAACTTACTCAGTAGCACAAACACAAGCCATTTTTGTCTGCCTCTCTCGCTGGGACAGGCTGTGCAGGACACCCTGTCCAGTAGGAACATGACCATGCTGGCATGATGTGGGACAGATACAACTCCTTCTTGCTTTGTTTCCATTCCTTGGATAAAGTGGGAAGGAAATCTATCTATTTAGACATGACCATCTTAAAACAATGTGTCTGTTGTCAGATAAAAAACTGGCCTCTCCTTACACTGGAAATTGCATAACCCAGCTCTGTCTTGTGGGTCCTTTTCTGGAGTGAGGCCAGGGACTGGCTCTCTTACTTCTCAGAGCCTGAGATACTGGAAAACATGCCAGAGGAATTCTAAGTCAAAGGAAGCTCTTAGGATCCTGTCACACTTGAGGANCCACCACAGATGCATCTCNGCAGGCCCTGTGTATACACCCCCACCCCAACTATTTCCAAAAGACAGTTCAACACTGGTTTTGTGGACACTGGTTAAATAAAGAGTACACTCTAGTTTCCTACCTTCATTCCAGAACTGCTATTGGGCACACAAATTCACAAATCATGTCACATAATTGTAGTCCCCTTGAATGAAAGCTGCTGGTCTAGTGGNATGCAGCACAGCAGAGTTCTAAATCAGCTCACAGTAGACAGACTCACTTCATAGACACACAGACCCATGACCTTCATGCTATTACAATAATTTCATCTTCACAGTTAAAAAAAAAAAAGTTAGGGATTCCCAGAGAGGTGGAAGCTCAGCCTGGCTGTTTATCCGCTGTTGGGAGGTGCTGGTGGTGATAACTGACAGTCCGAGGCTAATGGAAGCTTAATCTCCAGGGAGGGCTGGAAGTTCACACTGAAAAGGTGGTGCACAATGAAACAGATGGCACTTCCACAGGGGAAGAGTCCCCCAGTCCCTTCCAGACACATCAGAGGTATGTTGGCCAGGAGTCCCTGGCCTTCGGTCAGGGTTAGAACACAGCATGGGACAGCGCCTGATAATACTTTGCTCACAGAGCAACAGCTGTGCTTCCGTGGTGCCACAAACAGTCCAGGAAATCAAGGACACTCAAGGCTGACCCTCTAGTCCCAAAACAGTGGCAGTACACCAGGTTAAAATGTGTCCACCCTGCACCACGCACTTTGCCTACAGCCCAAACTGACACTCACCACAGGTGGTGTTGCCATTCCCAGTGCTGGGAGGTTGCAGGAGTGGGGAGCCTGCACGTAAAGTCACCGTGGCAAGTCCCTGCGAGATTGTTCTGTGCAAATGGTGCAGTGGCTTATTTTGGGAAATATCCAAAATTACAACTGGCCACTGAATTATTAAATATCAGTCGAAATAAGGTAGTTTTAAAATGAAAGATAATATTGCAACATGAGTGAAGAAATATATTAGCTTGCTCTTCAGTCTGGCCCAAAGCCTCTTCGTTACTTCTTCTTCCTCTTTTCCTGAACACATCGCGGGCAGAACCTGTCACGAGAAAGACAAGGCAATCAACCTTCAGCATCGTTTCTCCTGGCACACAGGACACCCATGTATATACTTCCTGCATCCCCCATGGTAGCTAGACTCTGATAAGATAGTGCCAGAGGACAGCTACACCAAGTGTGAGTGGCAGTCTTTCATGAGGAAAGCTGGCGTTTGAAACACTAACTTGTGCATATCTGAAGATAACTAATACATCTCAGCACAGCCTTGTGATCAAGTTGATAAGGCTGGTCACAATATGAGGTGTCCAACTATAGAGGTGACACCAATGGCTGGTAGACTGGACATGCTGAAGATCCTATGTGCAGACATGGGCCTGATAAGCCTGTGGACACCAGTTCCTGAGACAGCTGCACTGGGCACTGGAGCCTGTACGGGTCACACAGGTCCCAGCGCTGTGACACATCAGAGACTCAGGCAGTGTCCATGGACATTNAAGAACACAACAGCCACTCATGATGCAAAGGGACATTCTAGTAAGGTTCCCATGTGTGAGACAGCTCTCTGACACATGTCACAGCTGGCATCACTTTCCCCCTGTGCTCAGAAGCTCTGAGCACCAACCTGTGTTACAGGGACNGTGTCAGTTAGAAGCTGTGTGTCCCTTTGAGGAAGCCCATTCTGNTAACCTGGAGTTCCAGACACACTGGAACTCCACTCCCTAGTTCTTCTGTCTGGCTTTGGGCCTAGCACACTGGGCAGTTGCCAGGCTTATAGGCTCTCTAAGGTTGATGTAACACCCCAACAGCTTTGCCAGAGCTGTCAGACTCCCCACCTGGAAATCCTGCAAACAACACCATGTCCAACTTGAACTTGAAGTCAGATTCCACTGTCTCATATGAGCATGTCTTTTTCCCTTTCCTCAGTACACACCATCCATCGGCAGCCCAGCCGTATACCTGTTCTCACACGTCCACTGTCACAGCAGCCCAGACGTATACCTGTTCTCACACGTCCACTGCCACCACAGCCCAGCCATATACCTGTTCTCACATGTCCACTGCCACAGCAGCCCAGCCATATACCTGTTCTCACACGTCCACTGCCACAGCAGCCCAGCCATATACCTGTTCTCATGTCCACTCCATCGGCAGCCCAGCCGTATACCTGTTCTCACACGTCCACTGTCACAGCAGCCCAGACGTATACCTGTTCTCACATGTCCACTGCCACCACAGCCCAGCCATATACCTGCTCTCACACGTCCACTGCCACAGCAGCCCAGCCCACTCCCACAAGAAATAGGCACAGCCAAGGCACCTGCCATATGGTTCTTGTAACATGAGGTAAGGAGCACAGCAGGTATGCCCAATAAGATGAGATTACAGTCACATCATTAGTGCACTGACCAAAGCCTTTACAACACAACATCCACCCATCCTTTCCCAGGTGACTCTCAAACTGGCCACAGGCTGATGATCTACACACTGAGAAGGTTACCATGAGATGTTCCAAGTACTCCTGTGAGGAAGGCCCAAGTCCTACTATTTCATTTTAAGAACAAAACCAGGTTTTTATTCAAATTAAACCTTGGGAACATCTTGAACAGTAAGTAGCCTACTGCTGACCAGAAGTAGGTTGGAAACAAGAATGTACAAGCCTCCTATGCTCTGTTAGATGGAGCCACCTGGAAGGGAGCACACTGATTCTATAGCTACTTCTCATGTTCTTCATAATTCCCATTTTTCCCTGAAGACAATAACCTGCTTGCTCTCCTGTCTTTGCTTAAAATAACCTCTACCCAACATGGAGCCAGGGGGCAAAGGGGACATAGTTGAGTAGCAGAGCACTGGCCTGGCATACTGGATGCACACTGGGGTGGAGGCAGGGAGCCCTTCTTCAAAGGATGGTAGTGTAAATACTTTATACACCCAGGTAAGCTGAGCAGCAGATCTCCTTCTGTAAGTTTGCCGCCGCCGCCGCCGCCGCCGCCACCGCCACCACCACCACCACTACCACCACCACCACCATCACCACCACCCCTCCCAGCCAGGTCCAATGTTGCAGAAATATGGAGACATACAACAAGACCCAGAGCACCAAAAAGGCTTGCCCAAGAATGCAGTCACTCCCATACTAACCACTTTCCTTTGGGCTTTGTGGTGAGATCCACGCAGGCAAAGTGAAACCACTCAATTGGACACTGCAAAGCAAGGGGAAAGCCTGTGTCACACCCATGCACTCTGTATGTTAGACACAGAAAGGCTAACACCCACCCATCTCTACACAGTTGGTCCCAAGGGACATATATCCTTTAAGATCCACTCACATCTGGATTGTCACAGCCGATCATCTCCCCGTAGGACACCTGGTGGCACAGGCAGTATGTAGGCTCATTCGGATCCACAGGCATGTCCAGAACATCAGACGGGTGCACAGACAGGATACTGTCAGTAAACTCAGACCTGAGGGGACAGAAAGGATCTGCTGACCACAGGGCAACAGGAGGAAGGCAGGAGACGCACAAGGCCATACTGCAGCCCTCCCACCAATGGCCCAGGGCTCCTCTACCCTGGAACCAAAGATGCTTGCAGGTTCCAAGGNAAGAATCCACAATGACTCAGAGCTAATGTAACTCATAAACTTGCTCCTGACTGTTTTGTCACTGGAACCTGGAAACAGTCCTAATACCTGTCACTGAGATACACTCTCANGGATAACCTCAAAACCTTCCAGCCAAATCTCTCCTAAGAATTTACAGTGAGAATAATATGGTGTGCCAATTATCAGGTGAAGAGATTCCCTTGGTCTATTACCAGCCACAAACCTAGGGACAGCAGCAGACAGCAAACAGAAACCACGCTACCCTCGTAGCAGCAGAAGTCCCAGAGGCAGGCAGTGGGGTGTGAGATTGCTAATAGCACTCTCCAGCAACTAAATCCAACACCAGCCATTGCTGTCTACCAGGGACAAAGACCCCTCCAACAGGATAAGGCTGCTGCTTTCTCTGGGCCTCCTTTCTGTGTTGGCTGCCACCTTCTGGTAGGGACAAGAACAT
Organism: Neotoma lepida; assembly: GCA_001675575.1. Taxonomy (NCBI): domain Eukaryota; kingdom Metazoa; phylum Chordata; class Mammalia; order Rodentia; family Cricetidae; genus Neotoma; species Neotoma lepida. Next base: position 1,296,217 of record LZPO01017287.1, on the reverse strand, counting down.
GACCCTGCTGCCAGCAGATAGCTAACATTTGAGAAGACTCTATCTGTGTCTCACCCAAGGCTGACCTAAGGGTTGTTGCACTCACCAGTTCTGCTATGGATATCCTCTCCTCTGTGGAGACCCACAGAGGCTATCTAGTGAGACCTTACTCAGGGTCAGAGAATCTGAGCTTGCTTTACTCAGGAGGGCGGAATAATGGGATGATTTGGCCAGGGGTGTGTTTACCAGGTATTTGGAAGGGTCTACATTTGGCTGTATGGTGTGCTTTGATCGTGCAAGGGGGAGGTCT
>LZPO01017287.1:1235251-1271522 GCA_001675575.1 Neotoma lepida | reverse complement strand
GAGTGCTAGGAATAAAGGTGTGCGCCACCATTGCCTGGCTTAAACAAGATTTTTACTATTTCTATGTGTATGTGCCCACAGAGGCCAGAGGTGTTAGATCATGTGGAACTGGGGTCATAAGCAGTTGTGAGCTGCCTGGTGTAGGTGCTGGAACTGAGCTCTCTGGAAGAACAGTCAGAACTCCTAACTGTTGAGTCATTTCTCCAGCCTGGCTCATTTTTAGATCATGTTCTCCTTACATTCCTCCTTTTAGGGCCACATGTCTACTCAATATGAGGGAAAACAGACATTGGCTACACAGCTAGGCCAGAGGCAGGCAGGCTTCTTTTGTCCAACATGGGGAAATCTTTACCTGTCAACACTAAAATCAGCCAACCATAACTGGAGGAAAAATCAATACACACACACAAGGTTTTTTTTCTATTGAAACTTATTATTTACCATTAAGAATTGCAAACTATACTACTAAGAATGAACAACCTCAGGAAGCCTTTCTCAAGCCCTGAGAGTTCCCTCAGGTTGTAGTGTTCCACACATCCACCCTTAGTACCATCAGCAGGAGTTGTAGCAAGGCCCTGGGCCACAGCAGCACAATGGCTACTGGATTCAGGAAGTGGAGCCCCAGAGGAATGGGGCTAAGGGACAAGATGTAGGAGAGAAGAGTAGGAGGAAATAAATTATGTCATCAACACTTGGTGGGTAGGGGTGTCTGTTACTTTGTGGGCTACTTAGAGTTGCCATATCTGGCATATGCCATCAGGGAGCAGCTCCAGCCTCACCCATTTACAGGGTCCTAAGGAAGGGCTTTTAGCGAAAGGTCCTGCAAGGCCATCCCACGCTGCCATACCCTGTTCATATCATCTAGGGGGAGGAGAGGCTGCTTTCTAAGACAGCAGACCTAGAGCATCAAAGCTTGAAGGCCCAGAAAGCCAGAGTTAGAAGGTGGCAGGTATGGAAATGAGTGCCAAGGAGGGGCTGGACACTTCGCCTGCTAGTGCCTGGAGCTACCTGCTCTGTTTAAATGTCTACTGTGCACTAAAAGCCATAGCTCTTTAACCTTTTTGGCCCCGAACCATCTACAATTCTCTGTGACCCAGGAGGGTTTCTGAGAAGGGCAAGAACACGGAAGAAGGCTCAAGTAGCAATGTGTACCCTATGACCAGCGGGCCAGTGTCACAAGCAAAGAGCAGCTCTGCTCCCCTCCCCTTCCTCCCAGGGGGAAGCTGGGTGGCAAGCTAACAGCAGCAGGCGGTGTGTCTTGAAATGCATCAACCCCTTATAGGAAACAAATCTCTTCCCTAGTGAGGTCCTGATGGGGAGCCTCAGGACCATGGCTCCAGATGCCTTAGGAGCTTGTCAGCTGCCCCATGGCTCAGGTGTCCACACTGGGCCCATGTACACTGATATCTTTGGGTTTTCCAAATGCCTCACCAGAATACTTTCTCTCCAAAGCAAGTAGCAATCTTGCTGTAATTCTTTCCATATGCTCTCCTACTGAGGTAGCCCTTGATAAACCACACTGGGCAGAGGAGACAGCCCAAAAGCTCACCCTGCCCAGCAGTATGAGGCCATGATGTGGCTGTGACTCTGCACGTCGACCTGCAGTCTTCTAAGACTGACCTGAGAAGTGCCCTAGAAACTCATGTCTTTGTTAAACAACTGCAAACAGGGCTTTAATTCCAAATAAACCACAGACCCAGGTGCCCAGGAAAAAGCAGAACCAAAGCTGATGTGCTGACCAGGGTTGGCAGTGTCAAGTGGAGAACTCTGGAAGCTCCCGACCCGCTGCTCTTCCTGACTAGGCCTTCCNATGGGCAACTTCTCATGGGGACAGGCCCTTCATGTGTTTGGGATTAGGCAGTCTGACTCCAAGCAGTAAGGCCTCCAGGCACCGCAGTCCTTGGTCCATGAGCAGAGCAGGCCCTCTGGACAGAGGTGGCACAGGCGCACAGCACTCAGCAGGGGTGGGCTGGGTGGATGGAATGCGGTGACACTGAGTGCCCAAGGCAGGTCTGGGTTCTCAAAGCACCCCAACGAGGGCCAAGGAGGCCATCCCCAAACCCCAGGATTTTCAGAGGGATAAGATTTCAAAGTCTTCATCTTCTGAGTCAAAGAACCTCTCCAGTCTCTCTACATCAGAAGAATCTGGAAGGAACAAGATAAAACATTAAGCATCTCTTAGGAGCTGGTATAGGTGTGGGTTGGTTAGGAAGATGTTAGGAGAGGGGGACAAACTAGAATAGGCCTGCTAGGCTTTGTAAGCCCCTTCCTAACTGGAGAATCTTAACAGGTATAAAAGGGTCCAGACCCATGAGCAGGTGACAAGGCCCTAAAGAGGGATGGGAACTCCACAAAATAGAAGAGAACAGCATCGGACTCCTGCCAGCAAACTAGTGGTAGGATCCGGCAGCAGCCCAGGAGGATGAGGGCACCTACTCCTTGCACCAGCTGAGGAATGAGCAGATTTGGCCAGGCTTCCATCCACTGTCTCCCAAGGCCAGTCCCTGAACTCCACTGTGTTGAGCCACAGGACCTGGGCTGTCCCCCCGATGCACACTAGTCATTGGCCAAGGAGCCAAGATTGCTCATCCCCAGTGGCTCTTAGACTGGACTTCATCATCGCAAAACCTGTTGTGCCCTGTCACTACAGTGCCCAAGGAACCTGTGGGAACCTGTCTCGCTCAACAGCCCCAGGCAGAACATGGACATACTGTGCTGTTGCCAAGCTCCGGGTTTGAGGCATGGGGTGCTCTACAGTGCCCTATCAACTATTTGCACCTGGGGCTCAAATAAACATTAATGGTTAAAAGGAAAAAGACCAAAACCTGAGGGCTTGAGGCAGGCACAGACTACATGAACTAAGAGATGGGGACGGGACTATCCCATCCAGACTTGGCCCTGCAGCCTCAGCACTCACCTAGGGACAGATTCAGGACATCCTGGCAGGCCAGATGAGAAGGCTGCTGTTCCACCAACTCAAACATGGGCAGGGCACCACCAAGCAGGGATAGCTGTCAGTGAGACACAGCTGTTAGAAGCACCTCGACAGTCACTACAGCCCCCAGCCTGCAGAGGTCTAATTTCACAGATAAGAAAATGGAAGTGGTATCCATACTAAAAGTTACAGCACAGACCAACACAGTGGTCAACACAGCACAGGCCTGCCCCACTGGTAATGGTCTGTCACCCCATCAGGCATACANGATCACAAAAGGCACAGGGAAGACAGCAGGAAGCAACTGGCACAGGGGCAGCCTTTGGCATACGATTTATTGCCATCCCATAACCACATGAGGCAGGTGAGTGGGCCAGAACCCTACCATAAAGTTAATGTGCAGAACTTAGGTAAAAGATGGCCAATTATGGCCTAGATATGGCCAAGAGAAACAGCAATATGAGGCACCCTGCCCCGTTCAGCCTGCTCACATGTGTGAGGCAGGAACAACACTCCCCATGCAACCAGTAAACGGGGTTCCTAGCTAGGCCATGCAAAGAGGCTCCCTTTACCCCAGCCACCTCATTGCCTGGGTCCCCAGAAGTTTCATCTTGGCTCTGGACAGGGGCAGCTACAGACCTTTTTGACTTGCTGACACCAATCGTTAAAGTCTTCTTCAGTCTTACAGAAAAATCCCTAAAATGAAAACCATTGTAAGAGTAGTGACTACATCTATATGAGCAAGAAGCTGTGATCTCTCGTCTTCAGAGATCCTGGCACACATTTGCCAATACATGCCAGATGCCAGGCTGTCTGCTCTGCCTATGCTTTGGTTCACACATACAGACACTCTGTTCAATGATGANAATCCTATCCCATGGTGGCAAGGGAGAGTGATTCCACCATGTGTTCCCTTTGATCTCAGCTCTCAAAAGCTAGGAGTGGGGCTCAAACTTGTTGCTCTCTGCACCTGCTAGCTCCATGTGTCTAGCATCTTCTATAAGGTTGGCTGTCTAGGTGGTGGTAGAACATCAAGTTCCAATCACTGAGCTGCTGAGATGCATTTACTGTAATGTACACACACACTTTTGTTAGCCGAGGAATTTACCAGTGGATTCTGTAGGAAGTCTGAGCCACAGAGTCCTGCTGAAATGCATTCACTGTAATGTGCACACACTCAAGTTATCTGAGGAATTTACCAGTGGGGTCTGTAGGAAGTCTGAGCCCTAGAGACCCAGTCTACTCTCCACAGAACTTGGGAGGGGCACATGTGACAGAGTGTATACTGGGTGTTGTGTCTGTGCTGCATATTGGTACCAGACATGCTGCACTCTGCCAACAAACAACACAATGTGCAGCCTAACTAGGCAATGACTTCCCTGGGTATGACATTGTTTTGACATTTTTGGTTTTGCATCCTCTTTCCCCCAAACACATTTTGAGTGAGCAGGTTTATATAAATTATCAGAAATCCCTACTCTATCATCAAAAAGGGAGATGGAGAAGTTCATTCAAGGGAATCATCTCCAAGATACATTAAATAAACAACAAAATGATGAAAAAAAAAACTAAGAGGAAAAGAGGTACAGACAGGTGACTCTAACAAGCTGTCATTGGTATTTTATAGAGTAGGAAAAACACACCCTCACACTTGGTACATACACTCAATCACAGGCAACACTNACACACACTATGGTTGTGAATGTCACTCAGGAGGCAGACAGTCTCTGGGGAGGATAAGAGAATCCTTAACTCTATAAAGCTAACACTCTAAAATGTTGGGAAAACTATTAAGATGTAGACACTTTCCTTTATATTCCACTGCAGGACTGGNACAGAATGTCTCAACAACTGCCTAGGAGTTTGCATGGTTGGAACATACCACAGCAATGGACGGGTCAAGCTCTCCAATGCCCATTCTGCAGGGAGGGTGTTGGCAGTGGAAGCTCTCATCAGGGAAAAAGCAGCTGTCAGTCAGCTCAACTGCAGGCTGTGTAGTATGGGGGTCCAGATAGATGAGTTCCTCACCTGGACAAGATGATGAAGTCAGATGCAGCTCGCTAGAGCTGGGCAAGAGGGAGGGAGCAGGCCAGAGCAACATCCAGACCCACCATATCAGAGTCAGCAGACAGAAGGTAGGTAGAAATGTCAGGGGGAGTGGGGTACATGCCACCACAGTGAGTGAGGGGGAGGCAAGTGAATTAACAACACAACTCCACAGAAAAAACCCACTCCTTCAGGGAGACAGATCATCCCTATGAACCCACAGCATGCAAATCAGACTCACCAACGTAGCCAATAAAGTAGTGGGCACTGTTGGGCTTCCCTCCGATAACACCGAGGGACTGGGGCATCATGAAACAGTGCTGCAGGAGAGAAGAGAAGCCACTGAGCACCCTGGCCTTACAACAGCATGCAACAGCACGCTCCTACACAGTCCCACACACGAGCACAGTACACAGTCAGGAATAGGAGTTTCACCATCCAGAACCACAGGCCATGGCCTCCAGAGGCCTACCTGAATGACACAAGAACAACAGGAAGACATATCCCAAAGAGCTTCCAGTACAGGAGTACAAAAGCACATAGCACAGGCTCCTAGTTCTAGCTGGGTAAACTTTGGAGAGGTTATGGGACTGGGGAACATCGTGTAGATTAACATGCAGGTGTCACGTGGGAAATGTGAGCAAGCACACTGGAGAGGTAGCCTGGCCAGACATCAGTCTGACCCGATGGGACAAAAGAAATGACAACAAGAGGCAAGTTAGAGAAAAATGGGAAATCAGTGGGAAGCAGAAGTGACAGAGGGGGTGGCCAGGACAGTTAAGAGATGGAGGGACAGAGTAAGACCTAGATAAGTGAGAGATTTTATACCTGGTTTTACACTGAGAGGTGATTAAAAGTGAAAAATTTTAATAAAAAGTATTGCCTGTCATTCCATACAGTAAGGCTCTCAAATGTGACTCCTTAGTTTAAAATCTGAGGTAACTACAGTTCAAAAGGTTTTGCCTCTTGTTTTTGTGATGAGGGTGGGGGAAATCAAAGAAGTAGGTGGATGGAATTCTCAGTACATCTGTCTGCAGTCCCATCTTCATGGACCTACCCACCCTCCAGACCAGTGGTTTTCAACCTTCCTAATGCTGTGACCCTTTAATACAGTTCCTCATGTTGTGACCCCCAACCATAAAACTATTTTGTTGCTACTTCATAACTGTAATTTTGCTACTGTTACAAATCATAATGTAAGTATCTCTTATGCAGGATATCTGATATGGGACCCCTGTGAAAGGGTTGTTCAACCCCACAAAGGGGTTGTGATCCATGGGTTGAGAACCATTGATCCAGTCAGAAGTAGAAGTTCAAGGGATACCCAGGAAGGGCACAGCAAAGACCTGGTAAAGACAGAAGACCCTGATGCCAGGCTCAGCAACAAGCTGATTGGTCTTCAAGACCCTTTATAAAACTCAAGACATTTCAATTCTCAACATCACTTACAAGATTAAGGCCTTTCCCCCATCTCTCCTAGAGGTACATCTAGTTGACCACACTTTGAAATAAATGAAAAACAGGGAGCATGAAGCCCAGGTTAAGAGCTGCAAGACTCACCTTCAGCGTCTCCACATAGGCCTCATTGATGTCTGTAAGTCCCAGGCGGAGAGGGATGAGAAGCACTAGGGGTCTCCAGGCCGATGGCCTGTTGGTAACTTCAGCTCCAGCAGGGAACCCATTACAGTGCCGCTCGGAATCTGTAGGAAGTGCAGCAGCCCCTGCACAGGGAAGGCTGGCCCTGCACAACCTTCCTGGAGGGGAAGATGTGTTTTTCATGAACTAAGCAGAGGTAGACAGAAGTTCTCCTCCAGGAGAAGGAGTGTTCTGAAAGCCAAGTACTTAGTTAGGGGCTGGAGAGATGGCTCAGGTGGTTAAGAGTACATGACNACACTTTCAGAGGACACAAGTTTGATTCCCAGCATGCACATGGCAACTCACAACTGTCTCTAACTCCAGTTCCAGTGATGTGACACCCTCTTATGGCCTCTGCAGGCACAAGGCACTCAAGTAGTGCACAGACATACACGAAAGCAAAATACCTGTATACATACAATAATTTAAAACAAACACAACAAAACAAAAATCCCAAGTGTTTTAAATATAAGTAACTTGGAGAACAAATGTCCCCAGTCAAAGAAACANTTTCTACCACCCCTAATTCCAGTTCCAGGGGTCCTAATGCCTTCTTTTGACCTACCCGGGTACTAGAAATGCATGTAGTATACACACATTCAGGCAAAATACTTATACACATTTAAAAAAAGAGAAAGAAAAGAAAAAAGGGAAACATTTTCTACACATAGAAGATTTTTTTAAATATGTATATGGTTGTTTTGCCTGTATGTATGTCTGTGGATAATATACAAGCAGTGCCCTCAAGGACAGGTTGTTGGATCTCCTGGAACTGGAGTTAGAGATGGTTGTGAACCACCATGTGGGGGCTGGGAACTGAACCTGGGTCCTCTGAAAGAGTAACCTAGTGCTCTTAACTGCTGAACCATCTCCCTAGCCTGCACTTTATTTTTTAAAAATTTCTAATTATTATTAAGCCAAGCATAGTGGTGCATAGTTTTAATCCTAACAATTAGCAGAGGCAGGGGGATCTCTGTGAGTTCAAGACCAGCCTGATGTATATCTCAAACAAACAAACATGTGTATGATGTGGAGAGAACTATGTCCCAAGGTGCACGTGGAGGTCAGAGGACCACACTGTGGAGCTGGTTCCCTCCTTGCGTCTTTACAAGGTCTCAAGGGATCAAGCTCAGTTTGCCAGGCTGGTGCAGCAAGTGCCCTTACCTACTGAGCCACCTCACTGGTCCCACGTGCACTTTAAAGAACAACTAAAGCAGCAGCCATGTAGTCTCTCCCGCCTGGGCAGACCCAGCCCACTCAGATCCCTCCTCAGCAAGCAGAGCATCTACAAACAGCTCTTCTCCATCTTTACTATGTCTCCCGTCTAAACGCACTGGATTAGCCTTCAATAAACACATTAATTAGGGTCTGGTGGTCAGACAACTCCAGTACTGTGGAACACACCCACAACGTTCTGCAGTCCCATTGTGGGACTGGACCACACAGGAGGAGCTGAAAGCACTTCCCTAATGCTAGAAAAAAAAGGTATGCCCAGTAACATGTTGGGAAGCCCAATCAAGACACAGCCAGCCTAACGAGGTGCTACAGGAGAAATGTAAGGTAATATGGGATCAAAAATGATAGTACTAGGCAGCACACTAGGTAAAAAGAATCCATGAACCCCCAGACACTGACAGTCTTTCAAATTTAAAAATGGGAGCATTAAATACTTATCAAGAATGCCTGTCAATAAACATGTAAAGAGGGACAATTTAGGGAAATCACTATGCTCAGTCACATATTCAAAAAATGCCTCAAAGAACATCAACATATATTAAGAATCATCTTCATTAATTTCAAAGAATTGGGCATCCTTCAGACAAAGACATCACCCTCTCCAGGTAACCCNATGTGACATAACAACACACCGACACTACTGGTCTGAGGGGTCACCGAGTGCTACTTGGTGGTGGTGGTTGTCCAAATGTTTGCCTTTGTTAAAATATTTAACTCAACCACAACCCTGAAGAAACAGACAAATCCAATTTGTGGGCCACTAACTGAACCAGATTCTTTAAAATGTCAATGCTATCAGAGATCAAAACACAGGGGGGGCCTGAGAAATGACGCAATGGGTGGTTAAGGGCATTTACTGCTTCTGCAGAGGACCCAGGTCTGGTTTCCCAGCATCCATAAAGAGGCTCCCAAAAACACCAGTTCCAAGAGATTCCCTCCCAACACATGATGTACACACACACACACACACACACACACACACAAAATCTTTAGGAACAAAAGTTTCATAGATTTCTGCAGTATCAAGTCTTTAATAAATAAATTTTTAATTTTTTAAAAATAATTTAATTAATTTTATTTTATGTGCACTGTTGTGAGGGTATCAGATACCCTGGAACTGGAGTTACTGAGAGCTGTGAACTGCCCAGTTCACAGGAATTGACCCCAGGTCCTCTGGAAGAACAGCCAGTGCTCTTAACCGCTGAGTCATCTCTCCAGCCCCAATAAATACATTTTTTAAAGCTATTATGTTTTCTTTCTTCTTTCTATTTATTATTATTATTATTCTATTATTTTGTTTTTCTTTCTTTCCTTTTTTTTTGTTTGTTTGTTTTTCATGACAGGGTTTCTCTGCGTAACTTGTTTTGTTTTTCAATGCAAGGTTTCTCTGTGTGGCGCTGGCTGTCCTGGAACTGGCTGTGTATCATTCTAGCCTTGAACTCAGAGATCCACCTGCCTCAGCCTCCCAAGTGCTGGGATTAAAGGTGTGCACCACTACCACCCAGGCACTACCATGTTTTCAACACCAGGGGAAGATGTTTATGATACTACATAAGGTTTTGGTTGTTTTTCTGTTCTGTTAATGTGTGGCAGTACTAGGAACTGAGCCTAAGAAATCTACCACTGAGTTACAGCCATAGGCCCTTTGCTTGTTTGTTTTTTGAGATAGTGTCTCATTAAGTAGCCTAGGATAGCCTGGAACTACATAGATCAGGCTGGCCTTGAATTCATAGATATCCACCTATCTCTACCTCCAAAGTACTAGGATTAAAGGTATACTCCACCATACCCAGCTACTTTTGTTTTTTGATTTATGGTCTTATGAAGCCCAGGCTGGCCTTGAACTCTTGATCTTCCTACCTCCATCTTCCAAGCACTAGGATTACAGGCATGTACCACTTTCCCCTTAGAAATTAGTTTGGGCGTCTGGTTTCCCTCAGGCTGCTGGCAGGCCTTCGTTCCAGAACCATGTACTTCCTTCTTAGGATCCTTTGCTGGAGATGGGGTAGCTGAAAAACCCCTCACTGTGGTGCATTAATTCGGTGAAAAGCATACATTAACAGATTTTTTTCTTTATGTCAAGGTTGTCCTGGCCTTTAATTCATGAACTAAAACAATTCTCTCGCACTGTAACCATCTGTATGTGGCCTGTGCCATCATCCTCAGCTTTAAGACGTTATTTGTAGCACACACACAAATAACTAACCTGATGCTGGAGAGAATGCCTTTCTCTCCTTAGCCTAGTAGACACAGTAAGAGAATGGGGTGTACAGATGTTCCCCCTAGGCTCCCACCTGCTGGGAAGTGCCAGTGCTGCTGAGACTCCAAACCTCTAGCCGAGGCTCCCTCTTGGGCCTTGTCAGCCAAACCCTGAGCCACTTACTGATTTCCTCCATCACCACAGTGTTGTCCATTGCTATGTGAACAGCCAAGGAACTCCATGTGTCGAATACAGCAAGCTTCCTACAGAAATCAAGAGAGTACTCTCATGAGTCTTCTACAGCATGAGCACTGTACCAGTGCAGTGATAATCGTGAGGCGGTTTCAAAGTTTAAGTCAAGGATCTGTCCAGTAACTCAAACAGGAAGAAAGCTGAGTGTTGCTCATCGGGGGAAATGCCAGCTGCTCTTTGCCAGGAGACAGAGTATGGACAGGAGCCCCTACNTGGCATAGCAGCTCAAGTCTCTCCTGCGTGGAGGCAGGTCCAGCTCACTGCTGAGCAGCTTCTCTTCCAGCACCTCACATTCTGAACTGACAGCCCCAGAAATCTAATGAGCAGCACAACTGTGACCACCAGTTGGGAGGAAGCATGGCTGCAGATTTATAGCTCTGAAAGAAGAGCAGACTGCAACCATACTTTGCAGAAATAGCATGTAAATTGGGTGCTATGGGGATGAGACAGAAGGCCCATTCATCAGTGAGAAAACAGAAAGCAAGAAGGGACATTTTGTCCATGGGGACAGATACCAAGGACTTAAGCTGCAAGGTCCTTGACTAGGAACACAACAAGAGGCTAATGCCTGGAAGGCACTAGGGCAGTGTTCTCAACCTTCCTAAAGCTGTGACCCTTTAATACAGGTGTTCCTCATGTTATGGTGACCCCAACCATAAAATTATTTTCATTGCTTCTTCATAACTGCAATTTTGCTTCTGTTATGAACCATAATGTAAGTATCTGAAATACAAGATATCTGATATGAGAACCCTATGAAAGGGTCAGGGGTTGCGACCCCCAGGTTGTGAACCACTGCACTAGAGAAACCACACACAGCCCCTCCCCTGAATTGGAAACTTGGAAGGGGCTCAATAGAGCCAGTACTTCCTCACTGCTCATCAAGCCCTGACACAGCAGTAAGGATACAGACCCAGGAGAGTCAAAGCAGCACTTCACTGTGCTGACATGTCTGTAAAGGCAGGCAGGGCGAGCAAGCAAGCAGGGCAGGCAGTGTATGCTATAGAGAACCCAAAAGCAGGAACTGGGAAGAGGCTGCTAGGGCAGGCACAAACTGTGTAGACCGTGGTCAGCAGAGCCATGGGAGCAGGCTAGGCACGCCTCAGGGAGAGCTATGAGGCTGGGGTCATAAGTTACACAAAGGTCCTAAAGTAGGAATGTATAAGTAACAGATGTGCCATCCAAGGGTGTGTCAGGGCAGAGTAAGCTCAGGGGGATAGTGTGGGTCATGATGTGGCAAGCAGCTAAGACGCCAGGAAGCTCGAGCCTCAGAGAGGGCTGTTGCGTTTTATGGAGATGACTTTGGTTATTATTTGAAAAAGTCTAGGATGAGAGAAAGAGGATTAAGAACAAAGCATGAGACAAGATGTGGACCAGGACAGGAAAGAAGAGGGATGAGCACAGGTTAAAATTGAAAAGTTAACATTCCTCATGATCTCCAAGTAGAGATGCAACAGAGTTCGGGGATGTAACCCTATCCCTGTGTATAGGACAGAGAGGTAGGTGGCCACAGGTGAGGAAAAGCCATCTAGCAACAAAAGCAGAGGAGGCCAGGGACAAAAATAGTAAGCATAGATAAGCAGCCTGACNTGCCATTTCGAGAAAGATGTATATAGTAACTAAGGGGCTGCTCTTCGCCAGTGAAGACAGAGAAAAAGTGAGGCAACAGATATAACTAAAGCATTGATGGTGAACTAGTCAGGCTAGTTAGAGCTGCAGTGAAAGGTAGAGTAATATGGTGGAGTTACATCACAAGCCAAAGAGGTGTGTGGTAATTAGAATTAGGACTGTCTCCCTCACTCCCTTCATGTATTTGAATGCTTAGTCCCCAGTTGGTGGGACTGTATGGAAAGGTTTAGGAGGTGTGTCACTGGGGATAGGCTTTTGAGAATTCAAAAGCTGGTGTCATTCCCAATTAGCTCCTGCTCTGTCTCATGCTGGTGACTCAGATGTAAGTTCTTGGCTACTGCTCCAGTGCCCTGCTTGCCTGCCTGCCTGCCTGTTGCCATGCTCCCTGCCATGATGATCATGGACTCTAGCCCTCTGGAACTGTGAGCCCCCNAAATTAAATGGTTTTTGTTGTTGTTGTTGTTTTGTTTTGTTTTTTATAAGTTGCCTTGGCCATGGTGTTCTGTCTTGGCAACAGAAAATCACTAAGGCAAGGCAGGACTTAGAAAAGGACACTAAAGGGGATGCAGTCGGTGTGCATGCCACAAAGAAACCAAGTCAAGGAGTCACAGTCAGCCTGGTCTGGGATGGCTGGGCATCAGATATAGCAAAAAAAGAAGTGTCCAGGTGGAGCATGTAGGAGATGGCCATTGCAGACACTGGATAGGGTGTCAAGGCAACAGACAGGAGAAANTACAGCTGGAGAAAGAATTGAGAGATACTGGCTTTCAGCCCAACAGGAAAATGGCCCTACATGAGTGAGTCCTGGACACTGGTTCAGAGCCCCCCAGAGGCACTGGGATAGTAAGCCACAGGGAAAGTGAATCAGGTCAAAAAACAGGGCAGGGAGGGGAGTGTGGGCAACACAGAGATGGCTCAGTGGTTCAGAGCACCTGCTGCTCTTGCAGAGGATCCAGGGTTCAGTTCCCAGCACCCACACAGCAGCTAACAACCATCTGCAACTCCAGTTCCAGGGTTCTAACAACCTCTTCTAGAAGCCTTGCATGTATGATGTGCACAGACATACTCACAGGCAAAATACCCATACATACAAAAATAATCTCCAAAACAAAAACACCGAGGGGTCACACACTGACATGTGGCATGTTCTTGAAAACAGCAAAAAGAGCCATTTCAGAGGAAATTTTGGAGCAAATCCCCCTTACAACAAGTAAGGCTGACTGAGCTCCAGACTCTGGGGCCACAGAGCACATAGGAAGGAACAGGAAGGGAGTCATGAGAAACAAACTCCAACAGATTCTGAACAACATGTAGAGGCTTATCTCTGACAAATCCAGAGGTAGAGGGCTACAGCACCTGCAGATAGAGTTCCAGAACTGCCATGGTTCCAGATGGATCTGTACACCAAGACAGAGGACAGGACCATGCTAGGGCTCTGACCTAAACACGAATCCCATTCACAGAACAATAGGCATAGTCACCCAGAGGACTCCCCTGGGTCTATAAGCAAAGAATCAGAATACCTTATTTCCTGTGGCAATAAGTACTCAAGGAGTGGGTAAATGCCAAGGAGAACTCATGCTGACCCCAAGAAGCAGAAGGGCTGGGCTCATTACGTACTTGAGGACCTGGGCAACAGTGTTCGGCCCGTACCACTGGCCTATAGACTTGCCTTCGCCAACTCCCATTTGCGCTGCAGGAAACAGACCCATGTTAGCAAACACATCCATTCTAGAGCACCTTACTTTTGGTACATCAGTAAATGCTTCATAGAAAGGCCTACACACACCACACACACACCATGCCTCACTTTTGGTACATCAATGAACCACCTAAGAAAGCAAACCTTCAGGAGGATCCTAACTCCCACAGACTACATGGAACCAGTCACTGAAGGCTGTACAGGGGCAGGGGCAGGGGCAAGGTAGGCTTGGGTCTGAGCTAGTGCTGGCATACCAACAGCAGCTCACAGGGTCAGAGGCTAGAAAGTGACCTAGAGCCTCATTCTCCAACTCTGCAAGATTTGGAAAGCTCCTAAGGGAGTCCCAAGGAGTCTGCCTTCTGCAAAGAGCCACTCCTAGGACATACTTAATCCCCACCTATCTGGTGGATGGAGTAGTAGCTGTCCTTCCTGTCGAGGAAAGCATTGAGGACACTGAAGTAGCTGCCAGGCTGTCTCTCCCGTTTAGACCATCTCCAATCTATTAGAAACAAAACACAGAATGTCATTTTGACCACTACACAAGTAATAAGCCTTCCTTTTACACAGTGCTCAACATTCAGATGGTGTACAAAACTTTATTTTTGAACCTTTTTAAAGTTAAAAGTCAAATTCTCCAGGATCTCAAATATGCACACATTATCTCATCAAAACAAAACTAGGCTGAGTGCAGAAAGCTGTTTCAGCACTTTAAAGATAACTTCTAAAAAAATAACCATTTATATCAGTATAAATTACAGGTCTGGTGGGTTCAGGTCTATAATCCCAGCTCCTTGGGAGGCTAAAGCAAGATGCACTGATTAGTTTTATGTCACACTGACACAAGCTAGAATCATTTGGAAAGAGGGACTCTCAATTGAGAAAATGCCTAGATAAAGTAGCCTAAAGGCAAATCTTTTGAGCATTTTCTTGATTAATGATTGTTGTGGAAGAGCTGAGTAGTGCCAATCCTGGACAGGTGGTCCTGTATTGTCTAAGAAAACAGGTTGAGCAAGCCATGAGGAGTAAGTCAGAAAGCAGCATTCCTCCATGGCTTCTGCTTCTGTTCTGCCTTTAGGTTCATGCCTTGAATTACTGCCCTTACTTCCCTTAAGAGACAGTATGACCTGACAGTTCTAAGATGAAACAAACCCTTTCCTTCCCAAGTTGCCTTTGGTCAAGGTGTTCTATCACATCAATAGAAACCCCAACTAAGACAGGAGAGAACTGCAAGTTCAAGGCCTGCCTGGGCAACTCAGTGAGCTCCTGAATTAAAATATTAAGTAAGAAGAGGGCTAAAAATGTGTTGAGCACTGCAAGCTTCCTACAGAGAGCAAGAGAACTCTTGAATGGGCTTTCCATAGCATGAGCATTGAGTATGGCCCACTGGTTTTCCCTAGGAAGAAACACATCACACACACACACACACACACACACACACACACACATACTGTTGGTACTGGAGGCTGAACCTAGAGCCTTGAGCATGCTAAACAATCACCATAAATCTGTGTTTTGCCTATGATATGCTTTTTTGTTTTTTACTTTTTGTGAGACAAGGTAGCTTTGTAGCCTTGGCTGGCCTGGAACTCTCTTATGTAGATCAGGTTGGCTTCCAACTCATAGAACCCCACCTGTCTCGCCTCCTGAGGGTGTGCACCACCATGCCCAGCTTCTATGATGCGCTTTAAACATCCCTTACCACACAGACCTCATTTAAGCACCTGGACTCACCTCGACCTAAGTGCCGGCACACCAGGGCCTGGGCAAAGATCATCTGTCCACACCGAAGCATGCAGCCCCAGCCTGTGTCTGAGGTAGGGCCAGTTCCCCCTGTGTGGAAGACAGAACAAGAAGCATTCACAATCAGAGGGTCCAACAGAGGCCAGGAATCCAGCAACAGGAGGCATTTGGACAACCACATACCACAGGCGCTGACCCCCTCACACATCTACTACATCTCAAAGCACAACTCTGAGGACTCAGAAATGCAAGATCCATATCTGCTGGGGAGAAGAATGTAGCAGGCTTTCTTTCAGCCACCAACCAGCTCCCCAAATCATGACACAGAGACTCATTATTAGTTACGAATGATCGGCCTTAGCTTAGGCTTGTCCCACTAGCTCTTATAACTTCTTTTAACCTGTTTCTCTTCATCTAAGTTTTGCTTCAGGGATTTTTACTTTTCTTTCATTCTGCATGTCCTACTCTGTGTCTGGCTAGCTGGTAGCTGCCTGGCTGGCTGGCCCCAGGCATCTCCTTCTCTTTCTCCCTGGTTCTTTCTCCTCTCTCTNGTTCTCTCCTCCTACTTATTCTCTCTGCCCACTAGCCCCTCCTATCCCTCTATTGCCTAGCTATTGGCCATTCAGCTTTTTATTAGACCAGGTATCTTAGGCAGGCAAGCAACACATCTTTACATCGTTAAACAAATGCAGCATAAAAAAACGTAACACATNTTTACATAGTTAAACAAATATTCCACAACAGTAGAATGTCCTGACAATCCCCCTAAAGTGGGCAAAATGTGGACAATCAGTCATGCAGTGATAAGAATACCTGGCCCCCAAACAAAAGTCCCCATGACCACTATGGAAGATACAGAGTTAAAGTAGGAGAATCATTTCCTGCTACCAGAAATGCAGAAATGCTAAAGCTATATGATGCCCAGTATTGCTGACAGTCATGGCTATGGCAGTCAGCAGCAATGGTAATGACAATTCTACATCTTTCAAGCCTGTGTTTTGAGCCCCCCCAGTAATGTTCATTCACTGAAGCTTGGAAGACTGACAAGAACTGTGGAATCACTTTTAACATGACAGGAATGGGGCGAATGCTCTCAGCAGGTATTCAGGGGAATGCCACTGTGCAGCTATGATGAGGAAGAGGAACAGTCTATGTAGCAGTAAGAGTCAGAGATATTATGTGAACTGTGAACAAGGAACTCAGGCCAGTGGATGGGGTTTCCCCCCATTTCTATCCCTGTCACCACTCTCATCTCACAAATCATCTCTACAAGACACAGGAATATGCAGGCCACACTGGGTTCTTAGGATCATGATGAGCTACTTTAATTGTTAGTTTCTGGGTGTTATTTTTTGTTTGTTTTTTTCATTTTTTTTGTTTGTTTTTGAGACAGGGTTTCTCTGTAGCTTTAAAGCCTGTCCTGGAACTTGCTCTATAGCCCAGGCTGGCCTCGAACACATAAGGATCCNCCTGTTTCTGCCTCCTGAGTGCTGGAATTAAAGGCATGCGCTGCCACCACCACTCGGCTAATTGTTAGTTTTAATTGTCAACTTGACACTATCTGCAATCACCTGGTGTGGTAGTTTGAGTGAAGGGCCCCCACAGGCTTATATGTTTGAATACTTGATCCTCAGTTGGTGGAACTGTTTGGGGAGGATTAGGAGGTGCAGCCTGTTGGAAGAGGCTCATCACNGTGGGCAGGCTTTGAGATTTCAAAAGCCCATGTGTGGGAGCCCACAGAGGTTTCCTAGTGAGATCTGAGCNTGCTTTACACAGCAGGGCTGCATTAGAGGATGGCTGGACCACGTGCATGGTCACCAGGTGTTTGGGATGGTCTGCACTTGACTGTGCTGGGGGGAGGTCTTTTGCTCAACCCCTTGGCATTCCTTTAAAACGCCCTTTAGTAGAGACAGAAGGGACTGGTGGGTTTGGACCCAGGCCCTCCTGAGGCTATCCTGTGTTTCCTAACTGTCTCTCATATATATATATATATACTTCTATCTACAAATTCCTCATTTCTCCCTGCTCAAGAGTACCCTGGGGAAATAAGAGGGAGCTGGTCTCCCTCACCCATGCCATTCCCAGTAAGCTCTTTCTGTCTCCTACATGTCGACCGAGATATGAGCCCTCAGCTCCAGTGCCATGCCTGCCTGGCACTATGTTCCCTGCCATGATGGTCATAGACTCGAACTATCTGGAACCATGGGCCCTGAATCAGATCCTATCTTTTGTCCTTGCAAGCATCATGGCAGGCAGGGAAATGAGCCAAACTGCAAAGAGGTGAGGATGAAAACTCAGTTCAGTNTGTCTTAGTCAGACTGGATCAAACTTCACCAGTCTTATGCCAGGCAGTTTATTTCCAGCATATTTAAACACAATACCATCTGGGGAAAAGTTTCTAAGCAACAATCATTCAATTCCAGGTGCACAATAAAGCTTAAGGAGTGACTACATAGAAACACCTTTGCAAAGTACATGTGACCACGAAGATGGGTTCTAGAGCTTAAAGGCCTAGAATCTAGTGTGGTGTCTGACCCTACAGAGATCAGCAGGCCATAAAGCACATGTGACACCTCCCTAAGGATGGGTTCTATTGACTGGGAGCTAAAGATAAAGGTCTAAGGAGGGAGAGTCAGGAATAAACATTCTGGGGGATTTGGGTGAGGTCTGGCTCTACAGATAGCAAAAGGTCACCAAGCCATCAACAATATCCACTCCCAGCTTTCTAGGTGGAATGCAGGTATTTTATTTCCTCCAGGAGATGCCCCGTGCCTTTAACATTCCTGGTTTCCCTAGTGCTTTGTGGGTGCAAAGATGTTTGTGTTCCAACATTCTTTTCTAATTTACCTTAGTAGCGGTGTTTTGTCATGGCAACAGAAAAATAACTAAGACACCTGGGAAGAGAATCTCAGTATGGGTTTGTGTCTTAGTTACTGTTCTATTGTTGTGATCAAACACCATGACCAAGGCAACGTCTCCCCCTCCCCGCCCAGACAGGGTTTCTCTGTTTAACAGCCCTAGCTGTCCTGGAACTAGCTCTGTAGACTAGGCTGGCCTCGAACACACAAAGATCCGCCTGCCGCCGCCTCCCGTGGCAACTTCTAAAAGGAAGCATTGAATTGTGGGTTTGCTTATAGTTCCAGAGGGTTAGTTTATGAACATCATGTTAGGGAGCAAGGTGGCAGGCAAACAAGCATGCCACTGGAGCAGCAGCTGAGAACTCACATCTGATCTGAAAATTGGAGAAAGAGACAGAGAGAGAAACAGACAGAGACAGACAGACAGATTGACTAGGCCTGACATGGGCTTTTGAAATCTCAAAGTCCACATCCAGTTACACACCTCCTCCATGGCCACACCTCCTAATCCTTCCCAAACAGTTTCACTAACTGGGGACTAAGCATTCAAGCAGATGAGCCTATGAGGCCACTCTTACTTAAAGCATCACAGACTGTCTAGATTAGGTTGGCCTATGGGCACGTCTGTGAGAAAACCCAGCTTGAACGTGAGAGGCCCCTGGGTTTCTTTCCTAGACTGTATTAAGAAGAAGAAAGTGAGCTGAGTGCAGGCGTTCACACATACATTCTCTCTCTCCTCTCTGCTTCTTGACTGTTGATGCATTGTGTTCAGCNGTCTCAAGCTCCTATTCCTATGACTTCCCAGCAAAGATGGACTATAACCTGAATTGTGAGCTAAACTAAGCCCTTTCTCATGTAAGTTGTTTTTGCCAGGGCATTTTACAATACAACAGAAACAAAACAAAGACACTTCACCTCAGGGATGTTTGTAACTGGTCAAATAATGACACTTTCTCTCCAGCTCTGGTGTCCTCTCCAACACCCTGGAAGGTAGTATTTACCATGGTATCTTAGTTTAGTTTCTACTGTGGAGATAAATACCATGATCAAAAGTAAAATTTGGGAATGCTTTATTTGGTTTATACATCCTGATCACAGCCCATCACTGAGGAAAGCCAAGGCAGGAACTCAAACAGGGCAGGAACCTGGAGACAGGAACTGAAGCAGAGGCCCTGGAAGAGTGCTGCTTACTGGCTTGCTCCATGGCTCCCTCAGCTTTTTCCTTTACTTATTTTTTTGTTTTGTTTTTTTTCTTTTGTTGTGTTTTGTTTTTTCAGACAGGGTTTCTCTGTGTAGCTTTGGAGCCTGTCCTGGAACTTGCTCTGTAGACCAGGCTGGCCTTGAACTCAGAGATCTACCTGCCTCTGCCTCCTGAGTGCTGAGATTAAAGGTATGTGCCACCACCACCCAGCCTCAGTTTGTTTTTTTAACACAACCGAAGACTACTGTTGTGAAATATTAGTTTAACTATGTAAAGATGTGCTGCATTTGTTTATGTTGAGCAATATTAGTTAACTATGTAAAGATATGTTGCAATTTTACCTTGCCTGCCTAAGGCACCTGATTGGTCTAATAAAAGGCTGAATGGTCAATAGCAAGGGAGGAGGTACAGGTAGGACTTCTGGGCAGGGAGAGTAAGGAGGAGGAGAATTTAGGCTCAAGAGAGAAAGAAAAAGAGATGNCAGGGAGATGCCAGGGGACAGACAGACAAACACAGAGGAAGCAGGAAAGTAGGACATACAGAATGAAAGATAAAAAGCCCTGAGGCAAAACGTAGATGAACAGAAACAGGTTAAGTTAAAAGAGCTAGTGGGACAAGCCTAAGCTAAGGCTGAGCACACATAATTAATAATAAGTCTCCATGTCTTTATTTGGGAGCTGGTTGGTGGCCCAAAGAAAATTCCAACTACAGACTACCAGAGGTAGTACCAGTCACAGTGGGCTGGACCCTCCCATATCAATCATTAATCAAGAAAATGCTCATACTTACAGGCCAATTTGATGGAGACATTTTCTCAATTGAGATTCCCTCTTCCCAGAAGATCCCAGCTTATGTCAAGTTTAGAAAAGAAGAAAAAAAAAATGCCTGGCAGTGGTGGCACATGCCTTTAATCCCAGCACTTGGGAGGCAGAGGCAGGTAGAGCTTTGTGAGTTGAAGGCCAGTCTGCTCTTCAGAACAGTTCCAGGACAGCCAGAGATACACAAAGAAACCTTGTCTCAAAACAAAAAGCAAAACAAGATAAACAAAAAACACAAACCAAATTAACCAGCACAGAGCCAGTCTCAAAAACAATGGAGCAACAACAACAAAATTATTGCCATGACTCTTTATCCTGACTACATTCCCAGTGATAGCTGTCTGACAGTAAGATAGAAAGCATATGTATTTCATCACAGGTGATAAAAAAGTGGGATACTCAAGCTGGGGAAATAGTTCAGTAAGTAAAGAGCTTGCCATGCCAGTGCAAGGACCTAAGTTCAATTCCTAGAACCTGTATAAGCTCAATGCAGCAGCACACTTCTGAACCCAGAGCTCCTACAGGAAGATGGGTGGCAAGACAGGAGAGTCCCCAGGAGATGGACCAGCTACCCCAGGAGATGGACCAGCTAGATTGACATACACAGTGATGAATAACAAAAGACCTTGTCTCAAACAAGGTGGAAGGCCAGGACCAAAACTGTAGGTTGTCCTTTGACCTCTATGTATGTGCCTGTACTCCTATACACAAAGACACAGACAGACATAGAGATTAAAAACAAATGAACCAAAAGATTTGAAAGATTAAAGATTTGAAAAAAAAAGTAGAGTATTCACCAATGGCTGGAAAGTTCCTCCTGTATGTAAACCAGAGTCTGGATGCCACATCAGACAAGATTTCGTCCTTCTCTATTTAAAAGAGGAAGACAAAGTGAGGGTCAGCGCACAATTACCAGCTCAAGATTTCTGCAGAAGCCATTGGAGCCAAGTGGACAATACCTGTGAAAATGCTGTATTTTCTGCCCAGAATCCAAACAGGCTCTGAGGTCTCGGGGAAATCTTCAAATTCAGCAAACCGGAGAGTATCATATGTCAAGGTGGCTGTGGAAACCAGAGAAACACATTTGTCAGATTTCATACTGAGATCATTTNTGCACTAACGATTCTTCCAACACCTGCATTTCTGCACTTCCCTAGTAGCCACATGAACAGACAGATGAGCATAATGACAGACAGCCTGTGGAATAGTTGCTCTGCCGAAGGCTGGGAATGGGAGTCAGATAAGCTCTACAGAGTCTAAGTCACCAAGTCAACATCTGACAGCTGACATGATGGGGATAAACTTTAGGCAAAAGATTCCTTAAGTTTTTTTTNAAAAAGAAAAAAAGGTAAGCTCTTGGTTATGTGAGACTTAAAACGTTCTTTCTTTACCTTTTTTTCTTCCAGAGACAGTCTGACTGTCCTGGAACTTGGTATGTAAGCCAGCCCTGCCACACACTCAGAGATTCACCTGTGTCTGCCTCCCAAGTGCTGATATCAAAGGTGTGTGTGCCACTANGCCCAGCTTTATTTTTTGGGAAAGGTCTCATGNACCCTATTTCTTGAACTTGAAATGTAGCCAAGAATGACCTTAAACTCCTGATCCTTCTGCCTCTACCTCTTGAGTGCTGGGATTATAGGCACACACCCACCAGCCCAGTTGATGTGGTGCTGGGAACTGAACCTCATGCTGGCTTCATGCATTCTAGGCAATCACTCTACCAACTGAGCTGTATCCCCAAGAAGAAGGTACCCTCTAGTACTCTCCTAACCACCTGCCTTACACTGTNGACATGGATATCCAGTGTATTCAGCCTCTATGCTGAGGACAGAACATGGCAAAGGTGGGCACTACTTCTGAGCCCTGGTAGCCAGGGTGTAAATTTAGCGNGGGCACTCACAAGCTATAGGTTCCTGGGCCATTTATATTACTTCTGAGTATAAACAATCACTCATCCATAAAAATGGGNTAATAACAGGGCTGCTTTGCCAGACAACAATGAAGCCTTCATGAAAGATTTCCCATGAGGTGCTGGCAGGCAGAGAGATGAACGTCAACGTCAGCTGCTGTCATTAAAATCAAGGATCAGGATGCAGAATCACAGAGTTGAAAGCATACACATTTTACTATGCCCAGCGGGCTTCAGTGGGTACAGTCACAGGCTGGGAAATACTGGAATGTATCCCGCAGAAATACAAGCCAACCTGACAGGTCCTCAGCAACAGAGCACTGCTGAGGCTTTCTGAGCAGGGCAGGAGCCAGGGCCAGTGGGCCTTGTCCTGGAACTCTGCTCTTCTGTGTTTTAGCTGTCTACTTTCCAGACAATGTCAACAAATTGCTTGGTGATCCTAAGACCAACTTAATTTCTCCCACTTTTACATATGGTTATTCCAGTACATGATGCTAAAGGCTAAGTTGTGATAAATTAACATTCATATTTGCAAGAAGCCAAAAAATATCATGTGTCCCTAATGTCTAAAGCAGCAAAATGCAGAGTAGGCAAATTTCTTAGGTTTATTAGCAAATTTTACAGGTAAGGAAGCCAACTTCAAAGAGAAAGCAGTAGTAAGTGGGGCTCTATTAAGTTCAAATGTATCACCAAGTCTACTACTGTAACTATGAAAATTATGGGTTGTGCAACTTGACAAACCACAAGCCAGGCTGGGGGTAAAGAAACTAGACAGGAACAAAACTACACAGAGGCAGTCACAGCTCCGCCAGCTTCACAGCAGCCAAGAAGCAACAGTAACGCCAATGGTCTGTGGAGGAGTGCCTGGCCCTCCAACAGAGCCCCACACTCCACGACTTTCCCTGGACCTAGCTGCAGACTGCTATCTGTGCAACTCCTCCATTCTTCCCACCGTACTGCATCCTCCACAAGTCAGAACAGTGTTTACTTTGTTCCTGAGAGGAGACTGTGCAGGAGCATCTGTCTGTCATAGTCTCAAAGGCATTCATCCCTGTGTGGTCGTGAAGAGCCCAGCTGTGGAACCAGGCGTCTGAGGCCACCAAAAGCTAGCATGTGATCCCCGTAAGTCAGTATCCTTTCTATGTCTCCGTTTTCTCACTGGTGAAGTGGGAACAGTTGTACTTGCCCCACTGGGCTGGGAAGTAAGAGTTCTAGAAGTCTGAACCAGCCGGGAGTGCCATAAGCACACTTTCACAGGGCCAGCCTTCTCCAATCCTTGAAATGATGAAATACTTTGACGGTGGAAAGAAATCCATTCTGTTCCTAAATGGGAGTATAACATTGTACANGAGACTCAAATCAAATGTGTTTTTTCGCCAAAACAGATAACCCAACAAACTGACCTCAAGAAAGACATGCAGTCCTGGTGTGGTGGCACATGCCTTTACTCTCAACACTCTGGAGGCAGAGACAGGTAAATATCTGTGAGTTCCAGGGCAGCCAGACATATATAGTAAGACTCTGTCTAAAAAAGCATGCACGCACGCGCGCACATACAAACACACACAGCCTTGTAACTGCATTTAGAGCAGAAAGCAGCTATGCTAAAACAAGGGCCAGCAGAGGTGACTTTGACCTTTCACCTTGGAAAATCAGCACCTAAGGCTTCATGACCTCAATGATTCCAACTAGAAGGGCACATGAAGGCTCTCTCATCCTTTTGTTGTTACAGGCATCCCACTGGTCAGAAGACAGGAGGAAAACACATGCCACCATTCCCAGAATGTCCCACCTTACATAGGCAAACCCACAGTGCCAACTGAAACAAACAAACAAACACACACACACAACTGAGATGCCATTCACAAAGCATCATCCAGGCAAAGCTGACAGGAAAGAGNAATTCCTGACCTTCGGGATCTATATTAAGTNTAAAAAGGAGGTTTTCAAACTCAGGCTCTAATTATGACGGACTGAGGCCTGCTTTTGGAGGTAGAGCCCATACTTGGAGTCATAAAGCACACGATACACTTCTCTAAGCTTCTATCACCTCACCCAAGAAATGGGCACCACTAGCTCTGTCCAAGGGGATAAAAACCCAGACAAGTGCACAACCTAAGCTCACATCCACTAACCTGTGTCCACCAGCACAAGGACTCTCCCCTCTGGACATCAATTGGCCTCTACACTTCTCCACAGAGGTTCTTCAGTTCAACTGCACTGCCCTTGTTACAATCTCTTTATACCCCAACGCATGTCACTTACAAAGCATTATAAATGGCCCCCGAGGCAGAGAGAAAACAGTTTCCAAACCCCCAAGAAGTAAGTTAAATTTGTCAACAGACAACACGTAGGGGAAGTAAGGTGTTCAAGAATCCTCTGCCCTATGAAAGAGCTCTTCCATTTGTTCCAGTACCCTAGTGTCTGACTTTCCCACCCTCTTCCTGGGACTTCTGTGGTCACAACTGAAAGAGAAAATGTAAAGTGTTTTAATAATATGACAGTTTAGTTAGGAAAAGTACTATGATTTAATGTCATTTATCTGACAGCCAGAAAAATAGAGATTTGTGCTCAATGAATGGAACTAACCTTTTTACTTAACCACAAATTACACTGTCATTCAAGCCGGGAGAATCACAAAAACATAAAGCCAGTAGATCCTTTAGAGATTACTCCAATATAGCTCATGTTGTGAAATAATCTTTTTGTACACTGTGAAGATGTGTTTCTGCCTAAGGCACCTTCTGATTGGTTCAATAAAGCACTTAATGCCCAATAGCTAGGCAGGAGAGAATAGGCGGGACTTCCAGAGAGAAAGAGAAACTCGGGAAAAATCTGATGTGTGTGGATTAAGCCAGCAAGACTCAGAGGGAATTGGACGTACAGTATGGAGGAGAGGTAACAAGCCACATGGCAGAACACAGATTAATATAAACAGTTAATTTAAGTTATAAGAGCTAGTTGGGAACAAGCCTAAGCTAAGTTCCAAGCTTTCATAATTAATAAAAAGTTTCCATGTCATTATTTGGGAACTGGAGGTCCAAATAAAGTCCCACAATAATCTTATTCTTATATTTTGAAGCTAAGAATGATGGACATCACTTGGGAGTCTAGAAGGAAGATCATTTGAGTTTGAGGCCAGCTTGGGATACACAACAAGTCCCTATCTCGAAAGTTTATGATTTTTTTGTTTAACCAATAAGATTATACTTTATAAGTATAAATTCATCAGAAGGGTTCTTTCTTTCCTTTGAAAAATTTTTATGGTTAATATAATAGTTCACATGTAGAAGAAAGTAAAAATTTTAGCTGTTAGAAAGCTACAAAAGTCTGCTTTAATATGTCTATAGAATGTCTACATCAAAATCCACTGCTGATGAGGCTGGAGAGATGGCTTAGCGGTTAAGAGCACTGACTGCTCTTCCAGAGGACCTGGGTTCAATTCCCAGCACCCACAAGGCAGCTCACAACTGTCTGTAACTCCAGTTCCAGGGGACCATCACACAGACATACACACAGGCAAAACACCAAAGCACATACAATTTAAAAAAAAATCCACTACTGAGGCTGGGGTGAGGCTGGGGACATAGCTCAATCAGTAGAATGCTTACACAGTTTACAGGAAGCCCTTGGTTTGATCTCCAGCACCACATAAACTGGTGAACCATTTATAATCCTAGTCTATAATCTGAACATCTAGGAGGTAGAAGCAGAAGGATTAGAAGTTCAAAGTTATCATCCATTAACTGGGACAGGGCATTTTAAATTCTAGGAGTATCTGCATGTACAGAATTAAGATCTCATTAGAGTTGGGTGGTGGTGGNAGCACACGCCTTTAATCCCAGCACTCAGAAGGCAAAAGCAGGCGAATCTCTGAGTTCAAGGCCAGTCTGGTCTACAGAGCAAGTGCCAGGACAGCTAAAGCTACAGAGAAACCCTGTCTTGAAAAACAAAAAAACAAAACAAAATCTCATTAGAAAAAGCACTATGACCCAAATTAAAATATGAAACTTATTTAGGTTTCATCTATATACCTTATACACAGCTTGAAGCTAATTTTTTAAAATGTGTGTGTATGTCTACATGCATGTACATGTGTCAGTGCCTGTGGANGCCAGAAGTGTGCATCAGATCTGAAGCTAAAGTTACAGAAAGCTATAAGCTTACAGAAGGCTGGGTGCTGGAAACTGAACTCCAGACCCTTCACAGAGCATCAAGTTATTTTATCTGCTAAGCTACCTCTCCAGCCCCCTGAAAGTAATTTTATAAAATTCTTTTAATGTGATGGTGGTTTTAAAAATCTGATTATTTTTTCCTGTTTGTTTTTACAGTACCGGGGACTCACACACGCTAGTCAGACATTCTACCATAGAACTGCATCTCTATCCCTCTTATTTTACTCTTTTATTTTGAAAAATGGTTAGCTCAGGTTGGTNTTAAACTCACTNTGTAGGCCAAGCTAGCCTTGAACTTGTGATTCTCACACAAAGTCTCACACTGTAACTCAGACTGACCTGGAACTATGTGAGCCAGGCTGGCCTCAAACTAGTGGAAATCCTTGTGCCTCAGCCTCTTCAGTGACNGAATATAGGCAAAAGTCACCATATCCAGTTTTTAAAATAGGGTCTTGTTGGTTGTTTTTTACTCTTTACTCTTTTGGGGGGGCTGCCACCCAGTTCCCAAATAAATCACACATGGACACTTATTACTTATGAATGCTCGGCCTTGGCTTGGCTTGTTTCTACCTTTTACCTCTGGGCTTTTCCTTTCGTTACTTCTGTATATCTTATGTTCACTCTTACTCCATGGCTGGCTGTGTAGCTGGGTGGCTGGCCCCTTCTTGATCCTTAATCTCTCTTGCTCCCAGCTTTCTCCTCCTTTTTATTCTCTCTGCCTGCCAGCCCTGCCCATCCTTTCTCCTGCCTTACTATTGGTCGTTCAGCTCTTTATTAGACCAATCAGGTGTTTTAGACAGGCACAGTTCTGTCTAACACAGCTTCACAGAGTTAAACAAATGCAACATATCTTTGCATCATTAAAACAAATGTTTCACAGCCTAAACAATGTAACACATCTTAATTTAATATTTCACAACAGGGTCTTGGTAGGATCCCCAGGCTAGCCTCAAATTTATAATCTTCCTGCCTCAGCTCTTGAGTACTGGGATTACAGGCACACACTACCACACCAGGCAGAAAGAGTCTGGNCATTTCATGGCTTTTGTTTGTAGAAAGGGTTTCGTGCATTTGAGGTTGGTCTAGAACTCCCTATGTAGTCAAGGATGACCTTAAACTTCTGATCTACCTGCCTTCACCTACCTCTAGGAATGTACCCGAACCACAGGTATAGGATACCATGCCTGGTTTCACTGAATGCTAGGAGTTAACTGAGGGCTTTGTGAACGGTAGCTAAACACTCTACCAACTAAGCTACAGCCCCTGCCTGCTCCCTTTTTTTTTTCTTTTTGGTTTTTCCAGACAGGGTTTCTCTGTGTAGCTTTGTCACCTTTCCTGGAACTCTCTCTGTAGACCAGGCTGGCCTTGAACTCACAGAGATCCGCCTGCCTCTGCCTCCCGAGTGCTGGGATTAAAGGCGTGCGCCACCACAACCAGTTATTTATTTTGGTGTGTGTGGAGATGTATAAGGGGCTGCATACACATGTGTGTAGAGACCAGAGGCTGCTGCACTTCACTTTTATGTAGACTTTGATGTAGGCTCAAAACTCAGATCCTCATGCTTGTTCAACAAACACTGTATCAACTGACCCATTCCCCTGGTCACCAATAATCCTTTGAACCAGNAGCATATTTGTGGCTGCATTCCCACTGGGCTACACCTGGCCTGGGCTCCAGAGAGTAGCACCTAGCCCTAATCCATCTTTTGTTTAGCAGACACCTTTTGTTCCTCTTGTTGCTCTATGTGAATCTTGTCTCCTAGTCTTCCAAGTTTAGAAAGGCCTATGCAAAACTTGGTTCAGGAAACCCTAGAAACTGTGGTACCTGATGAATCAAGGAATTTGCACTTGGCATTGTATTATTGGGAGTTTCTTTCATATTGTTTTGAACATGGAAATCAACTGGCTAAACTGTAAATACAGAGAAAAATAAAAATGCCCTGGGCGAAGGGAAAAGTTTTCAGTCCTTAGAGACTGGATACCCTCCAGCCGCGAAAGGCTAAATTCATTCTAAAGGTGTCTCTGAGTCTTCTTTCCATGGATCCACATGAACCCACACACCCATGCCGTGACACTTCATGACACGTTTGTATACATAATGCTGGGAAATAGGTAAAGAGGCCATCCAAACCACTTGGGCCTTCTGCCTCCCTATACCAGCAGACCTGGGCTCCCTCCCTGGCTTCTCTTATTTCCTATTCACATGCAGACCCTGGGCAATTTCATCCGGGAACAGCTTTCTGCACATCTTCAGTATAGGGCTCCCAGCCTATGTAACCAAAGGCCCCTTAACAACACTACTTGGACATCTAACAAGTACCTCACTGTAAACAGACATTTCCTGTCCTGACTGCCCGGTCCCAACTAACCAACTCAGAGGCTAAATATGAACTATAAATGCTCAGATGATAGCTCAGACTTGTTACTAGCTAACTCTTAACATTTAAATTAAATTAACCCATTTCTATTAATCTATGTATTGCCACATGGCTCATGGCCATATACCTGTCCTCTAGCATGTCTTGCTTCCTGGGCNATTGGCTGGTGTCTCTCCTGACTCCACCCTCCTTCTTCCCATCATCCTCAGTTTGGCTTTTCCACCTAATTTACTGCCCAGCTACTGGCCTGTCAGCCTTTTATTAACCAGTGTAAGTAATACATATTCATAGTGTAGAAAAGGATTGTTCCACAGCATTTTCCTCTTTNTGTCTAATTAAAAAGGAAGGTTTTAACTTTAACAAAGTAAAACTATACTATACAACAAAAAGTTATTAAGAATTATAGTAACAATATCCAATCCATTTGCATTTGGTAAAATTAGAGAAAATACAATTATCTATCTTATCTTGGTGAGTCTAAAGTTTTGTATNTAATTTATCTTTTATCATAACTAAGGAAAACTATGACTATCTAGTCTTCAACACCGTCAAAGACCTCAGAAGGGTGAAATGTTACCTAACGACAGGGACATTTCACTGCCTGAACAGTCACCCAAAGTTCCTCTTAACATTGGGGCATCCATTTTTGGCCCATAGGCCTAGTATATCTGACAGACAGGAAATGAGAGGCTATGGATTCATTCTGGATTAAGAAAAATAAGGTTTGACCAAGGAAGACCTTCTGAAAAAATCTCTGATGGGAATGGATGGCCCAATGATCCATTTCAGAGCGCCTCTGTTGCAGTTTCCTTTGAGTTCTACATCCAGAACAGCTTTAAGGCTGCTGGCTGAGATGATTCTGCAATTAAGGCTCAGGGATCGTAGGGAAAGAGGGGGCCAAAAGACTGTAAGAGTCAGAAGAACAGGAAGTTTGCTATAAAAGTACATCTCCTAGAAATGTCAGAAGCTACCCATAGAGTCTAATTAGCACAGCTGCCTAAACTAGACCTTAACAAGGATGACACCAATAGAAGGGGTATAGGAATGATAGGAAAATAGGTAGATTACTGAATCTACTTTTAAACTAAAAGGCAACTACTAGTCTTAAATACTTTACATTGGTATGGATTTTTATAAATTGATACAAATTTAAGGTTCTTTTTGTTATACTGTACATATGTTTCTACTCTTAAGATATTTTCATATATTGATAGATTTAAGGTTATTTTTATTTTAACATACTGTATATATGTTTCTACTCTTGTTTAAGGTATTGTGCCTATGCAGTTTATTTTAAAATGTAATGTAAAGTTCTAGTCCATAAAGGCTATTATTACAAACTGTTTAAGATAATTAAGAAATGTAGGTTAGCAGTTAGTCATCTATAACAATCAAATTTGTGGCCATGTTAGGTATGTTTTCAAGGTCAAACAGAGATATAGCTTAGATAGGCAAGTGGTCTTCAAACACTTCAGAGACCTACAGAGAATATGGCATTTAAAATGTTTTAATAACATTAAGTCTTTTCATGACAGTGAGACATGTCTGCTCCTGGCAGCACCAATTTACTTCAAAAAAGGATGATGGGCATCAAAGANCCTCCATATGGAGTTTGCTTTCCTTGTGGCAAAGTTAGCTACTGGACAAGAAGCTGCCCTTGCCTCGACTGCTGACACTATACTGTCCAAACTGGACAAGCGGGACACAAAAGAGAGTAACTGCCGAGCTTTGCCAAGACAAAGTAGGTCAGTCCTTCAAAACTTCTGCTTCACAGAAAAGTCTGTCAGATATTCTAGGACTATAGGTCAAAGATGGATGCCCCAATGTTGCAGAGGAATAGTGGGNGACTGTTCAGGCAGCCAGCTGTCTCTGTCATTTCTATAGTTTTGGAAGTTGTTTGCTTCACACTTCCTGTTTACTCAGGTAATAAATATTATATCCTTCTCAGGTCTCTGATGGGGTTGAAGATTAGACAGTTATAGATACAGTTTTGCCTGTTACCACATTCAGAAAAGAAACTCACAAGAGGTGTAAAGTGTATAAGGTTGAGAGACATAAAAGCTTAAATTGTTTGTCTAAGAAAATGTTTTGAGGTCTAAAAGATACCTTTGGGTTGGTAATACAAGTTAGGATAGAAAGTGAATTAGGTACACAACTTTGGACTCACCAAGATAGATAGATAATAGTTTCTCTGAATTTGCCAAATGCAAATGGANTGGACACTGTGAATATAATTCTTACCCGATAATTGTTTTTATTGTATATAGTTTCACTGTGTTAGAGTTAAAATCTTCTCTATTTAGACAAAAAGAGGGAAATGTTGTGGGATATTTGTACATGTATGAAGATGTATTGCTGTAACTGGTGTAATAAAAAGTTGAACAGCCAATAGCTCAGCAGGAGGTACAGGCAGGACTTCCCAGTCGAGAGAGAACTCTAAGAAAAAGAAAGGTGTAGTCATCAGCCAGACATGGAGAGGAAACAGGAGGTGCAGGATGAAAAAGAGTATCGCCACATGGCAAAACGTAGAGTAATATAAATGGGTTAATTTAAGTTATAAGAGCTAGCTGAGACAAACCTAAGCTAACGNCCAAGCTTTCACAATTAATAAGTCTCCATGTCATTATTTGTGAGCTGGCAGCCAACAAATGAGCTTGCTACAAAGGGGGAAATCTCATGGAGCCCCAACCCTAGAAAAAGAACTAGAGCCAGTTGGGTGGTGGCGGATCTGAGTCTGAGGTCAGCCTGGTCTACAAAGTGAGTTCCAGGACAGCAGGGCTGTTACACAGGGAAACCCTGTCTCAAAAAAACAACAGGCCAGGTGGTGGTGGCACACACTTTTAATCCCAGCACTTGGAAGGCAGAGGCAAGTGGATCTCTGTGAGTTCCAGACCAGCCTGGTCTACAGAGTGAGTTCCAGAACAGCTAGGACTGTTACACAGAGAAACTCTGTCTCGAAAAATAAAAATAAAAATAAAAAAAATCTGCTTTCAGAGAGCAAGAGGTGGATAAATGTAAGAGGGTTTAGAGGGAGGAGAAGGAAAGGGAAAATAATGAATTATAATCTCAAAAAATTAAAAATATACTTTCAAAGTGAGATTTTTCTTGGCCATCCTGCTACAATTCCAATCCCCTATAATTTGGCCCACATCACTCTCCCATATGAGCACCATCCAATGCTACATACTCCTGGTCTCCTGTAGAGAATGTCAGCTACCTCAAGATAGCATTTTTTTTGTCCATTTTTCTAGTCCAATGTCTAGATTATAATCTCTAATACTCAAGGAATTTATAAATTAGTTTATAAAAAAAAACAAGTAAGGTAGAACACTGTGACTCACACCTTTAATCCCAGCACTCAGAAGGCAGAGGCAGGCAGATCTCTGTGAGTTCAAGACCAACCTGGTCTACATTGTGAATTCTAGGACAGTCAGGGTTTTGTAGAGAGACCCTGCTGAGAGAGAGAGAGAAGAGAGAGAGAGAGAGAGAGAGAGAGAGAGAGAGAGAGAGAGAGAGAGAGAGAGAATACTTTTAGAAGAACAACCAGAAGCCATATTACAATGGTGGAAAAAGGCAGAATTTTCAAGGACTCCAGGGATCAGAGGGTAGACTATAAAAGGCCATCCAGCATTATATCAGAAGAAAAAACCGCCCCATCATACCCTAAAAAAATTGTATGTGTTTTTATCAGCACTAACACAGGTCTTCAAACGCAAATGTCTTTTGAGTTTGATCTCTCAGCAGCATTCAATACCCACTTAAGGTCCCATATGCTGAGGGATATTTTGATAGCACTCTTGACACTCCCAATGCTGCCCNATAAAGTTATACCTTGAATCAGAGGGNAGAGCCAGTAACTAGCTGACCAGAATTGGCCATAGAGAAGAAGCAGCAATTTGTATAGAGAAGACACACAGGAGACTNAAGTTTGAGCTTCCTTTTGGTTCTGGGANGAGGGTCTGTAGCAGGGTATTAGGCCAAAAAGCAAGGTCAAGCTAGNTGCTACTTAGTCTCTCTGAGCTAGCAGGTTTTTACCCCAGCCTTTGACTCCTGAGTCTTACTGATAAACAGAATGAAAGAGACTTCACTTAAACCTACATATCACAGCTGCAACAGAGCCAGGTCAACCCCTGAGTGGCCAGTGGGGCCGAGGGGCTGTGGGGCCACAGACAATAATCAATATAACAGTAGATTCATGTGCAGCCCATAAGCCAAAAGAAAAACATCACCTATGTAACTACACAGTTATATACTTAATTTGGGCTGTTTTACACATTAAAGGTAATACAACTGACTATTAAATTGCATTTTCCATCTTAACTTAAACATTGGAGTCGAGGTAGTGCTGGTCNTTAATCCCAGCACTGGGGAGGCACAAGCAGGCAGATTTCTGTGAGTTTGGGGCCAGCATGGTCTACGTATCTATGAGTTCCAGATCAGACAAAACTATATGGTGAGGAATTGTCTTTTAAAAAAGGGGAGGGCGGGGATAATTAAATAATTTTATGTGTTATTCACTCCATACCTCCAGCAAGCATTGCGGCAGTTTCAGTATTTCATTCAAAAAAATAATATATATTAACTTCACAAATTTACACCTGGTTCATGCTTCGTGGGGAGTCAAGGTTCCTGCTTCCTCCAGCCTTTTAAAACACTGAAGAGATAGATGCCACAAACTACTGAAATGTGTACTAATTGTAAGCATCACTCCCAAGAGCGAGCCAACTTCATCTACAGTGCAGCTGTCAGTAGAAGAAAAACATCAAAAGCAATGCCATTCAAGACAGGTACAATTAAACCAGGTGGCAGGATTCCTTCACAAAGGAGTGCATTTTTGAAAGCAAAGCAGTTCTTTAAAAAATATTAATTTAAAAAAGTGAAAACGCTAATGCTGCTGGGGAGGGGATGAAAGAGAGAATCTTTGGGGGGGGTGGATATTTTTAGGTCTATTAGCAATGTATTTGGTAGATTTACATCTCCAAGACAGCTTGCCAGGAAAAACAAAGACCTGCACTCTCTTTCTTCGGAAGCAAGAGCCAGTTAAAAAACAACACCCACACTTAAGCCAGTATTAGGANGCCAAGAAGTCAAAGTAGGATGTGACTGAATCACTGTACCCAGCGGCAGAAACAGAAGCGTGGATCACCTACACAGGCTACTGAACTTTAAAGACAAAGGATGTGCATCTTGTGGATGCTGCAACATCAGCCACCAACTTGACAGAAGTTAAAGAGCGCAGCTTCTTCACTAGGGCAGGGTATGGCCTAGCTCCGCGGCGTACGGGTCCGCGCCGGGCACCAATGTGCCCGCGTCCTGATCGTCCCTCAGGCTTGCTGCCCTCCCGCCCAGAGCCGGGAGCCCAGAGGCTGGGGCGCTCCCCAAGGGCCTCAGAGGCGCCGGAGGCCGCGGCGTTGACGGGTGACCCCGCGAACCGGGTGCGGAGCGCTGCGGGGAGGCGCGGCCCGCCCTGCTAAACACACCGGCCTCCGCCCCATCGGGCGGCCTCAGGAGCCCGGCCGCGACAGGGTAGGCGCCCGCCCTCCTCACCTGCGTCCATCTTCCCTGTCCGGTCGCCGACTGACCGTAGTGTCGCTCCGACGGACGACTGCGCGACACCGCGACGGGAAGCCGCGGGAGCCAAGCTCGGCGCAGCGGAAGCGCGGGCGTCGCCATCTCGCCGTACGGCGGTGGGAACGCAGGGGCGGGGCCTCGGCGCATGTGGTTCCTGACCGGACCCAATCGCCCCGCCCTGCGCCGCCACTTCGGAGCACCCTGGAGCCGGCCCGAGCGACGCTCGTCCGGCGCAGCCATCTTTCCGTACAGACGGCTCCCCGCGCATGTCTCGGTACGGACTCGCCGCCTGCCGCGGCCGCCACGCTCGCGCCGTGGCCCGGCCGCCCGGGCGCAGCGTGGTGCGGGCGGCAGCGCGCAGCCATCTTGCCGTACGGCTCGGCCGCGGCCCACGTCCCGAGCTGTGTCGCCGCGCTCCCTCGGGGCGGGTCGGACCAGCGGGCGGGCGGCAAGGACCGGAGCCTGGCGGCGCCCACGACCGAGGCCCGCAATGGTGATCTGCTGCGCGGCTGTGAACTGCTCCAACAGGCAGGGCAAGGGCGAGAAGCGCGCTGTCTCCTTCCACAGGTACGCGGGCCACCTCCGGGTCCGCCACGCCCCCGCCCGGGCCGGGCCCGCGGGGAAACTGAGGCCGCGCGGTGGGCCGGGCTCGGGGCACCGGGAGCGGGGGACGGACTAGCCGAGCGTAACTGAGGGAGGTGGACGGGTCGTGGAGCTTTGTGACCTTGGCCCGGACCGCCGGCTTTGGGGACCAGCGCGGCCATGCCTCGGGTAAAGCGGCCAGAGGCCCCCGCCGCCACCTCCAACCAACCCGCGCCGCACAGATTTGGGCTGGCGCTGCCAGTTTCAGGAGCATCCTGCAAGGACGCTTTCTCGGGTTAATCCTACTCTTAGGTTTCGAGCAGTTCTCCGCTCTTGCCTCCGCGGGGCAGCCCGCCTGGAGGTGTGTGGCAGGAGTGCGGCCCGGCGCACGCAGCTCTACTTCCTGCATCCATAGCCCTCATCGCTCTCCTACGGGGGTCCTGCGGCCAGGGCACTGGCACTGAACACCTCCCTCATCCTGCATTCCAGCAGAGGCCGGCGGGAGGACCGTGGAAAGGCTTTCCGGACGGTTCTCGGGTGGCCCCGGGGCGGGCCGCGCCTTCCTAAGGCTTTCAAGACTCCCCCGTTTCAGTTGGTTCTCTCCTNTGATTTCCAACAGGAATGGGCTGCGAGCGAAGGGACTCAGCCTTGGAAGCCACTTCGCACATCCTGCTACCTCTTAGTACTTGGTGTTAAAATTTGAAGATGGGAATGGCACGTGCCTGTTGAAAGTTCACAGGGTTACGTTAAGTCTTGGGTCTTTATGGTCCGGTTCAAAACCAAACCTACTAACGTTAAACAGTCCTACAAATCACCCAGAATGTTTTCTTAACAATTTCAGTTAAAACATGTCCCAGAAGTTTTGTTAACAATTTTTGAAAACGAGGCAGAGTTGCAAGGACTGCTGCTGGCATTTCCGATGTTCTAACTTGGTATGGGGGTAGACGGTGCCTGAATTGGGGGCGGGGAAACTCTAGGAATCAAGCTCACAAAACATTGAGAAATAAAGTTAGAAGGTCACGTTGCTTAGAATGTCTAGATCATCCTGTTAGGGCTAGTCTTGGTCCACAGCTGCCTCCTGAGGGCTGGAAGACCTCAGGTGGAGCTCTTGGCAGCTGATCGTGGCCACTAACCCTACAGATCTTGCCTTAGTAAGTGGTTATTAAATAGCTTCACTAGATGAGGGAAGAAATTACTAAGTATGTTATTGAGCATCTATTTTTTTTTTAATTTTCCTGTTATAATATACATCAATTTACCATTTTTATTGTTGGGTGTTTTTGTTGTTTGTTTGTTTTTGGTGTTTTGAAACAAGATCTCATTGAATAGCTTTGTTGGCCTACAACTCACTGTTACAGTCTATGCTGGCCTCAAACTTGTGGCAGTCCTCTGCCTCTGCTTCCCA
>LZPO01017287.1:1200924-1217124 GCA_001675575.1 Neotoma lepida | reverse complement strand
TTAGACTTTTTGTTTTGATTTTATTTTCCTAATGAAGTTGAATTTATGTACAGTAAAACACAAAGTCCTTGAGGCTCTAGTTTGATGGATTTCAACACATGTAGGCTCTGGAACTGGATGTTTGGGTTATAGAATGGTTTGATTGTTTTCACCCCCTGCCCCACACTTCAGTGAAAGCAAGGAGAGTGGCCAGGGCTGGCAGCAGTTCCAGGCAGGGATTCTGGGGTAGTGGAGGAGCAGAGAGAGTGAGCCAGCCCATCCAGGGTAGTCCAAGTTTACTGCCAGGGTGGAAGCATTGATTGTTTAGTGCCCACCTGCTGTCACTTGTCCAAATTGGCATCCTTTAAGAATGGCAAACTGAAGGGTGAAGCCAGGGCTCAGTGGTGACATGCTGCGTTTCCGTCTCCTCTACACTGCACTCGTNGGTCGTGTACCTTGACACTCTGAGCGTCCTCGTGTGGAGAGAAGATGGTATGCCCTTCACTTCTAGTCACGTATTTCCTACTCATCGTCAGAGAATCTCGCGGTCCTGTGTTTCCTTTCACTTGCCAAGTGTCACAGACCAACTCATGAACCTTCATGCCACAGGATTGGTGGTGTGGTTCTTCCTCCAGAAGGACCTGCTGAACTCCTGTTTATACAGTGGCTGCCATAGCCTGAGGTGCCTTTTCCCATGTCACATTGACTGACAGGCACTGCTTAATGGGCTTTAGCCAGAACTTGGGCAAGGCAGCAAGCTATAGCACTAAGCAGTCTCTCCTGCCTTCTTTTCAGGTAGATGTTCAACCCATGCCAAGGTGTCTGTCTGCTGAGCAGGCCACTCTGGTAATTCTAGCCAGTCTGAGGCTACTATCTGTCTTGGCCCTTGTGACCTATACATCTTTACTCTGCCCTCCTTCCCGTCCCCTTCCTTTCCTTGTGTGTCTTCCCCACCCTCTCTTGGGACACCTCCACTTTCTTTACCTTTTGGTATCCAATGCCTTCCCCACTTCTGGTTCTGATAATTCTGTTCTGCCAGCCCTGGATTTGCAATTTGCTGTTTTGCCTCATCCCTCTCTAATCATTGCCCTGTCCAGGCCCCTAAACCTCCTATTAGACAAGACCTCTACTTGAACCTAGCCATGCTGATACCCCTTAACCCAGAAGGAACAAACTGCAATGTCATTGAAAAGGACATACTGCAACCCACACTTGCACCCCAGGACAGCAGTCATAGCTAGGCCCTGCCTCAGACCCATAGGCCCAAATGCCAAGCAGTGTGCCCCCTGGTAGGTAGCCTTGCTCTCTGCTAAGACTACCTAGTCTTAGCCATTCAGACCTTCAAACACCCTCAGCATCCCTGTTCCTTTTTCTTCCTTAATAGCTCAAGACGTTCCACATGTCCAGCTTCTCCACAACCTCCCTCTTCCTGTCTGTCCCTTTGTGAGAACCTTTTTTTTCCCACTTAATCAGAATGCTTCCATAAGTGTCTCCACCTAGTTTTTCTTTTTCTTTTATGTGGTATGAGTGTTTTGCCTACATGTATTAGTGTGCAGCACATGCATGCAGTGCCTGCAGAGCCCAGAAAAGAGCATCAGATCCCCTGGGACTGGTATTAAAGACAGTTCTGAACCACCATGTAGGTGCTGGAATCAAACCTAGGTCCTCTGGGAGAACAGTCAGAATAGGCTCTTAACTACTGAGCCATCTCTCCAGCCCCTCCGCGCAGTATCAGGAGAGGGTAAGCAGACAATCGAGGAGCCAACCCTGCTTCTACATGAAAATCTAGCTCTGAGGGCTTGGTTCAACCTGGCCAAGTTTTGCAGAAGCACATTTCCTGCTCTGGGTTAATAGATGCTTTACCATGCCCACTTAGCTCTCACAGGTATTTCATGTCAGGGTCTGTTGTTTGGTTCCCCTTGCTCTTTGTTGAGCTAGTAACTGAATACTTCCTCAGTGGGATAGTTCCTGTAGCAGTGTTGCTTTAGGGAACCTGTTCCCAGGATGACACTCTAAACAGCATGAACCCTATTCTGAGATGTAGCTGTAGGCTATACAGATTGGTCCAGAATAGCCAGGGGCTTTTCAGTCCCTACCCAGAAGAGGAAAGGATAAAGGAGGGAGTGAGTAGGGAGAGAGAGCACAGTAGTATACATAGATGGAGCAGCTAAGGCTACCAGCCCTTGAAACATTGGAGGCTTTAGGACCCCACACGCAACAATGCTATGACTAACTAGTGGACCAGACAGCCAGGGCCAGAGTATGTGACTCATACCACTGGTTGTTTACATTTACAGATCTTTAGAAAGTGAGTTGTTTTTTCTTCAAAATCAATGTTTCTGGATTTACTGAAATGCTGAAGTTAGCAATATTGCAACAATAAAGCTGTGTGCCAGCATGACAGCAGTTGTCCTGGGCTGTGAGATCATTCAGGTCTCCACTGAGCCATCTCTCCAGCCCCTAACTAAAACTTTATCGTTTTGTTTTGGTTTTGTTTTTTGTTTTTCAAAACAGGCTTCTCTGTGTAGNNGTAGCTGTCCTGGAACTCTCTTTGTAGACCAGGCTGGTCTTGAACTCACGGAGATGTGCCTGCCTCTGCCTCTGCCTCCCAAGTGCTGGGATTAAAGGCTTGTGTCACCACCGCCCGGCACTTAAACTTCTTAATAANCACTTTAAGAAGGTAAAAGGGAACTAAGTATAACTAATTTTAATAATTATTTTATTTGACGTCATTATCCAAAACACTGTCATTTCACTAAGTGGCCAGTAGTTTTAAAGTTCTGGAATACTGGAAATTACTTTTCTGGACTGAGTTTTGGGAAGCCTGTGGATGGATGTGTCTGGACCAGCCATGTCTCTAGTGCTACAGAGTTGGCCACCTCAGGTCTGCAGCAAGCATGGGGCACTGGAAGCTAAGGTTAGCTACAAGATACTTACCAGCCTTGTTCTTTCCTCGTGGTCTTGTCAGTTGGCCCTGTGTCTTCTGCTATGGAGAAACACTGACTTGCTTTCCCTCTGTAATGGGAGCCCTGAACGTTTCACAAGAATGGAACCAGGTAAAACCTGCTCTTGAATCTGCTTCTTTCACCCGGGCTTACCTGTGTTGTACAGTTCACTTATACAGAACATTGTTGTACAGTGTTCATTGTCTGGACATGCAGTGTTGCATCTCAGCAGGCATTGGATGTAAGTTCTACTTTTGGCTATGGTGAATAATGCTGCTCCAAATAGTTAGGTCTGACTTCGGTGAGTACTTAATTTCTGCAGGACCTGTGACTGGGGGTAGAGCTGTTGCTGGGTCCTGCTCCGTTACCACCATTTTTAAAAACTAAATTGTTTTATTTACATCGTTGTATCCATAGTTTGGACTTTTCTTGTTTATTTGGGCTAGCATTGTGCCCACATCTGTGCTGGGAAACACCAGCACGTCTTCCCAGGGAGGAGCTCGGCTCCATTTGCCTGCACTTCCATGTCCTCACTGTTACATTCTCTGGCTGCTGGTTGGGTGTATTGGTTATTTTCCCATTGCTGTGATAAAACACCATGACTACAGCAATGGAAGGAAGAGTTTCTTTGGGCTGATGGTTCCAGAGGGATAGCAGTCCTTCATGGCAGGAGGTAGCAGGCATGGTGGCCAGAGCAGGAAGCTGAGAGCTCACATCCTCAGCCATAAGCACAAAGCAGAGCATACTGGAAGTGGCCTTAAGTTTTAGCTCTCAAAGCCTGCTCCCAGTGACATACTTCTTCCAGCAAGGCCACACCTCCTAAACCTCCCCAAACAGCAGCACCACCAACCGGGGTCCAAGAGCTCAAATGCCTAATACTGTGAAGAACATTTCCTAACTAGACTGCTCTGTGGTTTTGCTTCATCTTTCAGCTTCCCCAAATTAGGCTTACTCATATCTCACCGTTTGGTCTTTTGGATTTATGGAGAATGGTCTTGCAGAAGTAACAGCCTTGCTCAGGATTTTAAGAGTATAGTAGCCAGGCTTGGTAGCTCATCCCTGTGATCCAGGCACTCTGGAAGCTGAGCAGGAGGACCTCATGGTCAGCCTGAGTCATATAGTGAGACCTGTCCCAAAGGGGCTGAGGAGATGGCTCAGTGGTTAGAAGTGCTTACTGCTCTTCCAGAGGACCTGAGTTCAGATCCAGCACCCACTTGGGGGAGTTGGTTCTCTCCTTCCACTATGTGGGTTCTAGGGATCCAACTCAGGTTGTCATGGTTGGCAGTGAGCACCCTCCCCTTTTTAAATTATTTTAGTTCCTGGAAGAGGCAGTGATGATGCTAACTGACTTTATGCATCCCAGAAAGATCCTCAGACAGATTAGAGGGAAGAAACAGCAGGATCAGGATCAGTCTCTCCTGCCTTATTTTTTTCTTCTGTCTTTCCCTGTCCTCCCTCTCCTGGTCCATGTCTCTCACCTGACATTTGAGGACCGTCCTCCCTTAGAAGCAGTGTGAAGCCAGAATTTCAGGGGGCCTGAGCTTGTTTCTGCTGGAGGAACATGTCACCCAGTAATGACTGAGACAGAACAGGAGGGAGGAGCTGAGGGACTCCTAAAGTCCTAGGCAGACTTTTCTTTCCCATCCACCAGTTCTGAAATAACCGACATGGAGACTCAATATTAATTATAAATGCTCGGCCAATAGCTCAGGCTTATTACTAACTAGTTCTTACAACTTAAAATAACCTATTTATATTAATCTACATTCTGCGGCGTTACCTCTCTTTCGTCTTCCACCTCCTGTTTCCTCTGTGTCTTGCTGGCGACTCCTGACTCCACCCTCTTCCCAGTGTCCTTAGTCTGGATTTTCTGCCTTACCAAGTCTAGCTAGTGGCCAGCCAGCTTCTTTATTAAACCAGTCACAGCATAACTTACAAAGTGTGCAGAAGGATTATTCCACAGCAGGGGGTCTAAAATAAAGGCAATGCCAGGCAAAGGTGAGGAGCTGCAGAGGACCCTGGGGATAGGAACGGGCATAGTTGGTACTGGGAAGGGGCATCTGGGTCTGGAGCTGGAGTATGTGACTGGAGTCATTAGTGCAGCTCTGCCTCCTGAGAGGGTACTTGACCCCTCCCAGAGGAAGCCAAGGTGCTTTCATGGGTTACCTACGTAGCCTCACCCTGTCCTGAGTATGCCCTGTCAGGAGACTGCACTGCCTGTTGTTGCCAGACTCCCACCCTAGGGGGCAGACATGTCTGCAGGATCATAGCAGGGAACAAAATAAAGGGGAAGAAAATAGAGAAAAGACTGCTGCCTGTCAGGCACAGGTGCTCACAGCACATACGTATTCACAGGGAGCACATACATATTCATAGGCTAGACATGCTAACATGCATGAGAGACATAGGCATGCTTATAGGCAACAAACTGATAGGACTTGCTTTCATGTGTGCTTTCTAGTAGGTATGTGAGAAGAGCTATAAGGGAGAACTGGTATTTCCTCAGCAGACAATATACAAGATGTCACATGTCCATCATGGCTTCCCACAGAGACACTCTGAGGCATAGGAGCTGGCTTCAAGCCAGCCCCACATACCTAGCTACACTTCTCCATACACAGTCCCCTGTGGTTTGGATGCTGCCAGGCTTATCTGACTTCTGCAATGGGCCCCCTCAGAGCAAGGCACCTGTGTTGTCCCCCACCAAAGGGCTCAGGTGTTATGTTGAAGATATGACATTGAGTTAGGCTGCAGACTGTCCTCTTGCTCAATGTGACTGAGTTCTCTATGCCCAGTATTGGAACAGCTTGAGGCCACAGGCCTCACTGGAGTATTTTTCAGCTGACCCCTGCCCCTTGGGGTAGACGCTTCAACTGAGATGTGGAGGCTAACTCAGCACCCTAAGTATAAGGGAGTAGGTGGGAGCTTGGCCTGCTTGTGATCCAGTGAAGAGGTCCAGAATTTGACCTGCTGCACTCCCATAGACACACAAATATATGTGTAAATAAAAATAATAAATTAAAATTTTGTATGGCATTTATATATTTTATTTTAAGTACAAATGTTTTACCTGCGTGTATGTGTGTACAGCAGGTGTGTTCTTGGTGCCTGAGGAGGTCGGAAGATGGCATCAGATCTCCCAGAACTGGAATTGTGGGTGGCCATGTGGTGCTCGGACTTGAGCTCTGGTCCTCCACCAGAGCAGTAAGTGCTCTTAATAGCTAGGCTGTTTCTCCAACTCAATAAAGACATTTTTAAGGACTGTCCAGATAGCTCAGTGGGTAAAGGCTCTTGCTGCCGAGTCTGATGATCTGAGTTCAATTCCTGGAACCCACTTGGTAGAAGACAACTGACAGCTGTCAGTCATCTTCTCTACCTTTAAAGGTCTTCCCCTTTCTGGATATTCTTCCCAACTCTTTCAGTTCAGAGCTCTGTGATATCAAAACTCAAGTCATTCCCAAGGCTGTCCTGGCCAGCCCTACACAGCTGTCTTGGAACACACTGTGAGTTTCTAGAAGTGAATGTATGTCAGTTGGTAGATGAAGAATCCCACCTGGTAGACTGGTGAGCCTGGTGAGTCTGTCGTCCTTTGAGTTGCTTTCCAAACTCCAGATTCAGCACTCAGACTTAAGTCCTAGGAAAGTCCCAGAAGTATCCTGGCCACGTATGGGAATGGTCCTGGGGGTCCTTGTNGGCCCTACACAACCTCCTGCGGAGTTCATCTTAGGGTCATGTGACTTAACCACAGCCAGCACCTGCTGATCAGCACTCAGCCCCTGTCCTCACAACTGCCTCACCNTACAGNCTGCCCTATTGTACCTTATCTTTGCTTCCAGCTCCTCATAGTTCCAGCCGAAGTGCCACCTTCACACTTAGGAGACAGTTGAGCCCTGTGGATATGAAGAAGGCACAGTTGAATAAAGGGAGAGTAAGATTTCCTGGAAGCTGCCAACCTCCAGTTCCAGTCTCCCCTCCCTCTCCAGCCCTTCTGCTTCTCATAGCTGATTCCG
Organism: Neotoma lepida; assembly: GCA_001675575.1. Classification (NCBI taxonomy): domain Eukaryota; kingdom Metazoa; phylum Chordata; class Mammalia; order Rodentia; family Cricetidae; genus Neotoma; species Neotoma lepida. Next base: position 1,210,190 of record LZPO01017287.1, on the reverse strand, counting down.
TAGCCCACCTACTACATTCCAATCCCAGGACTCTAGGGGCTGGAGGAGGGTACTTTGGCTTTCCTTTCTTCATTCCCCTCATGATCCAGACTGAGCACTGCAGAGGCTCCACAGGGCATTTGAAGGTTGTATGGCTGTTCTGGTGGAAGTAAGTTCCAGCGGCATGCGAGTCTCCATCCAAAGCCTGGATGGATTCCAAAACCACTGGAAGAAGCAAGTCTTTTACTCTTCTATCCTCTCATTTTCAGAGCCTCCCAAGATGAACCCAGTGGTGGAGCCACTGTCCTGGATGCTGGGTACCTGGCTATCAGACCCGCCGGGAGTTGGTACCTTCCCGACACTGCAGCCCTTCCAATACCTGGAGGAAGTGCACATCTCCCATGTGGGCCAGCCTATGCTCAACTTCTCGTAAGTCCTCACCTGACTCATGGCCTGCCTAGGTCTTCAGACAACTCCAGACAGATCAAAGACAAGCCAGACAGGAAGACACAAAAGCTCTCTCTTTCCCAGAACCTGGCAGCTGAGGCACAGGGTTGATAAAATGGTACTTTCTTGTTACACAATATTCTTTAAGATGTCAGGCAGATGACAAGTTCACAAGTTAGTTAATCCAAGCAGAAAAACTATTGGTATGTGTTTAATCTCTAGTGTCGATCTAACCTGTATGAAAATCAGTCACTCCCGTGTGGCTGAATAAGAGGATGTGGCTTTCTTTTACTTTTGTCCTGTGCTAGTGAGGTGTTCAAGAAAGTATGGCTCTCAATAGGAAATAGTGTTGCTTTTAAGGGTGACTGAAATGTAATTACAAAAGTAATATGTGTTTAGCAAGTTTAAATAGGGTAGGGACATATCTAAATGGTGGAGTGGTTTTGTCATATGTGCAAGCCCTGGATTTATTACCCAGCACCTCACAAAAAAAAAAAAAAATAAGTAAATAAAATAAAAAAGCAAAATTCCATTTCTGCTTCAGTCTCCACTATACAGTTCTTAACTGGGGCTGGCAAGATGGGTCAGTGGGTGATGGCACTTGAGTCTCCAAGCCTGATGACCTGAGTTCAGTCCATTTCAGAGGTTCAATTCCTAGCACCCACATGACAGCTAACAGCTGTTTATTTCAGGGGATCTGATGCTTTTTTCTGGCCTCATGGGCACTGCACATGTCTGGTATACAGGCATCCATGCAGGCAGACACCTGTACACATAAAATAAAAAATATATCTTGGGCTGGAGAGATGGCTTGCCAGTTAAAAGTGCATATTTCTTTTCCAAAAGAACTCAAGTCCAATTCTTACAACTTATGTCAAGCAGCTTAAAACTAAACTACCTGTAACTTCTGCTCCTGAGGATCTCCAACCTCTGGTATCCACAGGTACCTACACACACATGGCATACGCACACATATACACATGAGGAAATATTAAATAATCTTAAAAAATAATTAAATAAATCTCAAAATAGTCTAGAACAGCCAAATAAGATAATGCCTATAATCCCAGCACTTGGGAGACAGAGGCAAGAGGATCACAAGTGCAAGGGTTATGTAGCAAGATTGTCTCAAAATTTAAAAAGTAAAGAGAGCTGGGTATGGGACTGGAGAGCTAGTTCAGCAGTTAAGAGCCCTGCTGCTCTTCTAGAGGACCGATTTTTTATTTTATAAAAATAGTAATAGTAAAAAATATAAAAAATAATAATAAAATTTTAAAAGAGAGCTAAGTAGCTCAGTGGTAGAAGACTTGCCCAGCATGTGTGAGGTTCAGTTCCAGCCTGGAGAAAAACAGGCAAATAAATGACCCAGATAGTATAAATCAGGCTTACTCCTTACTTCTCCTTCCTCTCCCTCCCTCCCTCCCTTCCTTCTTCCTTCCTTCTTTCCTTCTTCCTCTCTCCTTTCTCCCTCTCTCTTTCCTTCTCTCCCCTACTAGGCTTTGTCCATGAGCAGGGTCTCTACACCACACCACATTCACAGCCCAGCCCTTTCATGTCAGGGTATGACGGTGTAGACCATGCTGGCCTCTTGCTTTTGCCTCCTGAGTGCTGGGGTGGTAGACATGTGCACTTTCAGTATGAATATGTATAAAGGTTAACTAGAAAGTATACCCAATTCAAAGCCTGTTCCATTTCTACCATTGAGAGTAGTTGGGCTCTTATACAAAAATAAACATTCTATTTAACCCCAGCATTGGGGAGGCAGAGACAGGTAGAGCTCTTTAAGTTCAAGGTCAGCCTGTTCTACATAGTAAGTTCCAGGGAGCAAAGGATACACAATGAAACCCTGCCTCAAAATCAAAAGTTGTAAAGAAAAGTTCTGATAAGGTAGGGTTCTACTATAATTATCCACAGTGTTTACAGTGGTGCGTAGGACTGAAAACTGAAACATACAAGCTGAAAAGTCCTGATACTCCACATTATTAGGAATAAGTTTCTGGATCTGAGGTGTAGCTAGTACATGCTTCAGGCCCTGGGTTCAAGTCCAGACACACACACACACACACACACACACACTCACACCCCACACCACACCACACCACACCACACCACGTTTGTGGCCTTCCCAACCACAATTATTCCCAGATGTAAATCCTCTTCTGTGGGGCAAGTCTGAAATCCAGTTGGAAAGTTGCTGGCTGCACTCATAATAGTCACTGCTACTATCACACCAGTGGGCACAGCCTGCCTGACAGTTTGATAGTGCAGCTCTCAAGGTGCAGGCCAGTGGGATTGTTCATGGCAATTTTTCCCCAGCAGCAAAGCCAGCTAGCACAGGAGCTTCCAGCTGAGTTCCAGCTTGATTTCTCTATGTTCTGCAACCAAAGCCTATAATGTCTTCATCAGGAAGATCCAACCATCTAGTTCTGACATGTAACCAACACCGGTGGCAATAGTCTTTATGATTTGAGGACCCTTCCTAACAAACAGCTTTTAGGGAAGTAATCCACCCTGGCANTGGGATTTTTAGTTGACACCCTCATAGCTTTTAGTGTGTTTTCCTCTTCCATGCAGGATACCCTCTTTTAGACTCTTTACTGCTGTTTTTAACTGTTTTTTTAGATGCTTCTCAAAAATCTGTAATGCACTCATGTTAGCATTATACCACCTATATAATGAAGCCNTTTTGTAGAGGGTGGGCAGGACTTCTCAGGCCACCACTATCCATTCCAAGCAAGTTTTAGTTGATTTTGGGTCAGCAGCTGAAAGAGGATACCAAAGAAAAATGTTGGTGAGGTCCAACACAGCATGAGAACAGTTCCATCGCTTGTCTCAATTGTGTCCTCAAACCAGCACATGGGATATAATAGCAAGGATAGAAGATACTACTTAATGTAGTTTTCTGTGGCCTAGTTATTCTCCATGAACTATTTTGTCTCTTTATCTATCCTTGGGCANTGTTGCCATGGTGCCGATCAGCATTTCTCCTCTCCTGATGGGCTAGCTTAAGTGTTGAGCACAGCCCAGAGCCAACGGGGAGCAGGACTGTCCCATCGCCTGTGACTTGAGTTGGCTCCCTGTATCTGCCAGCCAGGCTCCGGGTTCTGTGAAAGTAACCACTGCCATTGCCTCTCCCTCAACTACATAAGCTGCTATGAAAATTCCAGCCCAGGTAAATAGTTTCCACCCCAACACGACTTCCTGCAGGAGAGAAATGTACACAGCTACTTGGGACGGAGGCGGATAATCATCCACAAGCTTCATATTTTTCATCTGTACAGTTTTATCATTTTATGTTTTCTGTGAAGCTCACTAGAATAGCATTTGTCTTTCTGCCGTTTTTCTTTCCCCCTTAGGAATTTCAGTTTGACACAAATCTTGTCACATCTGCCTTCAAATGACCTGGACAAACTCTTATCTGCTTTATTCTCTTTCATGTCCTCTTGATTGCTGCAGCACCTTAAGGGCCCAATGTACATGTCATTTAAAGTCGCCCAGATTCAGCAGAACCTCTTCTACCTTGTGAAGATCATACCCAGCAAGGGGCTCAGCTAAGCAGCTACAGCTCCATTCCCATTCCTAGGGTCTCTGCTGAGTCACCCTCTTATTTAAATAGAGAAAATAGTCCCTTCCTGCTCAGTGAGCTGAGCACCATACACCACCTCTCTCTACCTTTCCTCAGTGNCTTGGGTCCCTCCTCTCTTTCAGGGACCTCAGCTGTTGATAACCAAGTGTCCCTGATGGCATATATGAGCCAGTCACCAGGAACTCATTTCCTTCCTGTTGTCTCAGGTTATCAGCCTTTGTTCCAGGAAGGGATGGCTTCTATTACTCAGTCACTCTCCTTCCACAGCGCTCAAACTAATTCCGTCTGCCCCCGTGCTCCACAGGCTTAAAAGCCAAGCCAGGCAGTGAGTTCTTTTACTTCCTTTTTTTTTTTTTTTTTAAGATTTATTTATTTATTATATATACGGTGTTCTGCCTTCATGTACGCCTGCACACCAGAAGAGGGCACCAGATCTCATTATAGAAGGTTGTGAGCTACCACGTGGTTGCTGGGAATTGAACTCATGACATCTGGAAGACCTCTGAGCCATCTCTCCCAGCACCCTTTCACTTCCTTCTTACAAGTCCCTCACAGCTCAAGCTGTTCCAAGGCAGAGGATTACCCTGACTCTTGATTTTCTATGCACCTGGTCTGCATGCTGAAGGATACACGGNCTTTCCCTTCCCATGTGTCAGAAGTTGGACCTGAGTGGTAACTTCTGTCATTTTTACCTTATCTTTTCCCTCATCACTGTCTGACTCTTCAGGGGATTCAAGGTTTTTAATCCTAGGAGGGACTCTTTAACACAGCTCTAACCTGTGCTCTTTAACACAGCTCTAACCTGTGCTCTTTAACACAGCTCTAACCTGTGCTCTTTAACACAGCTCTAACCTGTGCCCTTCTCTTTTGCCCTCCTCCCAGCAGCAAGAAGTGGTGAGCCAGCAACTTTCAATTCGCCCTCTTTTGTCTGGGTTACCTGTCTGAGTTAGAGACTAGCACAGAGAGTGCTGACTACGTGAGCCTTCCCATTGTAATTCCTACAAAACTGTGGGTGACCCTCAAGGAGCTGTATCTCTGCAAAGTCCCATCTCATGGAGATGATGACCTCACAGGGCCCCCTTTTTAGTTACTCAGTATACTCCAGCAGTTCCCAAAGTCACTTAACAGCTAGAGGTGAGGCAGAAGAGAGTGNTGACTAGAATCTCTAGGGAAGGTCCTATAACTCTCCCCTTCTGCTAGGAATGTTAAAAACTATTAGCTGGGTATTGTGACACATGTCTTTAATCCCAGTACTTAGGAGACAGAGGCAGGCTATGAGTTACAGGCCAGGCCAGGGCTATCCAGTGAGACCCTTCTGAAGAAACAAAAAGCCCCTTCACTGTTCCCATAGGCCTAGCTGTCACTGTGTTTTGCTTCTTCCGTTGCCATGACTATGAGGCTGAGGTAATCTCCAAAGTGGCATGGGATGATTATGTGATACCCAGAGAAGAAACCTTGCCACAGCACACTTTGTGGGACAGCCCTTTGAGGTCCTGTTGTCTGCTTCATGTCTCTGTTTCCCATCCAGGTTCAACTCCTTCCATGCAGACACACACAAGCCAATGCACAGAGAGTGTGGCTTCATCCGCCTCAAGCCTGACACCAACAAGGTGGCCTTTATCAGCGCCCAGAACACAGGTATGGTGCCCCTACCCAGGGCCTGTTGGCCAGTGTTACAGCAGTTGTCCCAGTGACTTTGNAGTGTGTTTCTGCTCATGGTCATGTATTGTAGGGACAATGAAGATACAGTTCTCCATAGACTTGAGCCTTCCTCTTAGCACAATCTTAGTTNTGGTATTTTGCCTGTGNTAATACAATACATGCCCAAAAGATAGATTCTGGCAAGAACAGGCCAACTGGCCACATGGTCTTTGTCTGGAAGTCTGGCAGTCTGATGTCTCAAAAATCACTCAACAGCCTGTGTGACTTTGACCATGTCCAGTCTCACTCCTGTTCAGGATTAACTAGGAATGATACTAGCGCCAGGCACTGTCAGGCATGGAAATATGCAAAAGCCCGAGGGCTATCGTCTATGGTTCCTTCTTCAGCCTAGGGTAGTACTGTACCTGGGGTTGGGACTACTCCTACCGATGGAGAAATGCAGGTGGGAGGGCTGGGGTTCAGGCACCTCTGCAGAGGATGACCCTCCATTGATCATTTGACCTTATACTCCCCATTACTTAGAGGGGTGAGGCAGGAGGAGCTTAACTTCATGAGTTCCAGACCGGCCTAAGCAACATAATGAGACTCCTTCTCAAAAACAAGTGTGGGGACAGGGGAGATAGCTTAGTGGGCAAAGTGCTTACTGTAAGCATGAGGACCTGAGTCCAGATCCCCAGTACCCACATAACAATGCCACATGAGCAAATACATACAGACACACACACACACACACACACACACACACACACACACACAGAGACAGAAACAGAGAATTCTGAGTCATTTCCTTGGTATCTGCAAGAGTAACTTCAGAGGAGAAGGAAGAAACACTGTACCTGCATGGTAGCAAAGTTCAGGTTTCCCTTGAATGTCCACAGTGCTTTGAAGGTGGGAGTGGCTTGGAACTACACTCACTGCCCCTCCCTTGCAGGTGTTGTGGAAGTGGAGGAGGGTGAAGTGAATGGACACGAGCTGTGTATCTCATCCCATTCCATCTCCAGGATCTCCTTTGCCAAGGAGCCCCATGTGGAGCAGGTGAGCCCAGCCTCCCTCTCAGATGTTCCTAGAGTGTTTGCACTTGGCAGTGGTACCANACCATCTGACAGACTCACGAGTGCCACAGTGCTGTCTCCTCCAGCTCTTACTGTTTCCATCCCACACCCTCCCCTGGTATAAATGATTCCTACTGTAATACTTGGGCCCTGCACCTTTCAGGTTTGTTGTTTTTCCATTATAAACATCCCTTTCTGTGTGTGCTTTATACTTTTGTAAATATATCCCAATCTATTTGACACCTTTCTCCTAAATTACTGAGCCAGAGAGGTAGGTACATTTTGGATGGGAGANCCTGGTAAATCNTTGAACAGTGAAACTTGTAGCATTGCCTGACAGTCACTGGTTCCTGCTCAGTCCCATTCTTGTTTTCATTCTAATTTGTGAATATATGTTACCTTGTATATTCCATTTATGCTGGGTTTTCTGTAGGTTGTGATTCTATTATTGACTTATAGGAGGTTTTTTACATTCTGTGGCTGTTACCTATTGTCTGTTTCCTTTGTGGCTAGTGCGGCCCCAGTCAGTGCCTTCATTTATAATGCCATCTGCCCCAGGTGTTTCCTTTATCACATCTGGACTCAGGTTCCTGCTTAGGAATTTGTTTTCTACTCCAAAATAATAATAATAATAATAATAATAATAATAATAATAATAAAAATGCTCCCTCATTTTCTCGTGCTTTTGTGGCTTTGCTTTTCTCCTTTAGACCTTAAATCTGTCATATTTGCCTTTCTGTGTGATTCAGTATGTTCTGACATTTGCCTGCTGAGTGACTTGTGGCCCTCATGTGGTTTATAAGATGCAGCGTATCTCTTAGACCATGCTCATATGATCATATGATCTGTTTCTTTCCACCTGCTTATTCACTTGGTTNTTTGAGACAGGGTTTCTCTGTGTAGCCCTGGCACTCTCTCTGTAGACTAGGCTGGCCTTGAACTCAGAGATCCACCTGCCTCTGCTCCTGAGTGCTGGGATGCACTACTGCCGCCTGGCTGGTTATTTGTTTTCTTGATGTCCTTTGCTATACAGAAGCTTTTTAGCTTCATAAGGTCCCACTTATTAATNGCTGTGCTGTCAGAATCCTGTTGAGAAAGTTCCTTCCTGTGCCAATGAGTTAAGGCAGATTCCCTACTTTCTCTTCTATCAGATTGAAGGTACTGGTCTTGTGTTGAGATCTTTAATCCATTTAGAGTTGGCCTTTGTGCAGGGAATTAGATGTGACTCTGTTTTCATTCTTCTAGCTGCAGTTATCCAGTTTGACTAACACGGTTTGTTGTTAAATACGCTCTTTTCTCTAGTCTATGTTTTTTGTTTATTTGTCAAAAATCAGGCTGGGCGTGGTGGCAGAGTTTCTGTGAGTTCAAGGCCAGCCTAGTCTAAATAGTTAAGGATAGCCAGAACTACATAGTGAGACCTTGTCTCAAAAAACACCACCACCCCAAAAAATAAGGTTTCTGTAGGTGTGTGCAGTTATGTGTAGATCTCTTCTTCATTTCTATTCCATTGATCAACATATCTGCATTGCCATGCCTTTTTTTTCTTATAGATTTCTGTTGTTGTTGATGTGGTTTTGATATCACAATAATAGTGTATTGTTTTTATATCTGCAACACAGTGGCTACAGCTAATCATATTGCTGCCTCAGCTGCTTACTGTGTCTCCACAGCTGCCGCCTGGAAGCTTGGGGGAGCCTTCACATCCCACCACCACTGACTAAGCCANGTCCACATAGGGAGACAAATGTTGTTTTAACTAAATCTCTATCCTTTTATTTTACCAATAANGACTTGGGAGCAATTTTCNCTTGGGTGAAAACCTGCTGGCTCAGGAAGGCAGAGAAAGCAGCCAGCTTCCTCCTTCACCAATGTCCCAGAAAGAGAGCTTTTCTTCCACCACCCCAAACCAAAAAGGATCATCAAGTTCAAAGTCCCTCCCTACTACTTCCTGTGCTCTTACTCTCTATGGCTACTTCCTGTCAACTAGTTGCTTGCTCTGCCTCTTGACTATGGTCTATTTTATTTAATCCTGTTTACAATAGACAGAAAGCTCTAAGATGAAGGGTGTGTGCTAGGGCTGGGCTAGAGGCCCACAGCTAGAGGCAGGTTTTTCCAATAAATAATGCACTATAGGGAATCACAGTGTTATCAGATATCCTGCAATAATAGTGGTGTTATACAAAAACTTTGGAAATGCCCTGTTTTGTAGAACAGTCTGAAATGTGTTGCTGTCAATTCTTTGAGGGTCTGATACAGTTATGTCTGAATCCTTCTGGCTCTGAACTGTTTTTACTTGAGAGGTTTTAAATTACTCTTCTATTTCACTGTGGGTTACAGTCATCTTGATTTATCTTTGGTAGGTCATTTGTGTTAAAAAAAAAAATTTCCGTTTCTTTTAGGTTTCCCAATTTGATGGAATACAGATTTTTTTTTAAGTATGTCTGTATGATTCTCTGCATTTCTTTGGTGTCTGTTATAATGTCTCCCTTTTCGTTTCTAATTTTATTGATTTGGGTCCTCTCCTTTTCTTTTGGTTAATT
>LZPO01017287.1:1168738-1194362 GCA_001675575.1 Neotoma lepida | reverse complement strand
GGGTTTTACAGTGTAGCCCTGACTGGCCTGAAACTTGTTGTGTAGATCAGGATAGCCTTGAACTCAAAGAGATCCACCTGCCTCTGTTTGCTGGGTGTTGGGACTAAAGGTGTATGCCACCATGCCTGGTATTATAATTGATTTTTTAATTCTATTGTGATTGGAAAAATAACTATGACAATCTATTAAGACTTNATNTATGCCAGGCATTGGTGGTGCACGCCTTTAATCCCAGCACTCAGGANGCAGAGGCAGGTGGATCTCTGTGAGTTCAAGGCCAGCCTGGGCTACCGAGTGAGTTCCAGAACAGGCTCCAAAGCTACACAGAGAAATCCTGTCTGGAAAAAACAAACNGAAAACAAAGACAGCTGGTGGGAAGTGACACCCACCAGCTTAGTCTACCCTATGTGCTCTGGTGCTCTCCACTCCCCACCTTGTCTAACAGTATCTACCATGTAGCCCAGGCTGGCCATGCATCTGCCTGTCTTAGCCTGAGGTACAGACATGCACACTGTGCGCAGCTTGTTAACNTCAGCTTTAATTCTGTTGGGTGTGTTGAAGCCCTTCCTGCTCAGCCAGCAAGAACCAAGGACCAGATCCTGAGGTAAAAGGCCTTCCCTTCCTGGGTCATCCAGTTTCCCATCTTTCTATTTGCCTCAGTCTCCAGTGTATCTCTTCCGCCTTCACCCGTATTCCTTTTTCTTTCCCCAGGCATTAGTCCATATATTTCCTACTGTCCATTTTCCAGTTCTACTTATGTGCTGAATTTCTCTGATGGCTGCTCCTAACTCCAGGGCGGGCATCGTGCTGGGAGGCAATCTCTTCATATTTCTGTTTACATACTTTCTTTTGCCCTTTTCTCCTGGGTTTTTTCTCTCTTAATTCTAGCATAAGAAGCTAAAGAGGTGACACACACCTTTAATCCCAGCACTTGGGAGGCAGAGGCAGGCAGATCTCTGTGAGTTCTAGGCCAGCCTGGTCTACAGCGCAAGTTCCAGGACAGGCTCCAAAGCTACACAGAGCAGACCTGTCTCAAACAAACAAACAAACAAAAAACTAAAGAGATAAGCTAAGACTTTGCTTAAGGTCCCCTCACCACAGAGCAGTGTTTGAACTGGACTCACTGTGGTCTCTTTCTGCTTGTTCTTGCCCCCAGCTCTTGAGCAGTGCTGGGCTGGGAGCCAGTGGAAGCCAGGTTATGTTTTCAACTAGACAGGCTCCAAACCCAAGAAAGCCCTTTGAGTCCTTCCTGGGCCAACAGGTAGTCTAAATGGGGTGCCACCTCTGCCTTTTTCCTCCTTGTTCCCTTGGTGCTTCCTGGTACCCTTAAAGAACTGGTTTTTGTGACAGGGTCTCAAACATCCCAGGATGGCCTTGAACTCATGATACTCTGGGATTACAGGCGTGCAGTACCACATCCAGTCTATTTAGTGCTGGGGATCTAACCCAGGGCTTCATGCATAAAAGCAAGCACTCTGCCAATTGAACTCCATCTTCAATCCCTAAATAGACTTTTGATTGGCTTTTCTGTTTTTAAATTTATTTGTGTGTGTCTGTGTGTGTGTGTACACATCTGGTCCTCTGATAGAACAGTAAGTGCTCTTCACCACCGAGCCATCTCTTCAGCCCCTCTAACTAAACTTGAAATGACTGACATTTTTGTCTTTTTCTCAGCAAAAGGGTTGGGAGTCCAAGTAATGGGCATGGCAGAGGCAGCCCATGGTCCTGGCACTCTGAAGTGATAGGCCCTTAGAGAGTTGATTAGACATTCATTTATCCTGTGGTCACACTGTGTCCACAAGCATTCCACACAAGAGGGCTGTGATTTAGGACATGACTTAGGAGCTACTCATATTCTTGTGGGAAGAGCCATATGATATAATAGACCAGTGGTCCCCAAGTGCTGGCCCCGAGTCCTCCAAGAACACATTTGTTATGGTTTAAGGCTCAGATGGTAGTAGGAGATTAGAGCCAGCAGAACACCATCAAATATTAACAGAGACCAAACAATAAGTCACGTCTGGAAAGCTGAACTCATACCAACCCTGGGTCTACCTGTTGCTTGGGGGAAGTGGCTGGTGTGTCCCATGGTGGTTCAGGCCCAGAGTCTTACCTTGGTGGGGTTATTATCCTGCTTACAGGCCTGTGACCAGTGGCTGACACAGGTGGATGCTCCAGTGTTTGTTCATATTTGTTTTCTCAAAACAAAACCTAGGCTAGCTTGGAACCCGTGTGGCCAGGCTGACCCAGNATTTGAGCTAGTTCTCTTGTCCCAGCCTGCTGAGTGCTGGGATTATAGGCCCGGCCAGCACACCCAGCCTCTGTTGGATACTTTGAAGGTGTAAAACTTAAGTGCTTTGTTTTGTTCTCCACTCAGATCACTCGAAAATTCAGACTGAATTCTGAAGGCAAACTTGAACAGACGGTCTCTATGGCAACCACTACACAGCCAATGACTCAGCATCTTCATGTTACCTACAAGAAGGTGACCCCATAACCTGGAGCAGCTCCCAGAGCCTGGGGAGGAGCCTGGCTCCTGCATCTAGCCCCCCAGTTTAGTAGACATCCTACGCAGACATGGTGTGGCCACAGGCTCTGCTGATACAGAACTGTTGTCCTGGTGATCTTGTAATGGCATAGAAAACCAAATAAAAGGCCTTTATTTTTATGGCTGAGGATTTTGAATATTATCACTGTGAAGACTGTACATTTTTTATCTGCTGCTGATAGTTTGTTTTCCAGTCTTTAAGATATTAAGAAAGGACCACATGCCCTCCCCTTCCTTCCTTCCCCTCTCCACGTACTTTTTACAGGTTTTGTTTCTGCTTTCTGCACGGCTAGGCAAAGACTAGAGTGCTTCCGATACCCTCTAGCCCTAACCCTCCTCCACAGAGATTTCTTTTTCTTTTTCCCCCAAGTACTGGAGGTGGAATCGGGGACACCCCAGCAGCCTACCCTAGCTCTCAGTCTTGCCTGTTTGCTGCCCGTCTCCCATTAGCCTNCCTCCTGGAAGTTGTGCGTGCGTGACCATAAGCTCAGCAGCCTGNCTGTCCTCCTCTGTTACTTCTGGTTGTCATGGCTGGGATTTTCTCAGAAGCTTCCTCTAGAGCTGGCTGAGTTGGCCTCTGAGCCCCCTGGGCCATGAAGCTGGCACTTAGTGCTTTCTCCTTGGGTTTGTGCTTTGGGGTAAGGGTCCCCTGCAGTGTCTGTGGACACCCAGCAGATAGCACTCCTCACTTCACCCACCACCCATCTGCCCTTTCCTCCCTGTCAGCCAACGCCTGCAGTTTCAATCACGTGCTGGTTTTGCTTTGGCAGACATCAAATTATCCCCTAGAGGCCCAAGGAGTCTTTGATATGTGAATCTGGTAGGGCTGCCTGCCTCAGACCCAAGTCTACTCAGGTCCTAGAGCCCTGGATCTTTCTGGTGGGTGGACATAGAAGCCAAAGCCTGGATATACACAGGCTCTTCATGTGGGCTACTCAACTTCTGGGTCTTTCCATGTANAAAAGCCAAGAGATTTTTGTTTTGGAAACAAGCTGTCATGTAGCCTAAGCTGACTTATGTAGCCAAGAATGACTTTGAACTCCTGAGCCTCCTGCCTCTGCCTCCCAAGTGCTTGTGTTACAAGTGTGTGTCACGAAGCCTGACTGTGCAGTTCTGAGGATCAAACCCAGAGCCTCACGCATGCTAGGCAAGCACTTCACCAACTGAGCCACATCTCTTCCTTCCCCTGAGACAACATGTGAAGTTACACTGCAGAGTCCATGACCTCCACGTGGCAGTTAAATGTTAGCTCGGCTGCATTGAAATGTACCTAAGGGATTAGAGAAGCACACCCCTGGGTGTGTCTGAGAGAGTCTCCAGACACTGTTAGATCAGAAGGACTGACCTAATGGAGGGGTTAGTCACTGGATAGATCATAACATGGTGGCATCATTAGCAAGTGGTGAAAGGTAGGCGGTGGGGCCTAGCTGGAAGAAATAGTTTAGGGCATGTCCTTAGGGCCTGTATCTTGTCCTGGCTCTTCCCAGTACCCCCTTTGCTTTCCTCCTGGCCACTGTGATGAGAGTCACTTCACCAACTCCTTCTGGCCATGATGGACTGACACCCAAAACCCCAGGAAATTATCTGAGCATTATGCCAGCTATTCTGTCATGGTGGTAAGAATGCTGACTAAAAACCCTCCCCTCCTGACTCCATCAGCTTGTGGCATACACCTTTAAAAATACAGATGACGGACTGGGGAGGTGGCTGGCTTCATCAGTAACGTTCTTGCCACACAAACAGCATTTGAATTTNTTCCCCAGCACCAATGCAAAAAATGTGTGTGGCATCATATTCCTATGTAGTGATGACCCTCGGAGCCAAACAACTGCCATCTTGAGGCAATCAAGCTTTGCCCACTTACAAAAGGGCATCCCAGCTGGGCTTGTTGACTGTATACTCCTTACCATGGAAGGATGAAGAGGGTGGGGAGACCCTCACCTGAGTATCCACTCATTCCTACCACCTGTTATAGACATAGAGGAGTGCGGCTTCATCTTTGTGCTATGGGAAAGCCCTCCCCTGCTGGAGAAAGGCTTTCTGAGTGCAGTCTATTGAGGTAGGGGAGTACCCACACCCTGAAAGTAACTTCTCACCTACNCACCCTAAGAAAGCCCAATAAAGTCGTTGGTTCACCCGAGTAAATTTTGGCAGAATCATGCCTACATTTGCTTGGGGGACCTGTGTGCCCCATGTGAAGTAATTTTAGCAATAGCCCACAATCCCAGTGCTGGGAGAGTAGAGACAGGAGGATCCCTGGGGCCTGCTGGCCATTCAGTCTAGCCAAATGGACATGCTTCAGATTCAGTGAAGGATCTTGTCTCAGAAAACAAGGTGGACGAAAACAGTAAGGTGGAGGACTAGATGGTTCAGAGCCTAACAGCTACTGTTACAGCTACTGTTGTTGCTACTGTTCTGGAGGACCCAAGTTCAGATTCCAGCACCCACACGGGGCAGATCACAATTTCTTATAGCTCCAGGAGAGGCAGCACCCTCTCCTGGCCTCCACAGGTGCACACACACATAAATAATAAATATTTTTTTAAAAAATAAAGTAGAATCTGGAATGGTGGTGCTTGCCTTTAATCCCAGCTCTTGCTGCAGAGGCAGGTGGGTCTCCGAGTTCNAGGCCAGACTGTTCTACATAGGGAGTTCCAGGATAGCCAGAGCCACAGAGAGAGACCCTGTCTCAAAAAAGAAAAAGGTGGAGAGCAATTAAGAAAGACACCCAGGGCTGGAGAGGTGGCTCAGAGGTTAAGAGCACTGGCTGCTCTTCCAGAGGTCCTGAGTTCAATTCCCAGCAACCACATGGTGGCTCACAACCATCTGTAATGAGATCTGGCGCCNTCTTCTGGCATGCAGGCATACATGCAGGTGGAACACTGTGTACATAATAAATAAATAAATCAAAAAAAAAGAAAGACACCCAGCATCAACCTCTGGCCTACACACACACACACACATCACACAAACAAATTGTGTGATGTGGTGTGGTGTGGAAATGCCTGTCATCCTAGCGCTCGAGCAGCCAAGACAGGCAGATCTGAACCTGCCCTAATTGGCAAACTCCAGGCCAGTAAGAAACTGTCTCAAAGTACAAGATGGAGAGGCTCGGGATGGCTCAGTACTTAAACAGCATTTACTGGGTTGACCTCTGGCCCCCACAGGAGCACACACGTGCATGAGTACCTTGCACACAAACACAGATTTTATGGCTGGAAAGGCGGCTCTGTAGATGTGGACATTTACAGTTCTTGCCATACTGCTTTAGTCGCATCCAGCATCTTACCACCTCCTGTAACTCCAGCTCCAAGGGGTCTGACACCCTCTTCTGGCCCTTTCGGGCATCCACACATGCACATGAATAAAAATTACCCTTCACATGAACTCATCAGAGTTACAGCATCCCAGCCTGAAGGGGAAAGCAAGCCTTCAAGTCTGAGGAAGAGCTTCATGAGAAGAACTGTCACAGATACAGTGTGGGGNGGCGGGGTAGGGGGTGAGGAGTCCTGAAGGGAAAGAAGAGCCTTTAGTTCCCTTGGTTCCAAAGGATTAGGAAAATTACATCATTGTGCTAGTACCCATAAATTCCTTCAATTCCCTTGAGATTCAAAGAACAAGCGAGGCTCTCTTATTACAGGCTTTGGGGAGTGGGGCAGGATGGGGTTGGGAAAGCAGAAATCNGGAAGGCACTGATAAACTTCCAACTATAATTCAAGGACCTCTGGAAGGTAAAGTAGGTTGGTCGGCTGCTGCATTGGGGAGGGAGAGAACTCAGCTGAGAGCTACAAGGTCACAGCACGCTATCCTGCCAATTCCCCCAGGGGAGGAGACTGTAGAGGAGCCTTGGGTGATCTCTAGGGGAGGAAGCGGCTAGAGGGCCAGTTTCCAATTCAAGTTTAAGATTGGTTTTTTTTTTATTTATATTCTTTGATTTTGTTTCTTCTAAGCTGAAAATTTAATGTTACTTAATTGTATAGGATACATGCAATTANCTTAAAATAATTTTTAATGACAAGACTGCCGATTCAAATTTGATTTTTGCTAGTCTATATACTTGTCCTATTAAAGACAAAGTTTAAATATGATATATTAATTTCTGACTGTGCCATGACACCAATTTGGTATATAAGTTCAGTTGTTTTGTTTCTAGGATTTGGTGGTTCTCTTAAGTTCATTTTGCTCATGTAAATCACTTGAGTGGTTTTGTTGTCAGAATTCTAGAATAGGATACATCTGCCACCGCTCCCTAATGCCAGCATTAGGATCATTTAATCTTTTGCTCATTAAATAGTAGCATATGAAGCCTTTTCTGTCATTTGGAATTTTTCCAATTTGTTTTTTCTGATTAATTTCTAGAAGTGAGATTGCTACTCAAAGGGCAGACGCCTGGCCCTTCCTCCATGGGGTTCCACCCTAGGGCATGGGCAAGGTGCCCACCCCCCAAGAACAATAAAGAATCATATTGAAAATGGATTTGGACCAGTGATAGGTGGGAAGTTGAGTAGTTTGGGTTTGTATTTCTCTTGTATTTTGTTTTTCTTTTTGACACAGGGTTTACAAACCTCTTTGAATTAGGAATATTAATCCTAATCCCTTNGCTTTTAAATTACGATTTTTTTATTCAGGTAAAATGCATCCAACACAAAACTGATCATTTTAATCATCTCAGAGTATCCAACTCAGTGTCATTTAGTGCAGTCATGCTGTGCAGCCATCACCTCTACTTACCCAACTTTGATCACAGGGAAAGCCCACGCCCACCACACCCTCTTCCTCCCACCAAATGGCACTCATTACCAGCATGCTGGAGGACCTTCAGTGTGACCTGCATTTTGTTCCCATGTGCATTTTGTCTTTATTATTCTTNGGTTTATAATCATATGTAGGAAGATTTTGTTCATTCTTCAGTTATAGAGGAATTCACAGAATTTTTTTTTTTCTAGTATTGCCCACGTTTTACACTGGCCTTTGCTCTACTCGTAGCATTGGTCTTGGTGCAGGGGTCGAAATGCAGATCTGCCCAAGTTGTCCTCCGGGCATGAGAAGACACTTTTTCATCAGACTGAACTTTCTAGACATTGAAGTCTGACCCTGGGTTATCCACATCCCTGGCCTTCCATCTTCTGATTGTGTTAGAGCCTCAAGGTTGAATGAGGAGAATAGGACTCTTNTCCCATTTCCCTTCACTGGGGGTGGGAGTCGTNCCTGGCACTCCCACTGGCTCACCTGCTCAAGTGTGTGCACTCTCTCCTCTGTGCCTCTTTCATGAATTCTATAATTACCTTGTTTTGATGAAGGTAGAAAACATCCTGTTTTATAAGGAATACATCTGGTTTATGAGTGCCCACCTGCAGGGCTGTCCGTCAGCTGGTTCTCTGCNGGCCTTCTGTCTGCTCCGCTCTGTCTTGTGCCTTTAAGATGTTTTTAGAGCTGGCCTCATATAGGTTTTCACAGCTCTTGTTCCATTTCTGTCTCTAACTTTTATCTTTTGGCTGTTGGAATGTGTCATATCCCCATTGTGTCCTTTTAACTAAATGTGCATACTGATCTCTGGGCCACTTTAAGCCCCGTGCTTCTCTGAGTTCTTCATGTTGAACATTTACTTTCTTGTGTTGGAAATAAACCAAAAGATTTGATCCAAGGACATAAGGCTGGAAAGGCAAAACCACCCACACATCAACATTGTTTTTTCTTTCCCTTTCTCCTTTTCTCCCCACTTCCTTCCACCTGCTGTCCACCAGACAGCAAATGCCAAGGCAGCACAGCGTAATGGTCAAATACAAGGGTTCCACTCTAAGCCAGACTTCACACAGCCACCCAGAGGCCTCTAGGATACCCTCTTGGGGGCTGGAAGCATGAAGTAAGCAGGTAGGAATGAGGAAAGAGGAAGGAATGAGCCAAGAGGACAGCAGGGCCTAGAGGTGGGTGGCAGGCAAGGATGAGGCGAAGACAGGCTATGAGGGGGCTTAAGGACCTCTGACACTAAAACCTCAAGGGTCCCTGGAATTCTTACCTCATCAGGAAGCCAGATGGCTAGAAGACTTTTCAGTTCTCAGTCCCAANCTTATGGTAGGTACATCGAGGAAAACCAAGGCTGAGAGGCTGGCTATCCTTCCAGGACTGCCCTAAAGTCTGAGCAGGAGCCAATGAACCTTGGGGCCCTGCCTCAGGAAGCAGTGGGTTCTTCCTGGGGCTCCAGCACTACAGTGAGATTGGCCTGGAGGCAGACATACCTACTGGGCCTAAAGACTTGATGAGCTAGAGTAGTGAGGTGGTCTGGCAAGGGGGTGAGTAGCAGGGCGCTACAAGACAACTCTGCTAACTCACACACACCAGGCCTTTTGGTCTCTTCTCCATTATGTCCCTAGCTAAACTAGGTGGAATGGTGCACTTCTTTAATCCCAGCACTCAGGAAGCTAGGCAGGAGGATCTCTGTGAGTTTGAAGCTAGCCTAGTCTACATACTGAGTTCCAGAATAGCCAGGTCTAAATAGAGACTTTGCCTCAAAAACACAACAACAACAAAATTTAAAATCTCTAGCTAATTCACAGTGGCCACCACCATCTAGCCAACCACAGTCCCGGTTCCTATCTCACCCCTAGCTATAACACTGAATGCATCTGTTTGTTGAGTCTTGTCAATAGCTCAGCCTGATCCTACTCATTCCTCCCACCCTTGATAGCCATTTCTACACATTTCCTATCACTTTGCACAAACAATGTAAGATTTCTTTAGACAATACACCTGTCCCTGTCTTGTCCTCTACCCTCTTGGGGCCTACTTGTCTCGACTTGTGTCCATAAACAGCACAGTGGTGGTCCCAAGTACCCCTAGGAGGCCCTCACCATGCCTCAGAAAATGCTGGGTGGTCATCTCCTGGTGGTGGACCTTGCTGTCCTCAGAGGGAGAAACCTGCTGGCATGGGAAGCTGATTCTGCATGGGAAGCTGATTCTCTTGTCTAGGACCTCTCATTAGGCCCAGTGTCCCCAGCTTCAAGGCCTTTCACACAACTTCATTTCAACTCCTGCTGTCCCTTTAACAGGAGACCCCTGTGAGACCAGTTCAACCTGTGCCATGATCCAGCCACTGGTGAGGAGAGACTGGGCTGGACATTCAGCAGCCTCAACTCTGGCTGAAGAAGATACTTTCTATTAGAGCAGATATAACTTTGAGGGCTTCTGTGGGATGCTAGAGCAGGGAATTTGAAGCCCTATATCCATCCTTTCCCCATTTTGTCCAACATAATTAGGAGTACCCCACTATTTGCTTGGAATTCCATTTGGTGAGTGCCCAGGTCACCAGAACCTGGCCTTCCCTACATTTTGAATACCTCTATTGCCACATCACACCCTGGACTAGCACAGAGCTCTCTACTGTTTGGCAGGCATTAGCGCCTTTAAATCTTGACTACAGAACCAACATCAGAACCTTTCCCTCTTGTGCCAACAGACCAACCTTTCATACCTCTAACAGTTACTAAAGTGGGCCACAGAACATCCTACAGTGACTCACCTAGAGCAAATGGTTTATTGCCTCTTTGCCCTCCAGGAGGATGTGAA
This sequence comes from Neotoma lepida, assembly GCA_001675575.1. NCBI lineage: Eukaryota > Metazoa > Chordata > Mammalia > Rodentia > Cricetidae > Neotoma > Neotoma lepida. The sequence continues at coordinate 1,184,251 of LZPO01017287.1, read as the reverse complement.
CCCCATGTGGCTACAGAGCTTCTTTCTACAGGACCTTCCTCGGCCTGACACACAGCCCACCCCAACACACACAGCCTGGCAGGGGAGCAAGTCAAAGGATGGGCCCAAGGAGATACAGGACAGGGCATGTTCAGCCAGCACATGCCTCCAGCACTACAGGTCTGGCTGGGGTTCCAAAACACTCTATGGCCTGATTTAGATACCTGGCCATTAAGGAAAGGCTGGATGTGGGGAGCCAAGGGAATGTGTAGAGAAGATGAAGTCCTGAGTGAATGTGTATTGTTTGACACAGGCATGGCCATGTCATGAGCCAAATGCCTCAGACCCATGGGAAGGGAAAGCCTTCCTTTGGTCTGACTGAATGTTGAAAGTATGTGCAAGTATGAGTGTTTATGAATGATTGACAGCGTGTACAAAAACTAGCAACTGCAGCTTCCTCCTCCTAGATGTTACTTACAGCTTAAGATTGCACCTACAGACACCTCCTACCAAGAGACTGGCTAACCCTTCCCCTGTGCTGTTCTAATAAATATGCTGAGGGTCCAGGTTGTCGAAGCTCCATCAGTGTACACATGCTACCTGATCCCAGTTTTTCTCTATGTGTGACTGTGTGTTTTTTCTTCATTCCCTCACAGCCTCTAGTACAGCTAAGTCCAAAGCTGCTCAGGGTACAGCAGCTAGAGGAGGCTGTTAGACTTCTAGTACACCATGAAGGACTGGGCTTCCCGAGCCTTGAGTTCTTGGAGGTCCCAGCAGGCTATGTTTAGCGGTCCCATGAGGACAGATAGAAAGAAATCAGAGTAGGGTGTCACACTCCACTGGGTAAAACTTTATTGGGGTCCAACTTGTGCAGACCACCTCATCCACACGATCTCTTGCTCATTGGTCAGGTGAACTAGCCTGGATCCCTACACCCCTGGTCCCTGCCACCAAGGACCCATTGTGAGTTAGGGACAACTTCTTCATCTAGACATAGCCTAAGCAGCAGCACAGGAGCCTTCTGCTGTGCCTTTAGGGACAGTAAGCATCCCTGGCTCCTCCTGCCAGAGTACAGATCAGATGTACAGGACCCGCTTCCCACAAGGACTGAGGCCAGCTCGGGTCCTGGGAAGGCCCCTTCCTGGGGTGGGGCCTGGGACATCAAGTGAAAGTGTTCCCTGGTCCCATTCTCCAGGGCTGGGCACTGACCCTGACTTTCTGGTAGGAGTTCCCAGAGAAGAGCTAAAGCAGACACTGAAGCCAGCTCCAGACTCTGAGACAGCCTTCTCCACTCACCCCTCCCAGAGACCAGGGTCCACAAAGGAATGGGGTTTGGGACAGGGCCCCAGGGACTGGATGCTCCCAATTTGAGTAAGGGAGGTGCTTTGCAGGTGCTGTGGACCCCTTGGGTTGGGCCCAGGGGCTCCAGGAGTGGCCCCTGCCCTAGTGGGCAGCTCATCTCTCTGGCAACAACAGGAAGAATGCAGCCTTCAGGAAGCGGCCAAAACTGCAGAGTGTGGCCACCAGCCAGTGGGAGCGGAAACCAGGGTCTGTGCTAACCACACACTTGAGGACATCAGTCTGGGAGGAAAAAGGGATAGTTAGCAAAGCCAGTCAAGCCAAAGTTCCTAGTACCTTGCTCTAGAAAAATGTCTTATCAAATCACAAAGGGAACATACAAAACTGTTTGAGAAAGGAGGCTGTAGCCCATCTGGACCAAAACTTGAGCAGGACACCTGAGAGTTGGAGGGGGGAAGGTCTCAAGTCCTATGTCCTTGCCTACGCATTTTATAGGTGAAAACAGGCTTCTGGGTAGAGCCCATCCTCCATGCCCAGTTCTCAAAAGCATCTTTGGTTTGGCCAACCGTGTGGGCAGTCAGGCATGGAGACTAGGAGTGTCTGTCCTGACACCCACCCCACTAGGTCTTACTTCTTGAGAATGGAGAAAAGTGGGGCTCCCAAGAAGAGAGTGAAGTACTTTGGGCAGCACTGAAATCTCCCTATGAGGGGGGCCTGAGTTCTGTCTCTGAGAGACTACCTGTTGGCCTCTTTCTGCCAGGCACCTCCTGGGAGCAGCAGGGAGACACGAGTTCAGGGTCTAGGATCGTGTCAGAGCAGGCACAGAAGAGCCAGCACCTGCCTGCACCTCAGAGCAACCCCGAGTCCTGAAGCCCTTGCCCACCACCCCCACTTTTCATCCCACTCCACCCTTCCGTTCCTGCACTAACATAACACTCCAGTGCTTACCACACCACACCCCTCCCAACACCCCACCCTAAACCCCTGCTTACCCATCCGCCACGCCTCCGAAGCCAGGTCGCCAAGGTCTTGCGCACAAACTCCCCCAGACAGTCAACCAGGGCATGAACCATGGCAGGCTGTGCCTGCCGAACACAGTCCACTGCTAGGCCCGCAGCCACCGAGTACAGGGACACTACCTTGCCCCATGTGATGCCTATAGGGAGACAGTTGCTGATCAGCCCCAAACTGGTGTCCAGCCCATAGGGTACCATGAAAAGCTGAGCTTCTCCAAGCTACTTTCCTGCCCACCNTCAGCTGGTGACCGGTAATGACAATGGAGCCGGGACCCAGGCCACCACCACAACAGGTCACTTAGCCAGATGCACTGGTGCAGCTTGACCATCATCCCCAGCAAGTCAGATTTTCTCTCTCAGCCTGTTCTCATGTAGATGGAGGTTCCTAGCCTCTCGTGCATACCTGCCGGAGCCTAGGATGAGACTAGCCTTACCCACATCTGAGAGAGGTGTCCACAGGAAAGCAGTGCAACTCAGCACAGTGGGGCTGGACTGACTCGGAACTGGGTGAGGAAAACAGCAGGCAACATCAAGGGTGTGTCCAACCCTGTTTTGTCTGCTACTCTGAACCTTGATACTAGGGCTGTAGGTCAGGGCCTATCCCATACTTGGTTTTTAAAAACACCACGGCCCACAGGAAGACTCTTCCCAGACTGCTGACCTGCTGGGAGGCATAACTAAAACTTTGAAGTAAGATAGATGAACAGCACGCGGGGGATTACACATAGGAATCCAAGGGCTGGGGAGATGGCCCTGTAGTTAAAGTATTTGCTATCTGAACCCAGAGTTCAGATCCCAATAACCCATATACATGCTGGGTGGGTGTGCCAGCCCACCCTCCCCAATTCTGGTCTTGGAAGACCAGAGCAAGCCGGTTAGCAAGACTGGCCGTATCAGCAAGCGCTGGATATGATTGAGAAATCCTGCCTCAGTAAATTAGACCGACTGAGGATAAAGCCCAGCATCACCTGGGCCTCCTTATGGATGTGCATGCAGATGTGCCCATAGACATGCAAAACATGTATAGACACAATGAAAATGGAAAAAATACAGAAGGTTTGTATTCCATCACCAGTGCTGACAAAAAAGAGGTCCTGGCATGATTGCAGCATTTTTGTGGCAGAGGCAGGATCAGAAAGGAGTTCAATCAAGGTCATCCTCGGCTACAGAGCCAAAGGGGGAGCTGGAGAGATGGCTCAGTAGTTAAGGAGCACATATTGCTNGAGCCAAAGGGGGAGCTGGAGAGATGGCTCAGTAGTTAAGGAGCACATATTGCTCTTCCCGAGGACCAAGTTCAGTTCCCAGGACCTGCAGTAAGAGGCTCACGACTGCCTGTGACTCCAGCTCCAGGGAAATGATGCCTCTGACCTCCAACTCAGACTTGAACACACATGCATATATCCACACACAGGAACAAACACATACACATAATTTAAAAAATTAAATATATTACTTAGATTTAAATATTAAAATATAAAATATTTATAAATATTAAAATTATATAATTAATAGTATAAATATTTTTAAATGCTATTAAAATATCAAAGATAAAGTAAATCAGCTGGGCATGGTGGTGCGTGCCTTTAATCCCAGCAGTCAGAAGGCAGAAGCAGGTGGATTTCTGAGTTGGAGGCCAGCCTGGTCTACAGAGCGAGTTCCAGGACAGCCAGCACTACACAGAGAAACCCTGTCTCGATAACTAAAGTAAATAACTGAATTAATTAATAAATTAAAATAAACCTTTGAGAAAGAGGGGGTAGGTGTAGTAGTGTGCCCCTGTAATCTCAGTATCAGGAAGCTGAGGCCAGAGGGTCTTGAGAGTGGGGAAGCCAAAAAAGTACAAATAACACATTAAGCATTTGAAAAAACAAAATCTATTTCCCCTTATTAACAGCATAAGAGGATAAATTAGAACAAGATGTAGTTGTGGTCTACTATGTTAAAAAGCTTTAGGGGCTGAGGAGATAGTAAAGTGTTTGCTATGCAAACATGAGGACCAGAGTTCAGATCCCCAGCACCCATATAAAAAGCCAGGCATGCCAGCATGCACCTGTAATCCCAGTGCTGGCATCAAAGAAATGATGGAGACAGGAGGATCCCTAAGGCTTACTGGCCAGCCAGCCTAGTCATCATGCCCTCCAAGTTCAGTGAGAGACTGTCTCAAAAGATAATTGAAAGATAACCACTAAAGAAGATACTCATCATTAACCTCACCTACACACACAAGCATCTGCATCCATATGTTGTACACACATACACACACTTGGAAAGATGAGATAAGGGTTCAGGTAACTGCTGTTCTCAGCTTTGCTAGGGAAGGCAGTTGGAGAGCATTTGACGGGACCTGAAAAGCACACACAGCTTAGCCACAGGCCCTGTGAGATGCTAACCTAAGAAGTAGCATTTATAGACTGTGAAATTCCCCTCAACCCACCTTCACACAGCACTCAGAATAGCCTCTTACCAGTGCCTGAGTCAGCACACAGATGTTCACCACGGTACCATTCACAACAGCCAAAAAGGAAACACCAAATGCTCGTTAGNAAACTGCTGGGATCCTACAACGGCACTATTAAACAGCCAGTACCCAGAGTGAAGTTCTGATGACTGCCACAGCACAGCCAGGGAAAGGAACCAAACACAAAAGAGCACAAATACTGTGCCAGTCCACCTATAGAAAACNCAGAACAGGCACACCCACAGGGGTCTGGGGGCAAGGGACAGAGTGTGACGGCTGATAGGCAGTATGTCCTCAGGATTAGGACAAACAGCATTCTGAATGTGCTAAATGCCACCAAATCTGGCATTTAATGTAGCTAAATGTACAGTATATGGATGTTACCTCAATAAAAAGGAATGGGAGAAAAAAAGACCCTGAAATCAGCCAGTGCCACACATCTGCTTCTAATTCTCCCATAAGAGTGACTTGCTATCACTTTCAAAATAAACCTGTCTGAAATCCCAGCTGAGCTCCACTCTGGCATCAACAACACCCTTGTCACTGCTAGGACATACCCCTAGTTCTCTGCCTGCTGAGAGCATCCTAGGCCAGAAGGTTCCTGCTCAGGAGCAGTGGGAAANGGCGCCTTATGACGAGGCCTTGATGCCAGTCACATTATCACAGGGTGCTCTGCTGTTAGCTATGCTCTTGATGTGATGGAGACTTAATGTGTCACCCACAGAGTGGCCCAGTCCATCACAAAAATTGAGGAGCTTAATGTCCTGTTAAACAGTCTGCTCCACCGGGCAGTGGTGGTGGCGCACGCCTATAATCCCAGCACTTGGGAGGCAGAGGCAGGCAGATCCCTGTGAGTTAGAGGCCAGTCTGGTCTACAAAGCAAGTTCCAGGACAGCCAAGGCTACACAGAGAAACCCCTGTCTCAAAAAATTAAAACAAACAAAAACAAAAACCAGTCCACTCCATGGGGTGATAACATTCCCAGCAGAAGTGGCTCGGGAAGATCATATCCAGGGCACGCCTTGGGGAGCTCCTGCTTCCCATGGGCTCTCATATATTCACAATCTAGTTCTGGAACATTTATTTAATGTTTTTTTTTTGGCAGGGGGTTATTTGATTTTTGAGACAAGGTCTCTCTATTACATACCTCTGGCTGTCCTGGAACTTGTGCTATAGACCAAGCTGGCCTCGAACTCATAGATTCACCTGCCTCTGCCTCCAGAGAGCTAGGATTAAAGGCATGCACCACCACACCCAGCCTGATTCATTTATTTTTAATGTGTATGGGTGTTTTGTCTGCATGTATATCTGTGCACTACATATATGCTATGCCCAAAGAAACCAGAAGAGGGCTCAGATAGCCTAGAATGGGATAGAACTTGAGTTATAGCTGTCTGTAAGTTGCCTTGTGGTTGCTGGGAATTGAACTCAGGTCCTCTGGAGGAGTAGTAAGTGCTCTTAACTGCTGAACCATCTCTCTAGCCTCTATAATTCCAGAACATTTTATCTCTCAGGAGAAACCCCATAGTCACCAGTCGTCATGCCCTGCTTCCCCATAACCCCCTGGCAACTTCTAATCTGCTTTGTTATAGTTAACATATTCTGCACATTTCTCACAGATGGAATTTGTGTCTGGTACATTTAAGGTTCATCTGAACTGCACTCCTCTTCATGGCTGACCAGTCTTCTACATCCACTTGTCAATTAATGGGTGAATGGAAGGATAGTCACTACTTTTGGCTGTGTAAATAATGCTGCTGGGAACACACACAGGCAAGCTTCTCTGTAGGCATGTGTTTTATTTCTGTTAGGTATACATCTAGTAGTAGATTTGGTGAGTCATACGGAAACACCATGCTTCACCATTTGAGGACCTGCCAGGCTGTTTTCCAAAGCGGCCATAGTTCACATGTGTCCCACCAGCTATGAGGAAAGGCTGAGTTCCCACATCCTCATCAACACTGTGCTAGTCTGGCCATCCCAGTAAGTATGAAGCCATTCTGGCGCACACAATGACTGCCAATGCTGGTCATCTCATGTGTGTGTTTGTCAAGTCTGCTGGTGCTTCCTGGCCTCCAGTGAGACGTGGCCACCCTGCATTCCCATGGCCTCTTCCCCCACCTCCTCCCCCCGAGCTTGGAGACAGACACTCAAGCGGCCACCCATGGCTGGCGTCAGCTGGGAAGGGCTCTGTCTCCCCCAGAGGGTCTCCCAGAGTCAGTGCCTCTCTGTGCTGCCTCCATGCTCAGGGTGGGCTTGCACCAGGCAGGGATGGTGGACAAGGGGTAAGGATACTCTGACCTCTCCCTAATTCACACTCGCCCAAGGCCCCAGTCCTTTTCTCCTGCTCACACTCACCCCTAACGGAGGCCCAGCCTCCCCCTGGGTTCACTGAAGCCATCAGCAGACTAGACTTGCAGCCTCAGAAATGAAGTCCCTTATAAATCCAGCCATCCCTAGCTCGTAAACCAGCCTGCTTGACAGCTTGGAGACAGATGCCCCGGCGGCCACCCATGGCTGGCGTCAGCTGCAAAGCTCCAGAGAAGGCAAGGGTGGTCCTCTATCCAAAACGTCTGGCTGCTGGCTGCTGGCTTCCTTCCTGAGCCCTACTCACTGCCGCTCCCACCAGGTGCCTGCAGGTTACCCTCAAGAAAGGGACTGGAGCTTGCCCATTAACCCCTAGTTGAGTTTCCCCCACCCATTCCACAGCCCTCTCTGCCTCTCCCACTCCACCAACCACCCACACACTCATTTCCCACAGCCCATTCCCCTGACCCTGCATTTTTTGGTACAGAAGCCACACTAGCTAACTCTGGCCCATCACATGATGTTCCTGAAGCTGGCCTGGGCCTCCCCGCTCTTAGGCACAGATCACATGGGACACATGTGAACAACAAGGTTGTCTAGCAGGGTCTAAGGAAAGATCACGGAACAGGAGGGTTTGGGGAGATGAGTCTTGCAACCTCCTGTAAACCTGGGGCAGTGTATAAAAGGCAAGCAGCAATAATGGAACCTGAGGCAAAGAGGGAGGAGGCTGCCGGAGCTAAGAGGTGGCCTTGCTTATCACTCACTTCTGGAGCAGAGATGGAAGGCCCTGGGAGAGCCCTAGGTGAGTGTGCTCACAGTCATCCAGAGAAGTGTGTCCCTGATCTCCTAAAGTTCTCCACAACCAGGCACACTCGTAGACTCTTAGGGAATGCTCATTTTTGGAAATGTCCCATGTGGATCTAGCTGTGGAAATTCAAGGACCATGGTCACTAAAAGCACAGGACATGCTGCTGCAGTCCTGCAGAGAGCCACTATCCTTGCAGGACACCAGCGCCCCAGCCAATGCTGGACCACTATCAAACGGCAGGCCTGTGTCAACAGCCCTCAGAATGACCAACAGCAGTTAATTAGCGAGTAATCTCGATAGTAATANAGATACTCACAAACAAAGACCACCCAGCCACTACTATTAACCAAGTAGCACAACTATATATCGCTGCTACTCCTACAGCCCTTTCTCCCATTAGTCCAATCTCATCACTTTCATAAACCATCCAATCACTTATATTATTAAATTCCACTACCACCTCAATTCCATCAATAATAACTTTCTACATATATAACTCCTAACGCTATTAAAATACCCACCACCAAAACTCCCAACACCACCCAATTAGACCCTCAGATTTCAGGGTATTCCTCCAGCCATAGCAGTTGTAGACCCAGTGGGATGGCTCAAGNGGTCAAGGCACCTATAGCCAAGCCTGAGACTTGAATTCAATATCAAGATAAAAGGAGAGCCAACTCCCAAAAGTCGTCCTCTGACCTCTACATATGTGCCGTGGTTCAGTGCATGAGCACGCACAGACACGTGTGCATACATACACACCAAATAGAAACATAATAAAAAAAACAGCTGAGTGTGGTGGTGCACACCTTTAATCCCAGCACTCGGGAGGCAAAGGCAGGAGGATCTCTGAGTTTGAGACCAGCTTGGTCTACAGAGATCCAGGCCAGCCAGGGCTACACAAAGAAACTGTGTCTCAAAAAACCAAAATTAAAAAAAAAAAAAAAAAAAAAAAAAAAAAAAAAAAAAAAAAAAAAAAAAAAAAAATGGCCGGCAACATCATGCACTGTTTTCTGATTCTGAGCCAACTCTTTGCCGGGCTGGTCTGCTACACAGTTCAGAACAGCCCAAAGTGCCAGGAGGCTTGTACGATGGCAGTGACTTGGAACCCATAGGGTTGTGTCAGAAGACCCCAAGAATTTTCTATCCCTGTAAGCCTGCCTGATCCACGAATGTTGAGATGCCCTGAGTAAACAGGCCAGACCTACCTGCTGAGAAGATGTGGCCTGCCACAGCAAGGAAGGCGTCAGTCACCACAGGCTCAGACTGGAGGGAGATGTGCAGCTGCCGGGCCACATTTCGGTATACACTGGGGCGGATCTGCTCCAGCTCATCCCCTGTGTGGGCACATAGTGGTTTAGGTCCTCTCACACCGTAGCCCTGTGGCTAGTACTGACCAAGACTCAATCCTACACTTGATCCACCTGACTTCACTTGACCTCCAGGCTAACACCTTCCCCTTCCCTCAGCCCTGATTCCCCACTTAACCTGTTTGACCCCCACCCCTTCACCTTATCTTACTTCATTTGACTCTCCCAACCTTGGCCCCATGAACAAAGAGACTAGGGAGGCTGCAGAACCTCCAGCCCCCTAAGGCAAGCTGGCTGGGCCAGTGGGGCAGGAATCCTNCAGTAGTGCATGGGTAGTGCCTGCTTAGTGACTCACAGCAGGCAGACAGGCAGATGAGCAAGTGGATGGNCTGAGCAGGAGGGACCTGGCAGGAAGGCAGAACCCAACGTGGAGAGGGACCTGGCTGGAAGACCACATATATGTAGTCACCCCCTGCTGCCTCACAGGATTGTCCTGGCTGAGGCACTAGCATCACTGGTAATGGCTCAGTGAACTGACTCAGGCTGAACCAAGGCCCTGGGACAATGGTACCACCCACCTGCCAACAGGGGTTCCTGGTGCCAAGTGGGTGTGTTTTTATATGGTACTACATCAGCGCAGCCATAGCTGGGCCAAGGAGGATGCCAGCCAGTCCCACCTGCCCCCTGGGCTGCAGTGCCCTTGGCAGCGTCATGCACGCACAGGGGAAGATGATGCCGGGAATTCCACACAGCCTCTGATTGGGTGTCCCTGGCCCAGCCACTTCCCCAGCCAAAGCAAATAGGGAAATGCTGCTGCTGCCTGTCCTGTCCCAGCGATAAGGGCGCCCACGTCATCCCTGAGGCCAGCTGTGCTCTATCTAATTAATTAAGATCTGGAACCGGGTAGAATCAGGAGGAGGGGCCAGGGGTTGAAGAGATGGCATGGAAATTCCCAAAGNTGGCCTGGATGTTGCCAAGGATAAAACCCTAAGGGCCTCTGGAGACTGACCCCAGGAGACTGCTCAGGGATACAAGCCGGGCTGCTTCCTGTTTGTGGCTGGGGTNATGCTGGGAGGTCGGGGAGCTACCACTGAGCTTACTTAGAAAAATTCACCCTGAATATGCATGACAACACCAAACATAACCTGAACAAGAAAATACTGGGATTCAAGTTCTCTTCCTCTGGGAATCCCTGTAGTTGTCTAGAAGGGTCTGAACCCCCGAGTGTAGGAACAATAGGACTGAGTGATGGAAAAAGTCCTTACTTAATGTTATTGAGTACTCAGAGGGCTACTGCTGAGCACAAGGCTTTGCACCTGCTCCGTTCTACAGGCCAGTGGTCAAGCCTCTCAGGTCCTGCCACAAAGACTGAGAAGACAGAAGTTGAGTGGTCAGACCCAAGGCAAGACTTCCTCCCTGCCACTCTAGTGCCCTCGGGGCTCTCAGGAGGCCAACATGTCTTTTCTCCAGCNACGGCCACTGGTCTTCTCTGATGAGTTTTCCTAGCCAAACCCCTGCACTCATCCTTTCCACACACCCAGAGATAGCTCCCCTCCATCCATGCACAGCCCTCCTGGGAGCCCAATTCAGGCCTGATGGACTCTTGAGCAGGCCAGGTCTACACAGCCCTTGTTCCTTGAAACCATCACAGCACAAAGATGCAGGGCCTATATAAAATAGCATGTGTACATACGTCATCTCCCAGGAAGCCAGGTCGTATAGGGCTCCCTCCAACCAGGAGAGTGAACACCCTCACATCCACTCACCTATTCATTGGATCTCTGCTATTTACCTCTCATACCCTTGCACAGCCCCAGACCCCAGTCTGGCTGTGGTAAGGTGAACTATCCAGTATCAACGTTTGCCTATCCTTCCCCCTCACATGTCCAGACCTTAGAGGAGCTAAGGAGAGCCACTGAGCTATGTGTGATCCCCAAAACAGTGTCCCAGATGTCCTTCAAGAAGGCCCCAGGGGGCCTTCCCATCAAGGGAAACAGCAGTGGGTGTCGGATCTCAGCCAATAACTGAAAGGCCTATTTTCCAAAATAAACATCGGGGCACGTGGTCCCACAAAGGATTTTTTAGTCCAGCAGAGTACAAGGGTCACAATAAAGTTTAGCTGCCAAAATATTACTCTTTCAGCGCTTTCTGTAGTTTATGACATGATCTGGGCTAAGTAGGCATGGGGAGCTAGGGGTGGGGGACCTGGCAAAGGAGCCAGCAAGCACGCAAGCCTGGGAGAGAACAGAGGAGCACCAAGCTGGGTGGCCTATCCTGCACCCTCACCATTCCAGACAGATTTGGGCTCCCACGCACGCCTCCTCTTTACCCCAGAGGGAGGGTGAGGCGCAGCCAAGGAAGGGCTGAACATGTCTGGAGAAGGGAATGTCGATGCAGAACAGCTGTACCCGGTACCCCGAAATACAGCAGGCAGGCCCATCGACCAGCTATAGGGGGGAGGGGCGCGGCTGGGATCGTAGCTGCTGATGACCCACACTCACCCAAGCGCAGCAGCACGGTGCACACCTCCGCTAGGCGTCCTCCAGGGGCAGGCGAAGCACGCTCTGGTGCGCTCCAGGAGAGGCCCGCGCGCAAAAGCCGAGCGTGCACGTACTCCCGGCCTAGTGCCTTGGCCTGGGCCACCAGCTCCTTGTCTGTGGGCGAGCGATCAAAGGCGTCCATGATCTCCGCAGCAAAGACAGAAGAGCGCCGCAGCACCTCCATGGCCGAAGCGCAGGCGAGAGGGACCACACCTACGACAGACAAAGCACAGCTGGACGGCCTCCAGCCAAGTGGGGAAGGGACGCCCGCCAGGCGGGGAGACCTGGAGGCGAGGTGCTAGGCACAGCGGTCCCCACCGCGTGCGCTCCGGTCCAGCGCCGATCAAAAGCTCACAAAGGAGGTTGGCTGGGCACTGCCCTCAAAAAGGGCCGGTTTCGGATAGCCTCTCGTTTTGCACCCCAAGCTTTTTAAAAATACAGTGTCACGTTCTTTTAGGTAAAATTAAACCACACAGTTCCCAGCGGTGGTCAAGGGTTGGAAGCACCGCGGGAAAATGGCGATAGGTTCTGTGGTCATAGCGCCTAGGCTCGAGGACCAGTTTGGGGGCGACAGAGGATGCAGAGCAGCCTGCTGCGACCAGGCGACAAAAAGGACCTAGCGGGCTCTTCCNGGCCAGGAAATCAACTCCCAAGGAAGGCTCCAAACGGCGCGGCAATCCCTGGGCTCTGAAGCCACGCACCTGCGCACCTCGCAGAGCGGGTGTTTGTCCCCGGTGTCGCCGTTCCCATGGTGCTACATCTAGGGGACAGACGCCACGCCCGCCCGACTCACCTCTCCGACAGCATGGCGCGGGGGGCGGCTGTGGAGTTCTGGTTTCAGGATCCTCTCGACGCTGTCTCCGCCGGTCTAGACCCTTCCATTCAAACCCGCGAGGGCGCGCCCCGCCCCAGCGCCCGCCCCGTCCACGCCCGAGCCGAAGCACAGGCTCCGCTGGTCTTCCCGCGCTCGCAGAAGTCCTGGTCTCGAGGGCTGCGGGAGTCGTACCGCGGACTCCCCGCAGGCGAGTGGCCAAGCCCAGGGCTTCGCCTTCTAAGGAAACGGCAACCCCCGGGGGTGGAGCCGCAGCCCAGCTCTGCCCAACGCCTCCCCGGCTTAAGGAAGGCCAACACAAGTTCTCGGGATGCGCCCGGGAACGCAGCCAGGCTGGAGCTGTCCCGACAGGCAGCGCGAAGAACATCCAGCCCTGACACCAACCCACTGGGGCGCACCGAGTTCCATTTTAGAATTGGCTGACTTATCCTTTCCTTAGTGCCTTGTAGAGGTTCCTTATAGATTCTGGATTCTTGCAGTTCTAGGGCATCCGATGCCCTCTTCTGACCTCCGAGGGCNTCAGGCATGCATGTGGTGCACAGACATACATGCAGGCAAACATTCATACACAAAACAAAATTAAAAATAAGTAAATCTTTAAAAATGCATTCTGGATTCTTGGCTTANTAGGAGTGTGGTGGTGACTTGGATTTGTGCTTGTTTGAAGTGCTGCAAACATCCTCTCTCACTCTAGTCTGGTTTTGCTTCTAATGAGCTGGTGTTATTTATATCAAGTCCAATATATAGTTTTTTGTAGTTGGTTATCTCTCGTTAAGGTATTTTCCTTGGAGAGAAAAAGAGGGAGGGAAGGAAGGAGGGAAGGGGGGGAGCTGGTCTGGAACTCTATGTTGACCAGCTGGTCCAACTTGCAGAGACCAGCCTACAAGTTGCCTCTGGANTACTGGGCCACAGGTGCCATGACCATACTCAGCCTCTCTTATCGACTTCTTTCAGAAGCTTAGTTATTTTTAGGATTCATATCTAGGCCTATGATGTATCGCAAACATTATTGTGAACAGTGTGGTAGTGAGTCAGAGCTCTTTTTNCATTTGGATTTCCAAGAAAGTCGGCAGCATCTACTAGACTCTGTACTTCATCTTTTGACCCACCTGTACAATTCCAATAGCAGAATTTGCTAACTTAACCTGATTAACTTAACCTGAAATGTTAAGCTATAAAATACATATTCTACATACATACACACACACACACACATTTATCAAAATAGAACATCTGGAACCATAAGCAAGTGTCAGCAAATGTCAAAGAATTTAAATTATACAGTGATTATTCTCAGAATTAAACTAAAGCTAAATTACAGAAAAACCAATGGAAGTCTACAAATGCTTGGAAATAAAACACCNCATTTATAATGAGGCAATAAATANTATATCACAAAGGAAATTTTTTTTCGAGACAGCATTTCTTTGTGTAGCTTTGGAGCCTGNCCTGGAACTCACACTGTAGACCAGACTGGCCTCAAACTCACAGAGATCCACCTGCCTCTGCCTCCCAAGTGCTGGGATTAAAGGTGTGTACCACCACTGCCCGGCACAATGGAAATTTTTAAAAAGATTTACTTATGTATTTTATGTGTATTGGTGTTTCACCTGCATGTACATCTGCACACAAGAAGAGGGCATTGGTCCCACGGGACTACTGTTGTAAACAGTCGTGAGCCACCATGTGGGTGCTGGGAATTGAACTCAGGACCTCTGGAAGAGCAGCCAGTGCTCTTCACCACTGAGCCATCTCTCCAGCCCCCCAGTGGAAATATTTTCAAGTTAACAATGGTAAAAACAGTTTACATCAAATCTATGAGATGGAGATAAGGCATTGCTTAAGGAAAACTTCTAACTTTAGGAAATGGGTTGAAAGGTGATGCTCCAAGATCTACCTTAAGAAAAAGAATTATAAACCCAAAGATAAAATGAAATCATTTGAGAGAGAGAGCGAGAGAGAGCTGAGCAGGTGTGATGGCTCATACCTGGGATCTCAGAACTCCTGGTAGGGTCAGGAGTTTCAGGAATTCAAAGTCATTCTCATCTACATAGCAATTTTGAGACCATAAGGCTGTTGTAGAATATTATTTTAACTATGTAAAAGTGTGTTACATTTGTTCATGCTGCAGAATACTACTTTAACTGTGTAAAGATGTGTTGCTGTTTCACCTTGCCTGCCTAAGGCACTTGATTGGTCTAATAAAAAGCTGAATGGCCAATAGCTAAGCAGAAGAGAAATAGGTGGGGCTGGTGGGCAGAGAGAATAAATAGGAGGAGAAATCTAGGCTCAAAAAGAATGGGAGAAGAGAAAAGGAGGAGAGAACAAAGCTGAAAGAGAGGGAGATGCCCGGGGCCAGCCAGGCAGCTACCAGCCAGCAGACACAAAGTAGGACATACAGAAAAAAAAAATGTAAAAAGCACTGAGGCAAAAGGTAGATAAAGAGAAACAGGTTAATTTAAGTTAAAAGAGCTAGCCAGAAATGAGCCTAAGCTAAGCCGAGCCTTTCTAGGCCAAGCATTCAAAACTAATAGTAAGTAAGTCTCCATGTCCTGATTTGGGAGCTGGTTGGTGGCCCAAAAGAAAGCCTGCTACATAAGGCCCTATCTTGAAAAAAAATTGTTTTAAAGATAGACTGGTGAGATGGCTTAGAAGGTGGTGTTTGTCCCCAAGCTTGACTGAGTTCAATATTGGGAACACATATGACAGAGGGAGAGAACCAATCCCCACAAGTTGTCCTCTGACCTCCACATGCATGCCGTGACATATGTATGCCCCACACAAAAATAAATCGGCATTTTTTATAAAGTGCTGGAATTAATGAAACAAAGCCAGGCATGGTGATGCATACCCTTAATTCCACCATTCAGAGAGACAGAAACAAACATATCTCTTTGAGTGTGAAGTCAGCCTGGTCTGTATAATGAGTTCCAGGTCAGCCAAGGCTTAAATCACTGTGTCAAA
>LZPO01017287.1:1130226-1141359 GCA_001675575.1 Neotoma lepida | reverse complement strand
AGACAAGGTTACTTTGTGTAGCCCTGACTGTCCTGGAACTTACTCTGTAGACCAGGCTGGCCTCGAACTCACAGAGATATGCCTGCTTCTGCCTCCCAAGTGCTGGGATTATAGGTGTGCACTACTACCACCTGGCTAGTACTTTTTCTTTTTGTGGTAAAAATATATAATGTGGAATATACCATTTTAGCCATTTTAGGTCTACAATTCAGTGGCCTAAGTAAATTTCCAATGTAGCTATCACCTCTACTTCCAGAACCTTTTCCTCATTCCAAACAGAGGGTAAGTGTGTACATGAAGGTGTATTTTCCCAATTTCTTCCTTGGTCCCTGGGAACTCCTATTCCATGTTCTGCCTCTAGGGGTTTGCCTAGGGTGGAAGTAGAATTACATTATTTGTCCTTTGTGTCCAGTGGGCACATCTATCCTCTGAGTCGCCCCCCGTTTTTATGGTATTTATCTCAGTGGATGTGAGGCATCATTTCAGTGTGTTTCTTCTTTGGTTTTTACTTTAGGGGATGAACAGAGACCCACAAATGCTGAATGCACACTCATAGCTGAGCTGCACCTCTCCTCCTTGGGGGTTTTTGTTTGGATTTCCACAATGTTTAATAATATTGAGTCTCTTTTCACGCATTTACAGTGTCAATGGCAAGGGGCTGCAGCCCAGGCCTGCCACCAGTCACCTCAAAAGCTCNTTTTCTCTGTAGGTAAAGCTAGAGCCCNGCCTACACTGCAGAAAGAAATNCATGACCAGTTAAGGTGAAGCCAAATAGGTGAGTTTATTAAGTATTTAGCCAGATAGACATATAGGGAAAAGATGGTGCATACTCAAGACATAGGNATGGATGAAAGAGTCATGCTTAGGTGCCTTTACAGTGGATCTATATACATATATATGTACATATATACCTACATGTATAAAACATTGTTGAGACTGTTATAGACCATGGGGACTTTTGAAGTTGGACTGAATGCATTTTTGCATTATGACATGGCTATAAGCCTTTGGGGGCCAGGGAGTGGAACATAGTGGTTTGAAAGAAAATGGCCCCCAAAGAAGTGACATTATTAGGAGGTGGGGTCTTGTAGGAATAGATTTAGCTATGTTGGATGAAGTATGTCACTGTGGAAGTGGTCTTTGAGGTCTCATATATGCTCAAGCCACACCCAGTATCTCAGACTACTTCCTGTTGCCTGCATATCAAGATGTAGCCAGTACCATGTCTCCCTGCATGCTACCATGTCCTGCCATGATGACAATGGACTAAACCTCTGAAAATGTAAGTACCCCAATGAAATGTTTTTCCTTTATAAGAGTTGCTGTGGGGGCTGGAAAAATGACTCAGCAGTTAAGAGCACTGGCTGATTCTTCCAGAGGTCATGAGTTCAATTCCCAGCAATCACATGGTGGCTCACAATCATCTATAATAGGATCTGATGCCCTCTTCTGGTGTAAAGGCATACATGCAGATAGAATAATTATATACATAAAATAAATTAAAATATTTTTTAAAAATTTAATTATTAAAAAAAAAAAAGAGTTGCTGTGGTCGTGGTGTCTCTTCACAGCAACAGAAACCCTGACTAAGACAGACTGTTACCTGAAAATAAGGATAGTTCGACTTCTTCCTTTCTCACTCTGATCCCTTTATGTCTTTTTCATGACTAACAGCTATAGCTAAAACTAGTAGCATTATATTGAATAAGAGAGNGGAGCATGGCACTGGCCTCGTCTTGCTCCTGGCTTTAGAGGAAATGCTCTCAGTTTGTCTTATTGACTAGAATGCTGGCTATGGGCAAGACCTTTCTAAACAGAACTTCATTGCCAAGGAGCCAGCTCCAAGTATCAGCAGAAAAGACTAGATGAACAGAAAGTTTCTGCACAGCAAAGAAAGAAACAGAAGACAGCCTACTGACTAGGGGAAAAAACACCAGCAGAAGAAACAGACAGCCTACTGACTAGGGGAAAATCGTTACCAGCTGTGCTTCAAACAGGGGACTGATATCCAAAATCTACAAAGAACTACAGGAATTAAACACCAAGGAAATAAAGCCACCAATCAATAAATATGTTAATGAGAGAGGTTGATGAGACAGGCACTCTTCAAAAGAAGAAACACAAATGGCCAATAACGGTTTTTAGATTCATGTGTAAGAGTGTTTTGCCTGCTTGTATGTATGTGTATCATGTGTATGCCTAGTACTGCAGAGGGCCGAAGAGAGCATCCAATTCCCTGGATGGGATAGTTATGAACTACCATGTGAGTGCTGGGAATTAAACCCAGGTCCTCTGCAAGAGCAACAAGTGCTCTCAGCCTCTCAACCACTGAGCCAACTCTACAGCCCCACTATTTTTTTTAAAAAGCAGTTAACATAGCTAGTCATCAGGGAAATNCAAGTTACTACTACTTTGAGACACAACCTCCAATCGGAATGACTGTGAAGAAGTCTGATAACAGGGCTGGAGAGATGGCTCAGCAATTAAGAGCCTAGCCTGTCTTAGGTTTCTGTTGCTGTGATAAAAGATGATGACCAAAAGAAACTTGGTGAGGAAAGTGTTTATTTGGCTTATACTTCACATTATAGTCTATCATCAAAGGAACTCAAGGCAGGAACCAAAGACAAGAACCTGGAGGCAGGAACTGAAGCCAGAAGCTGTGGAGAAGTGTTGCTTGCTGGCTTGCTCCTCTTAGGGTGCTCAGTTTGCTTTCTTATACACCTCAGGACCACCTACTCAGAGATGGTACCACCCACAATGGGATGGGCCTTTCCACATCAGTTATTAATCAAGAAAATATCCCACAGTCTCAGCTGAGACTCTCTTCTCAGATGCTCTTTTAGAGGACCAGAGTTCAGTCCCTAGGACCCACAGTGAGTATCTCACAACCTTCAGCTCTAGGGTATCTGTCTTAATTCCTTTTCTATTGCTGTGATAAAATACCATGACCAAGGCAACTTATAAAAGGAAGGTTTTAGCCAGGTGGTGGTGGTGCACGTCTTTAATCCCAGCACTCAGGAGGCAGAGGCAGGCGGAGCTCTGTGAGTAGACCAGACTGGTATACAAAGCGAGTTCCAGGGTAGCCAGGGCTGTTACACGGAGAAACCTTGTCTTGAAAAAAAAATAGGAAGGGCTTATTTGGAGCTGGCAGTTCTAGACGGTTAAAATCTATCACCATCATAACAGGGAGCATGGCAGCAGTCAGGAATCTGTGGTGTTGGGGCAGCAGATGAGAACTCATATCTTGAACTGCAAGTAGCAGGTAGAGAGAGTTAACTCAAATGGCTTTTGAAANCTCAAAGCCCATACCCAGTGACATACTTCTGTCAGCAAGGCCACATGTCTTAATCCTTTCTAAATAGTTCTACCAACTGGGGACCAAGTATTTAATCACATGAGCCTATGGGGACCATTTTCATTCATACTACCACAGTGTCCAATGTCCTCTTCTGGCCTCTGAGGACAGCTGCACACAGGTGGTATACACTCATACAGACACATACACAGAAATAAAAAAAATTTAAGTGTGGTTAGTAAAGGGAGATTTAATTAGAAGAAATTTGACAAATGTTGGCATGGATGTAGAGAAAGATATCCTTATTTACTGTTGGTCGAGTGTAACTTACAGCCATGTGAGGATCAGTTTGGAGGTTCCTCAAAAAATTAAAGAATAGAACTACCAGAGCTGGGCAATGGTGGCACACACCTTTAATCCCAGCACTCAGGAGGTGGAGGCAGGTGGACTGCTGAGTTCAAGGCCAGCCTGGTCTACAAAGTGAGTTCCAGGACAACCAGGGCTACACAGAGAAACCCTGTCTCAAAAAACCAAAATAATGATAGATAAATAAATAAATAAATAAATAAATAAATAAGAAGAACTAGAACTACCATATGACCCAGTTATTCCACTCCTGGGCACACACCAAAAGTATTCCGTACCTTACCACAGAGAAATGTGCACATCCACACTTACTGCTTACTGTTCTATTCACTACAGCAAGAAAAAGGAACCAGCTTAGATTTCTATCAACAGATGTTGTAGAATATTATTTTAACTAGGTAAAGATGTGTTGCATTTGTTTATGCTACATTTGTTTAGTTATGTAAAAGTGTGTTACGTTTGTTTCACCTTGCTTGCCTAAGGTACCTGATTGGTCTAATAAAGAGCTAAATGGTCAGTAGCAATGCAGGAGAGGGATAGGAGGAACTGCCAGGTAGAGAGAATAAATAGGAGGAGAAATCCAGGCTAAAGAGAAGAACAAGAGAAGAAGAGAGGAGAGAATAAGAGAGATGCCCCAGGGCCAGAAGCCAGGCAGCCACCAACCAGACATAGAGACAGCAAGAAAGTAAGAAAAGGTAAAAATCCTCAAGGCAAAAAGTAAATAAAGACAAACAGGCTAATTTAAGTTAAAAGAGCTAGCCATATAAACGAGCCTAGGCTAGGCTAAGCATTTATATTTAGTAAGTCTCTGTATCATGATTGATTTGGATTGGTGGCCCAAAAGAAAAAGCCTGGTACAAACAGATGAATGGATAATTAAAGTGTGGTATATACACAAAATGGAATGTTAGTCAGCTATAGAGAAAACTTAAACGATTAAATTTTCAAGAGAATGGATGGTCTTGGAAAGTATACAATAATAAGCTCATATACAGATCCTAGCCTATAGTACATAATGTATATATGTAAACAGATGAAAGTATGGATATAGTAAGACCAAGAGAGGGTAATGTTANGTGATGAGGAAGGATGGAGTGCAGACAAAATTATATATGAGCCATGAAAAAAGACATAAAGCTATTTTCTTCTGGTGTCAACTATCATAATTTTTTTCTTTTTTTCTTTTTGTAGCAGATAAATGAATAAAACTGCAATTGAGAGTGAAATCTTAAAACCCCAGGCAATATTGTAGGTGGAGTTTTCCTGTCCTGCAGCTGCTCTCAAATAAACACACTGAGGCTTATATTAATTATAAATGCTTGGCCAATAGCTTAGGCTTGTTACTAACTTATTACTTCTTACCCTTAAATTAACCCATATTCCTTATTTATGCTCTGCCACGTGGCAGTACCTTTATTAACATGGAACATTCTTCTCCTTCTCTCTCTGCATCTACCTGGTGACTCCAGACTCCGCCCTTCTTCCTCCAGCATTCTCCTAGTCTGTCTATCCTGCTTAACCTTATTCTGTTCAGCTACTGGCCAGTCAGCTTCCTTATTAAACCAATTACAGCAACATGTATTCACAGTGTAAAGGAATATTCCACAGCAGGAAGGGCCGCTGCTTCAGAATGGCCATGTGTAGAACTTCACTGAGATGTATCGAGTTTGGGCCTGGACAAATGCTTGAATGGCCCCTTGATCTAACTGTGTGATGTTTTCAGTTGTGAGTTCATTAGAATAAAGTGATTTTATGCTAAAAAGTTAGGATTTTTTTCTTGTTTGGAGAGAATTTTTAAGCCTTACANTGGTTCGTAGGTTAGAAGACCTTGTCTAGAGGGTGTGGAGACTCAGAAAGGTCAAGTTTTATTCTCTTTCCACCCTGAGGTGTCAGCAAACAGTAGAGCCAAGTAATGTCTAATAGGCAACCCCCTTTTCTGGAAATATAACTCTTTAATAAAGGTGGTGGCTCAGGGCAGCTTCACAGTGGAGACGGAGTGTGCAGAATCTTACCTCAGTTTATACTGTGGACTTTAATCCTTTCCTCACAGGGCACCGATGACTAAAGTAGTTAATGTTTCCCTTTCCAGATGACATGAGTCATGAAGTCCCTGAATAATTTTTTTTATTGGTCTGCTTAGGGCAACAGAATCTGGGTTCCCTTGAGTTCACCAGCCATTTTGGTCTGCCTTCACTGTGGTGCTCTCTTCTTTTCTGTGTTTCTGGGGAAGGTGTATCAGAGCCCTCTGTGCTGGTCCCTGGAGTCAGATACACCTGTCAGTATATCACCCTGAGTAATGCCAAAGTTGCCTCTGGTGTCCCTGGGTACATGACTGCTGTCTGTGTGAGTCACCAGATAACTCCAAAAGCGATAAAGTCTTAGGTCCATATTTAATCAGATGGTTTTCTATGTTAAAAGTCCTCTCTTTAGGGGCCGGAGCAATAGCTTTGAGATTGACTGTGTTCTGCTCTTGCAGAGGACCTGAGTTGGGTTTCCTGCATCCAAACCAGGTAGCTCACAACCACCCCAGCAGATCTAATACCCTCTTCTGGCCCCAGTCAACACATGCACTCACACATACAAAATTAAAAATAAGAAAAATATCTTTTTAAAAAAATTCCTCATTTTCTCTATAGCAGCATGAACAAGAAGAGCTAGGGTTGAGAATTTCAATTCAGTGTAAACAGCAGCTTCCTTATTTTTCCTGATTGTAAAACAACATGTTCAGTATTTTGAGCTGAGGTGTTTTGAGGAAGGGGCTTTATTTATGTATTTATGTGTGTATATATGTATTTATTTAAAACAGGGTCCTTATGTAGCATAGGCTCACCTCAAATTCACTAAGTAGCTGAGGGTGAACTTGAACTCTTGATCCTCTATCTAGAGATCCCAGAACTCTACCTTCTGAGTGCTGGGGTTAAAGACATGCATCACCATGTCTGTTTGTGTAATTATTTCTTTGATTGTGGAGGTAGGGAGTACCACGACATGTGTGTGGAGGTCAGAAGGCAGCTTGTAAGATCTGATTCTTTCCTTCTGTCATGTGGACCCTGGAACTTGAGCTCACTTGTCAGACTTGGTGACAAGCCCCTCTACCTCCTGAACCACATCAGTGGCCCCTATAATTATCTCTTGGAACAAACCTCTCTTCTGTTTAAAGGGTTTTGTTTGTTTATTCCTGTAGTTACTTTATTTGTAAATTACTTTATTATGTGCTAAAGATTGGCCTCTCAGGTTAGGCTTGCTAGGATGGATACTTTAAGATTTTTACATTGGAGTAGAATTGATTTTGGTTTGGCTTTTTCATTTGTTTTGGGGAATAAGGAGCAAAATTATCAGGTTTAGCATGTGGCAAGATTTAAGGATAGTTTTTAGTGAGCCTAATGAATGAGTTTGATATGTAGGTGTCATCTCCTACTCAATTACTCTGTGCTTTGATTTCAAGGCCCTATTTTTTTTTAGTGATTTATTCATTTTTATTTTATGTGCATTGGTGTTTTGCCTGCATGTATGTCTGTGTGAGAGTGTTGGATCCCCTGGAACTGGAGTTATATACAGTTGTGAGCTGCCATGTGGGTGCTTGGAATTGAACCCTGATGCTCTAGGAGAACAGCAAGCGTTTTCTCTCTCTGTCTCTCTGTCTCTCTCTCCCTCTCCCTCTCTCTCTCTCTCTCTTGTTTTTTCAAGACAGGGTTTCTCTGTATAACAGCTCTAGCTATTCTGAAACTTACTTTGTAGACCAGGATGGCCTTGAACTCACAGAGATCCACCTGCCTCTGCCTCCTGAGTGCTGGGATTAAAGTCATGCATCATCAAAGTCCTCTTAACCACTAAGCCGTCTCTCCAGCCTTTAAGGCCCTGTTTAACACAGTGTTGAGTCAGGCCCTTGTTGACATCAGGCTACCCCCGTTCTAAGTTACTCCATATTATATAAAACAGTGGTCTTTCAGACTGTGCCCTTGAAGACTTCACCTTATAAGCAGGTTATAAACTAGTTGGAAGGAGAAGGGTGACTCAGTCCCTGGATGGACTTAGGAAGTGCACCTCCTTTCAGGAATTAACCACCTACCATAGACTGATAAATGAGTAATTCCTGGGAACAGATTGGAATAAAGGAACCTGTATCCCCTTGGCCAGTCTACCAAGGGAGGGAGGGCAATATGACAAATTATTGTTATTGAAACTGCTAAACCTTGTGAGTTTATTGCTATTCAATAACTTCTGACACTGTGGAAAGACGCAGACGTGTTCATCTATATTTCTGGCCGAGCGCATTTATGACAACCCATGGATTGCAAACCTCTAGGTGGGAGGGGGTTGCATATCAGATATTTACATCACGATTCATAACAGTAGCAAAATTCAGTTAGGAAGTAGCAATGAAAATAACTTTAAGGTTGGGGATCACCACAACATGAGGAACTGTACTAAAGGGTCACAGCATGAGGAAGGTTGAGAACCAGTGCTCTAACAAGTGTCCCAGACTGAGCTCGGTGGCCTCAAGTGCCAACATTGCTGTAGCTGCTCCTGAGTACTCCATGTACATGCTAGAGTCTGTTTGCTGAGGGAAGCAGGCTGTGGGCCTACGGACGTCCTCTTACAAAGGGTGAGGACTCTCCATGAAACCTTGTCTTTCCGTCACTTATAGGGCAGAAAGTTGTTTGTTTTTTCAGTCAGGAATTCCCAGGGCTGCGACTGGTAACGAAAACTCCTTTCACTTTTGAACAGCTGTTGTTTAAACTTTACCGATTATTTTAATCCCATGGTCACATCATTAATTCATTAAGTTATTTAAAAAGGAGTTCCAGATCATTGATTAAGGTAGAGAACAAAGCCCATTATCTAAAAGAAAATTAATGTTTTTTCCCTACCCCATCCGAAATTATCCAAGGCTCCTCATTCATGTCTGCAGTAATTGAGGGGAGATCCNCCAGGNAAAATTGGGAAGCTTCAGTCTTCAAGAGCAGACATCACTGGAATGAGGCCCATCCTTCCTTAGGAGGTCAGGGCATCCTGGCTACACCAGTTTCCCTCTGTGCAGGACAAATACCTGATTTCTTAGGACTCTGNTAAGGACAGTTTCTCAGAGCCCAGGTTTCCCACAGTTGTGCCCAAAATTGGTCCCTTTACAGCACTCTTTTATATGGGGTCTCTGAGGAGGAAGGTTTATTTGCCTGAGGGAAATATATTATTCCCAGGACTAAAGCTGTCAANTGGGCTTAATTTTATGTCTGTAATTGCTTCCCCTGGGCCTCTGTCTTCATTTTATCCCTGTTATGTGGTATATGTCTTTAATTCCAGCATGCAGGAGGAAGAGACAGGCGGATCCCTGAGTTTGAGGCCAGCTTGGTCTACAGAGTGAGTTCCAGGAAAGCCAGGATATACAGAGAAACTCTGTCTCAAAAAGAAAAAAAAAAAGAAGAGTTGATTTAGGAGTCCATTTATGAGGTCCATTTATGAGGCTGACGTCCTGCTGGCTATGCTAAGAGGTAACAGGGATGCTTTTAAAGGTTTCTACTGATGTTGGGAACAGACTGATCAAATAAGCACTGAGCAAAATTTGGTTTTAGGATTTAAAAAAAATCTTTATTTACCATACATACACTGTCTCTAAATTTATCTTTTGTAAACTGTCTTGAAACTTTAGGAAAACAAGCACTATCATAAATTTTTATTACATTTGTGTGTGTGTGTATATGAATGTGTGAGTGTGTGTGTGTATGTGTGTGCGTGTGTGTGTGTACATGTGTGTATGTGTGTGTGTGTGTGCATGTGTGTATGTGTGTGTGCGTATGTCAGAGGACAGCTTTCAGGATATGGTTCTCTTCTGCTATGTGGATCCTAGGAATTAAATTCAGATTGTCAAGTGCTTTACCCACTTAACAGTCTACCAATCCGGCATTATCTTTATGGGCAATTTTTTTTTTATTTTGAGAGAGAGAGAGAGAGAGAGAGAGAGAGAGAGAGAGAGAGAGCGAGCGAGCGCGAGCCTATGTAGACCAAGCTGATCTTATACCTGTCTCTTATACACATCTAGATGTGTATAAGAGACAGGTGTGAGGATGGGGTGGGGGTATGCGCACATGAGTGCAGGTGCCAGAGGAGTGCAGAGGTGGCAGATCTCCTGGAGCTGGAGTTACAGGCAGTTGTGAGCTGTTGGACTTGGGTTCTGGGAATTGAACTCAGGTCCTCTGCAAAAGAGGTACTCACCCCTAACCACTTCGCCATCTTTCTAGCCTTCTCTTGATTTTTCCTGGTTTAAGAAAACATTCTACCAACTGAGCTACATCTCCAGGCCCTGACCTAAACACACCTTTCCTTGAGACAGGGTCTCACTCTGTGCCACAGGCAATCCTCCTGCCTCAGCTTTCTGAGGACTGAGACTATAANGATGAGCCACCAAATTCAGCTTTCCAGTCTTTTTGTCTTAACTTAGTAGGTGTGATGGCTATTCTTGGTTGTCAANTTGACTACATCTGGAATTAACTAAGACCCAAAACTGGGACACACCTGTGAGGGATTTTTNCCTAATTTGAACTAGCAAGATCCACTTCTAATCNGGATCTTTGAGGTAGGAAGACACTCCTTTAATACAGCTCATTTGANCTGGGAAAGCCCACCTCTACTCTGGGCCACACCNTCTGCTGGGAGCCTATATAAAGACAAGGAAGAAGGAAGCTTTTGCTCTTTGCCTGCNGCTCTTGCCTGACTAGCAAGTGCAATCCTTCAGCGGCATTAGAGCCTACTTCTTCNGGATTCCCGCATATACTGAGGACCAATTGAGACATCCAGCCTCATGGACTGAGCAACTGTGGGATTCTTGGACTTTCTATACACAGCCAGACATTGTTGGATTAACTAGACTGTAGCCTGTAAGTCATTCTACTAAATCCCTTTTCTATATATATGGAGAGATTCATTCTATAAATTCTGCTACTCTAGAGAACCCTGACTGATACAGTAGGCTATCTGTATCTTTTCTTTGAAGAAATGTCTGCTTAAGTTCTTTGCCCATTTTAAATTTTAGTTTAACATGTTATTACTCAGTTGCAGTTCTTTGTATATTCGGGATCTTAAACCTTATCAGACATAAGATTTGCAAATATTTTCTCCTGTTCTGTGGGTTCTCTTTTCTCTTTGTGTATGTGTAGGTGGGTGTGTGTGTCTCTCTGTTCTTTTATGTGTGCTTGTCTGTGGTGGATGCATCTGTGCTTATATGTGTGAGTACAGTCACCCATGTGGGCTTGTCTAAAAGCCAGAGAGTCTTCAATTGTTTCTCTACTTCATTTAAAGAATATTTATTCTTATTTCTGCATATGTGTGTATCTCTCTGTGTGGGAGTGTATGCCATATTGGGGGGAAGGGATGCCCTCGGAGGCCAGAAGAGCCTGTTAGGTCCTCTGGAGCTGCTGTCACTGGTAGTTGCCAGCCACCTGACATGGATGCTGGGAAGTGAAATCAGGGCCTCCTGA
>LZPO01017287.1:1108066-1127147 GCA_001675575.1 Neotoma lepida | reverse complement strand
AAGTGCCCAGCTTTCCTCAGTGTGTGGGAGCCTGAGGACCAAGCCTTTCTCCTGTCCTGCTTTGGGAAGGAGAGCCTGTGGACTCTCATGCCTGGGCTTCTCCTCTATATTCTTGTCTCTGGGGTTGCAAAGAGTAACAGAGATGGAGAGAGAGGGTAAAGNTGACAGTCAAAAAAGACTAGAGCCAGTGTGATGGCTATTCTTGGGTGTCAATTTGACTGCATCTGGAATTAATTAAAAACTCCAAATGGAGAGCACACCTGTGAAGGATTTTTGCTTAATTTGAAGTAGGAAGATCCACTTCTAATCCGGATCTTTGAGGTAGGAAGACATGCTGTTAATCCAGATCATTTGATCTGGGAAAACCCACCTCTAATCTGGNCCACACCTTCTGCTGGGAGCCTAGATAAAGACAAGGAAGAAGGAAGCTTTTGCTGTTTGCCTGCTGCTCTTGCCTCACCAGCAAGTGCAATCCTTCAGCGGCATTAGAGCCTACTTCTTCGGGATTCCAGCATATACTGAGGACCAGTTGAGATATCCAGCCTCGTGGACTGGACAACTGTGGGATTCTTGGACTTTCCATTCACAGTCCCATTGTTGAATTAGCTGGGCCACAGCCTGTAAGTCATTCTAATAAATCTAATAAATCACATATATATGGGGTTGATATATATGATATATAATATAATAATATTATATATAATATATAACATAAAATATGTAACATATTATATATGTAATTTTTTTCTGAGACAAGGTTTATTTGTGTAGCCTTGGCTCTGTAGACCANGCTGGTCAGAGGTCTGACTGTCTCTGCCTCCTGANTACNGGGATTAGAGGTGTGCACCACCACTGCCTGGCATAGCAAGTGCTCCTAAGTGCTGAGTTTCACAACAGACCCATGTATCACCCACTCTAAAAGTGAGGGTACTAAGAGGGAAAAGAGGTGGTCTGACCTGCCTGAGGGGTCTGCGGCTCCCATGCTGCCCTAGCAAACACTCCAAGGACATTTTTCACGAGAATAGAAAAAATAGTCCTAAGGTTCATATACAGTCACAGAGGCCCTCAAATAGCTATGGCCATCTGGAAAAGGAAACAGCTGAAGCAGGGCTGGGTGGTACACACNTATAATCCCTAGAGGAGACATGGAGACAAAGAGGATCATGGGTTCAAGGCCAGCCTAGGCTCTATAGGGAGACCTTGTCTCAAAAAAGTGTGGGTGGTAGCCTGAATTCTATCCCTAGCACTGGCAAAAGATAAAACAGAAAACAATAGCAACAAACAAAACAGACATAGGGGCTGAAGAGACGGCTGGGTGTTTAAGAACACTCATTGGAGCNGGGCGCTGGCGGTGCANGCCTTTAATTCCAGCACTCAGGAGGCAGAGGCAGGCGGATCTCTGTGAGTTCGAAGACAGCATGGTCTACAAAGTGAGTTCCAGGACAGGTTCCAAAGCTACACAGAGAAACTCTGTCTCGAAACCCCCCCCCAAAAAAAAGAACACTCATTGGTTTTTCAAATGACCTGGGTTCAATTCCCAGAACCCACATGGTGGCTTACAACCATCCATAACTCCAGTTCCAAGGGATCTGACGCCCTCTTCTGACCTCCATGGGCACCAGACACAGACATGATGGTACACATACATACATGCAAGGCAAACACTCATACACATAAAGTCTAAAAAAATAAAAAAATATGGAAGTTGGAGACCTCTTAGGGACATTTCATGACTGTAAACCACATCTCAAAACTGTAGCAATCAAAAAAGTAAGGTACTGGAGTAAAAACAGACATACAGACAAATGGAACAGAATAAAGCCAGGGAGGGGGAGACTACAAATCCATAGTTTCTGTGGTTTGAATATTTATCCCTTCAAAACTCATGTTNAAGTTTAATTACCATTGCAATAGTACCAAGAGATAAGGTCTTCAAGCAGCAATTGGGCTTGAAGGTTCCACGTTCATGAATGGACTAGTGCCAACAGAGAGACACTCAGCTGTCTTACTTCGTCTCCTTGTCCTCCCACTACGGGAAAATGCAGTAGGAAGGCCTTGCCATATGCCAGCATCTTGATTTTGACCTTTTCAGCCTTNGGATCTGGGAGAAAGAAAAGTCTTCCTTACAGGTTGTACAGCGTTGAATGTGTAGTTGTAGTAGAACTGACTTCAGACAGACTCAGGCAACAGACAATCAGTCTTCAACAAAGGTCCCAGGAATACACAAGAGGGAAAGACATTATCTTCAACAAGCAGTGCTGAGAAAATGCATGGCCACATATAAAAGGAAAAGTTGTACCCTTGCCAAATACGATGCACAGAAACCAACACCAAATAGACCAAAGATGTCCACATTCCATCTTGAAACCACAGGACTTCTAAAAGTAGAGAGGGAAGCCTCCTTGCCATTGGTCCTGGTAAATGATCTTTTTAAATGGTAGTATCTTTTGGAATGTCNTCCTAAAAGTAAAAACAGACAAATGGGACCTGGGCTAAATTCCCAGCAATGCATAAAGCAGGGATGATGGTGCAAGTCTTATAATCCTAACACTCAGGAGACAGAAGCAGGAATATCAGAAATTCTAGGTGTGTGTGTGTGTGAAGCTTATGCATATTGGGAAATAATCATTAGAAGAGGGAGCCCATGACTATGAAGTGGGAAAATACAGATCCAAGCCATGTATACAGGGGAGAGAGAGATAGTCACACAATAGGAAAATCCCATAACTAACCTAACAGACCTAGACAGAGGACCTGGATAGACACTCAAAGGCATCACTGATAGCCGGGGTTATAGGTTATTGGTAGAGTTCTTGCTTATCATTCTCAAGGCCCTGGGTCCCATCTCAGCACCACTGTACTGCTCTTGCTATTTCTGATGAGATTATTGTTCCCTTGTAGATTGCAGTTTCTCTCTGACTGTCACACTGCATGATCCGATCTCTTTATCCCTNGAGCTGGGCAGTTTCACTGGGTTGCTGGAGAAGGGAGTTGCTTTTTATTTATGCTGCTGGCCTGTGGAGGGCACTTCTATGAGCCTTCAGGCCTTTCTGCAAGTCTGGAAGGTCTTAGCTGGTATATTATCAGACAGTATCAAAACTTGCAGGTCACACCTGATGTAGAGGTGACAGTTTGTGAAGACTAGGTGGAAAGAAATGCACTGTGGGCCCAGAGTCTCAAAAATCTGTGTGTGTGTGTGTGTGTGTGTGTGTGTGTGCAAGCATGCATGCATGTGTGTGCATGTGTGTGTGCGTGCTTACACACTTGCATATAGAGTGCAGAGGTCGACATTGGCTGTTTTTTTCAGTCACTCTCCACCTTATTTTTTGGGACAAGTTCTCTCACTGAATCTGGAGTTTGTCAATTTGGTCAGTTTCTNGCCAGTAGNTCCAAGGATCCACTGGCTTCCATCTCCCCAGCACTGGGATTACANGAGTGTTCTACCTTTCTTGGCTTGTATGTGGGTTCTGGGGATGTGAACTCAGGTCCCCATGCTTGCNTGGCAAGGGCTTTGTCAACTGAGTCATCTTTCTCACCCTCCAAGATTCTTTATCCACAAAATAAAGTATCCTAGTACCTTGTCTCTCATCCCCTGAAATCCCCAGCTATGGTGGAGACACAGTCCACATTACCATTTTGTTCTTGGTGGATGAGAACTAAGGGGTCCTTAGGCATTTGGTTCTTTTTTACGTTTACAGTTAAGACTGGAAAATTCTTCGCACTCTGTTCTGAAACCACACGTAAATATTTCTTGCTTTGTTTTGGAGCCTGTCCTGGAACTCACTGTGTAGACCAGGCTGGCCTCGAACTCACAGAGATCCACCTGTCTCTGCCTCCCGAGTGCTGGGTATAGCATAATTCTAAATGTTGAAATTCTAAATGTTGAAAATCAACATATGAACTGGTGAGCTGTGGGATAATCTTTTTGTACACTGTGAAGATGTGTCTCTGCTAAGGCACCTTCTGACTGGTTTTTAAAGATCTGAATGGNCAATAGCTAGGCAGGAGAGGATAGGACTTCTGGAAAGACATACTGACTCTGGGAAGAACAGAGGTGGGTTTCACCAGAGAGACACAGAGCAAGCTGGATGTACAGTATGGAATAGAGGTAACGAGCCACATGGCAGAACACAGATTAATATAAATGGGTTAAGTTTGAAGAGCTAGTTGTGAACAAGCCTAAGCTAAGGCCAAGCTTTCATAATCAATAAGTCTCCATGGCATTATTTGGGAGCTGGCAGTCCAAAGAGAGACTGGCTACAGTGCTGGCACACACCTTTAATCCTAGCACTTGGGAAGCAGAGGCAGTTGCAACTCNTGTGAATTTGAGGCTGGTCTACACAGTGAGTTCCAGGTCAGAGATACATAGTGAGACCCTGTCAAAAGGAGAAAGGAAGGAAGGAAGGAAGGAAGGAAGGAAGGAAGGAAGGAAGGAAGGAAGGAAGGAAGGAAGGAAGGAAATCAGCATTCAGTATTTCATTGTTATTGCTAAGACCTTATTTGTTGCTGAACTGGGATCAATACAATGTAACATCCTCACCATAGCTCAGCATATCAGCTAGGGAAGGCTTTTCAAAATTACCTTCAGGACAGAGGCTGTCTCTTATACACATCTAGATGTGTATAAGAGACAGGACCTGCATGGCACAAGTCTGGATCTGGCGGAGGGAGTCGGGATTGAACGCAGCACACAACGTCAGATTGCAAGCAGCCAGGACCTTTATTCACCAAACATCTCTTACTGGAACTGGGACTAGAACTGGAACTAGAAGAACTGGAAGCAGAAGCAGCAGCTCTCATCATTCCCTTCTGCCTTATATACCCTCTGAGAATGGCCTTGCCACGTGCCTCAGCACCCAGGGTCAAGGAAAGGTCAGCATGCTCCAAGAAGCCACAGCTGCAAAGCATTTGTCCTCTCAGCACTCAAACGGAACAACCTGAATAGCATCACGGAACTCAGTATACAGGAGGAGTGGGGGCACACTTAGCTGGAGCCAGAGATATTTTGCTTCCAACAAGAGGATGTGCTCAGTGGTAGTGTTTACCTGTCATGTGAGGCCCTAGGTTCCATCTCCAACATTATAATAAATGCCAAGCTTCCCATGTTCTCACAATGTGATTGAGATTTGGGCAGGGTCTCCCTAAGATCTCACACCCCTGCCACCAGGAAGGAGTTTGATGCTTTCTCCCACTGAGTTGGGTTGGGTTGGTGACTTGCAGAGATGAGGTTACATGTCTTCCAATTATAGGTCGATAAAAAAAGATTCTGCATTACTTTATTAGAATGTTGGTCCTTGGAAACCCTTGCTCTGGCCTGAACTATGCCTCATTCCCCACCTCATCTGATGAAGCCTTGTGTGGTGATTTGAATAGAAATGGCCCCGTAGGCCCATAGGCACTATTAGGTGTGGCCTTGTTGGAATAGGTATGGTCTTGTTGGAGAAAGTGTGTCACTGGGGGCAGGCTTTGAGGTTTCAGAAGCTCAAGCNANGCCCAGTTTCCCACTCTCTCTTCTTGCTGCCTGCGGATCCAGATGTAGAACTCTTAGCTACCTCTCCAACACCATGTGTGCCTGTGTGCTGCCATGCTTCTAGCCATGATGATAGTGGACTAAGCCTTGGGATTGTAAGCCAGCCCCAATTACATGCTTTGCTTTATAAAAGTTGTTGTTGTCATGGTGTCCCTACACAGCAGTAGAAACCCTAAGACACCCCCACCTCCAAGTCTCAGAGACTTTATTTGGAAATGGAGTCTACAAGAAGTAAAGCTAAATAAGGTCACAGAGTGGAGTCAATGATAGGATGTTTTAAGAAGAGATGCCAAAGCCCACTCTCTTTCAGTCCTGTGAGGATTCAGTGAGAAGGGAGTGATATGCAGCCCACCTGGCCAGGAGCTGAGCTAGCTAGCNAGCATCTTCATTTTGGACTTCCCAGCTTCCAGAACTGTGGGAAATAGGTTTTTTGTTTGTTTTGTTAAGATGACCAGGCTTTAGTATATTGTTATAATGTCTGAGCTGACANATACAATCTTCCTATCCCTCCTGCCCTACCACATGATGAGGAGTGTGTAGAGCCCAGAAGAGGGCAATGGATCTCCTGGAGCTGGAGTAACAAGCAGTTGTGAGCTGCTGTGGTGTAACTGTCAGCTAGAAACCAACTTGATGCTAGAAATCAAGCTCAGGTCCTTTGCAGGAGCAGTAGGTGCTCTTAACTGCTGAGCCACTTCTCCAGTGCAATTAACTAATTAATTTATTTATTGTTGTGGGATATTCAATCACACTGTGAACCCTGAGTTTGCATTTGTGTTAAATAAATAAAATCAACCTTGGGTCAGGAGGCGGAGCCAGCAACTAGTTGACAGAAAGTAATCATAGGGAGTCACAGGGAGTCTGGAAGACAGACACACTCATAGGAAGTAGTAGGGAGGGACTTTGAGTGTGGTGGTCTTTTTTGGTTTTGCAGAGTGGAAGGACACACTCTTTTTGAGACACCAGTGAAGAGGGAAGTTCAGCTAGTTGCTCCTCAACCTCTCTGAGCTAGCAGGTTTTCACCCCAGCCTCTGACTCTTGAGTCTTGATAAATAGAACGATAGAGATTTAGTTAAAAACTGTATTTGGTGGCAGCATCAGGAAGTAGATCTGGTGGGATGTAAGAGTCCTGCTGGGCCACTGCCTGGAAATCGGGCCAATAACTGTGGAGCTACAGCTACTGGCTGAAATAGCAGTAGATTCAGGTGTAGCTGCTGTGACTGCAGAAAAACAACAATTTATTTACATGTTTATTGTTTTTATTTTTATTTTTCCTATTTATTTATTTTTGAGAGAGAGTCTCATTGTGTACTCCGGCTGGCCTTGAGCTCAGATCCTCCTGTCTTTGCCACCTATGTGTGGGAGGATTAAAGGCATGTGCTACTATGCCTGCTTTCTTTTTCTTTTTCTTTTTTTCCTAAATACTTATTTTTATTTACGTATGTGTTTGGGTATCTGTGTGCCGGTATGTACATTTGTGTTCAGGTGCCCATGGAGGCCAAAAGAATCAGGTTCCAGGGAACTGGAGTTACAGGTTGTGAGCTGCCCCATGGGACTTTAAGGAGCTGAACCCAGGTCTTCTGCAAGAACAAACAACAAGCGCTAGGAACTGTCGGCTTCCTTCTTTGTTAGTTTTTGTTTGTTTGTTTTATGAGACAGGGTAGTCTTGAGTGACCCTGAGCTACCTATAAAGCCAAAGATGACTTTGAATTCCTTCTTATTTTTTTCCAAGAGCAGGGATTACAGGCATATGCCACCCATTGCTTGGTCCATGAGGTGGTAGAGATTGAACCCAGGGCCTCTAGTCTGTGAAACANTCTATTCACTGAAGTACATTCACAGCCCAACTTTAAAACAAAACAAAACATGTTATTGTCAACTTCCCCAGTTTGTGGAGCCCCGCAAAGCCTCATCTGTGCAGTTCTTCACTGCCAGGTGTCGGGGTGGCTAAGTGGCTTTGGGTTGGCTATGTATTGCCTCCTTGTAGCCTCTTCATGAGGTTGCCTGGGTTTCTCTGAGCATAGTGGTTTCTGGGTCCCTTCTTTCCCCCTTCTCCTCTACCTTCCAACCTGAAAAGGCTAGTTGTTTTTATTTACAAAATATCAAAAATATTTATAACTGTGTAAAATGTATCAAGGGCAAAAACTAGTAGTGGCTTGGTGGAAATCTTTGTTTTTCCAAGGCAAGGCTCTGTATTGGAGACAAGCAATTGAAAGAATGGAGCCCCAGGACAGAAGTAGGATTATGGAGTCTCTTCATGATTTCTAGAGTATTTGGGTACACTTTGANATTTTAGGACAGAGTTGTGGTGCCCCTTACCCACTTATCATGAAACTCTGGGTAGATTTATTAGGCTAATTTTTCCAGACATGAGCTTTCTGAAAAGCTACCTAACAGGTTTTGTTGTTTGTGTTTGTTTGTTTTTGTTGTTGTTGTTGTGAGACAGGGTTTCTCTGTGTATTGCTAGCTGCCTGGAGCTCACTCTGTAGACTAGGCTGGCCTTAAAAGCACAGAGATCCACCTACCTCTCCTTCTTCAGTGCTGGGATTAAAGGTGTGTGCCACCACCACATGGCATTCTAAGTTTCAGTTAAGTACAATTTTCATCTTTTGAGAGCTTTTTCTTGGGTAGTTACTTGAAGCATGTTTGTTGTTTTATGAGTAGGGGATGCTTTCAAATCCCGTTGCACATTCTAGTGCATTTTTGAAACATTATTTCTCTGCACTTCCTGTTACCTCTTAGGTCATNATTTTGCTTTAGGTCATTGTTTTTTGTGGGTTTTTTGTTTGTTTTTTCCAGATAGAGTTTCTCTGTGTTAACAGTTCTGGCTGTCTGGGAACTTGCTTTGTAGACCTGGCTGGACTCNAACTCACAGAGATCTGTCTATCTCTCCCTCCGGAGTGCAGTAATTAAAGGCATGCACCACCCTGCCGGGCAGGTCATCATTTTTATGTTGGGTCTCCTTTGCTCATGTAGNAAATTATGGTATTTCCCACTTCTGCCACGAAATACCTGAGATAAACAAAGTAGAAAGGTTATATTTTGGATTGTAGTTTCAAATGGTTCAGTACGTCCCTGGGTTGCTCCATTTCTGAGAGCCTGAGGCAACACTGAGCATCATGGCAAGAGCATGTGGTTATACAAAACAGCTTACCTCAGAGAGGCTGGAAGCAGAGGAGGTGGGGAGAGGCCAGAAAACAGAGGGGGTAGGGAGAGGCCTGGGCAAGTTATACCTTTCCCAGTCCTGTCCCCAGTGACCTACTTCTCCCTATTTGGCCCAATTATGATATGAATCTATCAAGGATACTGGCTGTTCTGGAACTTGCTCTGTAAATCAAAACAGGCTGGCTTCACACTCAGAGATTCACCTGCCTCTGCCTCCTAAGTGCTGGGATTACCACCCAGCACATGAGGTATGCTTTAAGTTTTACAATTTGTGTTGTCTAGTTTTATGTCAACTTGACATAGGCTAAAGTCATCTGAGAGGACGGAACCTCAATTAAGAAAACGCCTCCGGCCAGGTGGTGGTGGTACACACTTTTAATCCCAGCACTTTTAATCCCAGGAGGCAGAGGCAGGAGGATCTCTGTGAATTTGAGGCTAGCCTGGTCTGCAGAGCAAGTTCCAGGATAGCCAGGGCTACTCCTGTCTCTTATACACATCTAGATGTGTATAAGAGACAGGTTCCAGGATAGCCAGGGCTACACAGAGAAACTGTGTTTCAAAAACCCCAAAATAAATAAATAAATAAATAAATAAATAAATAAATAAATAAATAAATAAAAGGAAAAGGAAAATGTCTCCACAAGATCTGGCCGTAGACAAGCCGGTAGGGGATTTTCTTAATTAGTGATTGATATGGGAGGGCCCAGCCCATTGTGGGTGGGGTCATCCCTGATCTGAGATAAGAAAGCAGGCTGAGCAAGCCATGAGGGATAAAGCAGTGAGCAGCACCCATCCACGGCATCTGCATCAGCTCCTGCCTCAGCACCCATCCACGGCCTCTGCATCAGCTCCTGCCTCCAGGTCCCTGCTCTGTCTGAGTTCCTGTCTTGACTTTCTTTTATGATGAACCGTGATAAGGAAGTATGAGTGAGAGAAACTCTTTCCTCCCTAATTTGTTTTGGTTACAGTGTGTCATAACAGCAATAATAACCCTAATTAGGATAGAAATTGTTACCGAGGTGGTGGGGTGTTGCTGTGACAGAGCTATGTTTGGGGAGGATTGTGGAAGGACTTTGGAACTTTGGGCTAGAGAAGCCACCGAGTGTTCATACCTTGGTGAGCTGTTCTTTGGGAGCTTGGAGGATAAGAATGTTGAGAGCAGCACAGAGAATGGAGGTGTAGTTTTTATCTAAGTTGTTCTGTTACCAATAAAGACTAGGGAATCAGATATTGGGGTGAAACATGATATATCAAAGAAACAGCAGAGGAGTGACCAACTGACCTCCTCCCCACATTTCCCAGACCAAAAGAAGGCAACNGCCCCTCCTGCATGAATCTCCCTTCCTACTCCTTCCTATCTGTATCCTGGGTCCTCTGTATTCTCTATGACTAATTTTTGTCAACTAGTCACTGGTTCTACCCCCTGATTCNAGGTTAACTTTATTAACACAATCTCAAGGTGTCACAATGTGTTCAAATGTCCTGCAACATTCCCCCTTTTTGTCTAATAAAAAGGAAAGGTTTTACCTCTAACACAGTAAAACTATGCAAAAAGGTCAATAATCAGGTATTTTCTAAATAAAAAGAAAAGGTTTTATCTCTAACACAGGAAAACTACATATAATAATAAGAAGTATCAGGTATTGTCTAAGTAAAAAGGAAATGTTTTAACTCTAACACAGTAAAATTATACACAATAAGAAAAATTATCAGGTAAGAATTATATTTACAATGTCCAGTTCATTTGTATTTGGCAAATTCAGAGAAAATACTCTATTATCTATCCTATGTTGATGAATCCAAAGTTTTATACCTAAACCACTTTCTATCATAACTTCTATAATCAGCCTAAAATACCCTTTTAGACCTTAACACATTTTCTTAAATAAACAACTTAAGCTTTTAGGTTTCTCAACCTTATAAACTTCACATCTCTTTTGTAGGTTTCTTTTCTGAGTTTGGTAACAAAGAAAATGGTGTAACTATCTAGTCTACAATCTCCATCAGAGACCCAAGAAGGATATAATATTACCTGAGTAAAGAGGAAGTATGGAGCAAACAACTTTCAAAACTATAGAAATGACAGAGACAGCTGGCTGCCTAGACAGTCACCCAAGGTTCCTTTGCAATATTGGGACATCCATCTTCAGCCTATAGGGCTAGACTATCTGACAGACTTATCTGTGAAGCAGGAATTTTGAAGGACTGTCCTACCTTGTCTTGGTAAAGTTTGGCAGTCAGCTTCCTTTGTGTTCTACTTGTACAATTTGGACAGCATACTGTCAGCAGTCAAGGCAAGGGCAGTTTCTTGCCCAGTGGTTAACTTTGCTACAGTGAAAGCAAACTCCATATGGAGGTTGTTTGATGCCCATCATCCTTTTTTGAAGTTGATTGGTGCTGCCAGGAGCAGATGTGTCTCACTGTCATGAAAAGCCTTATGTTATTAATACATCTTAAATACCATATTCTGTAGATCTCTGAAGTGTTTGAAGACCACCTATCCAAAATGTTTATGTTTAGGTATGTTTAACCTTGAAAACATACCTAAAATGACTACAAGTTTGATTGTTACAGATGAATGACTACTCACCTGTGTTTCTTAATTATCCTAAACAATTTGTAATAATAGCTTTCAAGGACTAAAACTTTATATTATAATTTTAAATGAATTGCACAGTTACAATAACTTTCAGCATATTGTAACAAAAATAACTATAAGTTTGTACATACAACATATACAAGAATCCATGCCAATGTAAAATATTTGAAATTAGGAGTGGCTTTTTAGTTTAAAAGTAGTTTCAATAATCAACCCTTTTATTCTATCCATTCCTGTGTCCCCCTTTTTTTCTTTTCAGAAAGAGATCCTTGAATCTAACCTCCTTTTCTTAGATTCCTCCCTGATCATGACCAATAACAACTTGAAACTANCCCCCCTAAATAGTGACAAACATCTATAACTCTTCAAATGACCAAAAACCACCCATCCCACTTCTCAGGAATGTGAGTGTCGTGTTCGTAAGATTACTTCCTGTTGTCTGGTGGCANTGGCATCTTTAGGGGACCC
The DNA here is from genome assembly GCA_001675575.1 of Neotoma lepida. NCBI lineage: Eukaryota > Metazoa > Chordata > Mammalia > Rodentia > Cricetidae > Neotoma > Neotoma lepida. The sequence goes on along the minus strand of LZPO01017287.1, from coordinate 1,115,388 downwards.
TGAGAAAATTGGGATAATGGTGAAGTCCTGGCAGAACTAGGCGTATCATTTGTTGTCCAGTCTCTGTGTGATGGGAAAGTGCAGGGTTTATCTGAAGTCCTGGCTGGAGTAGTCTATGAGGCTGGACCATCTTAGCTAACCACTTTGAAGTTATCCTGAGTAGTTTGTAGTCCAAAGCTGATCTTTGGGTGGTGTTTGTCAGCTTAGTGGCATTACCACAATCCAGGTGGATTTGTCATTGCAGGGCTCCATCATCTTCTTGGAGAAATCAAATGTCACTACCAGGAATGGTCATGGTTCACTACAGAAAACTTAAACATTTTAAATGTGCCTTTTTTTTCAGCACAGTGTGCTCATCTCCTGTTTCCTTTGCGTCTAACGGGAGACTCCACCCTCCTTTTCCCCAGTGTTCTCTCAGTCTGCCTCTCCCTCNTAACCTCTTTCTGCCTAGCTATTGGTCAGCTGGCTCTTTATTAAACCAATGAGAGTGAAACATCTTCACAATGTACAAAAGGATTATTCCACAGCAAGTTAGTTTGGATTGAATGGCCAAGCTGTTTGATGAACTATCACCTCTCCTAATCAAGAGGTCTTTCCTGTTTGAATCTAGTCTTTGTCAATCTTGATGGTATCCATATTTTTTCTTCTCCTGTAGAAACAAAAGCAAAACCTCTTCACCAATGTAACACATATCCTGGTTTCCATTCTGAGGTCAACACATATTTAAAATACATAGGATGATTTAAAGTTAATAAAGTACTATGTAATCTATCTCTGGGGAATCTTTATTACCCCTTTCTGTTTATTAAGCATCTCTTTTAAAGTGCAATTAGATCTTTCATAACTGCACCTTGTCCTACAGGATTGTGTGCTATACCTGTAATATGCTTTATGTTGTAATATGCAAAAACTGTTTAATTTTACTAGAGACATATGCTGGAGCATTGTCAGTCTTAATTTGTACAGGTATCCCCATAATGGCCATGATTTCTAATAAATGTGTAATTGCAGAATCAGCCTTTTTAGAACTCAAAGCAGTTTCCCATTGAAATCCTGAATATATATCTATGGTATGGTGCACATACTTTAATTTTCCAAACTCTGCAAAATTAAACTTTGCCAAATTCCATTTCTTTGAGTACCTTTTGGATTACTTCCTGCAGGTAATGGAGTTTGATTATACAGAGAACAGTAGGACATTTCCTTAAAACTTCCTTGGCTTGTTGCCAAGTGATAGAAAAATGTCTTCAAATCTTTGCTATTAACATGGTATTTCTTATGAAATTTTGAGGCTTCTAGAACATTTCCTACCAAAAGCTGACCAATTTCATCATTATCTTGTGTTAGAGGGCCTGGTAGACCCATATGAGATCTGATATGTGTTGTATACAAGGGATGATTCTTATTCCTGATTACTTGTTGTAGTTGAATAAATAACAAAGTTAACTCTGAATCATCTGGAATAAGTTCAGCAGTTTCAACATGTAAAACAACTCTTTCTGCATATTGGGAGTCAGTAAATATATTAAGAGGTTCTGGAAATCTAATAATACCATGAGAATAGCATATAATTTTGATTTCTGAACTGAATCATAAGGGATTTGAGCCACTTTACCTATTGTTCCTGACTTATAACCTGCCTTTCCTGCTTTATCTGCATGAGTATAGATTGTAGGGTCCCCAGAAATTGGTGTTCCTTTTATTATATGGGAGAAAATACAATTAGTTCTCTTTATATACTGAAGTCTCTTGCTTTTGGGATATTTGTGTAAATGGACACTTCCTGCCCCAACCACTTGTTTCCAAATACCCAGCAGCCACTTCCCAAATTACCACATAGAGGTTTATATTAATTATAAATGCTTAGCAGATAGCTCAGGATTGTTACAAACTAGCTCTTACAACTTAAATTAACCCAATTTCTATTAATCTATGTATTGTCACATGGCTCATGGCTTGTTANACATCCTGCTTGCTTGGCAGCTGGCTGGTGTCTCTCCTGACTCTGCCCCCTTTCTTCCTATCATTCTCAGTTTGGCTTTCTTGCCTAAATTCCTGCCCAGCTACTGGCCTGTCAGCTTTTTATTAATCAATGAAAGTAATACATATTTATAGTATAGAAAAGGATTGTTCCACAGCATATTTGTTGCTAATCTCTCTCAAGAAATTACTGCAAGCTCTTTGCCAATGTTCATTTTCTGCCCATAATGAGGCAATTTCAGCATTACTAAAGGGTACCACAATTTCTACTGGATCTATTCCTGCTAATTGATGAGGTCTCAAGTTTCTTTTCAAAATCAATTCAGAAACCTCTACACAGGTCTTTAATTTTTTACTGTTTGTATGATAAAAATATCCATTCTAAGATATTATCTTCTCTCTGCATAAGAGTTTCTGTGGGAGAATGCATAGAAGGCAAAATAACCAAAAATCAATCAAGCTTTGGATCCAAGTGATCCAGATGTGCATCTTTTCTACCACAGTAGGAGAATGTTTTGTCTGGGTCCTGCCAGGCCCCACACAGTCCAGCCCAGCCTCATGGTCCTGCAGCCACTTATAAAATAATTACTCAGAGGCTTATATTAATTATAACTGCTTGGTCATTAGCTCAGGCTAATTACTGACTAGCTCTTACACTTAAATTAACCCATTTCTATTAATCTATATGTTTTGCCACATATTCTGTGGCTTTACCAGTCTGCAGGTATGTTGTTCCTTTCGCGGCAGCTGGCATCTCCCGACTCAGCCTTCTTCTTCCCAGAATTCTCCTTGATTGCTTATCCTACCTACATTTCCTGCCTGGCTACTGGCCAATTAGCATTTTATTTATCAATCAATCAGAGCAATACATATTCACAGCATACAGAACAATATCTCCATCATTTCCCCTTTTCTTTCTATTTAAAAGGAAGGTTTTAACTTCAACATAGTAAAATCACATAAAACAAAACAGTTATCTAGCAAGAATTATAGTTATAATATCTAGTCTATTTGTATTTGGCAAAATTAAAGAAAATATTCTATCTATCCTATATTTGTGAGTCTACAGTTTCATATCTAATTTATCTTTTTTCATAACCAAGGAAAAGTATAACTATCTAGTCTTCAATTACATCAAAGACTCCAGAAGGATATCATATTACCTAAGTAAACAGGAAATGCATTGTAAGCAATTTCCAAAATTCTAGAATGACGGAGATGGCTGGCTGCCTGGACAGTTACCCAAAGTTATTCTGTAATGTTGGGATATTCATTCTTTAGCCTACAGGCNTAGAGTCTCTCAGTCGCTTCTCTCTCTGTCTGCGAAGCAGGAACCTGAAGGACCATCTCATCTTGCAAAGTTCAGTGGTCACCTTTCTATGGGTCCTGCATATTCAGCCAATATAACATTTTTCAGGCAGTCCAAGCAAGAATAGCTTCTTGCTCAAATGGTTATTTTTGCCAAGAAGATAAATTCCATATGTAGTGTCTTCAATGCCCATCTTCCTCTTTGAAGTATATTGGTGCTGCCAGGAGCCAANGTGTTTCACTGTCTAGAAAGTCTAAGAGTTTAAAACATTTTTAATGCCATATTCTGTAGGTCTTTGAAGTGTTTGAAGATTACCTATTTATCTGAAATATATCTTTGTATACCTAAAAAACTTAACATGACTATAAGTTTGATTATCATAGAATTATTAATCTGTATTTCTTAATTATAATACCTTAAACAGGAGTAGGAATATACATAAAGTATAACAAAATCAACTTTAAATTTGTATCAATAACTAAAATCTATACCAATGTAAAACATTTTAAACAAGTTGCTCTTTAAAAGTTCAACAATCCACCCTTTTATCTTATCATATCTATATCCTATATTTCCATATCATATCCCCCTTTCTTCTTTTAGAAAGAGATTGACTATGACCAATAACAATTTGTAACCAACAATCTAAACAAAGACAAACATCCATAATCCATTTTTTGGGAACATGGGCGTAGTGTTCTAGGCTACTTCCTGCTGATAGAGGGCACTGTATTCGCTGGTAGTCTTATGGGGGGGTCTTGAGAAAATTTGAGATACTGGTCAAGTCCTGGATAGCCTGGCTATAACCTTTGTTGATAGGTACCATCTGTTAAGGTTCAGGAGGTCTGGCTTGATCAAATCTGATCCATCTTAACCTGGAACAAATCCATAGCTTCTTGCTTTCTGTGGAAACAAAAGCAGAGTTTCCTTTCCAAAGTAAAGTATCCTTAGACATAAATTTTGAAATTGAAATACCTTTAAAATGTACATATTGATTTAACTCAGCAGCTTTTATAATCAAATGTCTCTCTGTAGTTAAACATCCCAAAGACAACACAATCCAGATTCTCTGTGTAATATCCATTGTTATGTGGCTTGTTATATTATTTTTACTCTCTCTTTAAAGACCTTATTTTTTAAAACTATTTCTTTATATAACTGCATATATTTCTTTCTCTCTCTCTTTGAAGCCTACATACATTTTTGTACACAATGTAAACCATTTAGTTTTATTACATTTGAATCTGTGTTATTGTGAATCTATTGCTGTAAACTGCAGCGAGTAGGACAGAAGCAGCAGCCTTGGCTGTGACTCCACCCACCTCAGTTTTTCAATATGGTGATGGTACCCAGAAAAGTCACGCTTACCCACCAACTCTGGGGTCCATGCTNCCATCAGGATAGCATACAGCTGGCCCATAAACCGTTTTCATCTGTATGAGTGAAAGCTAAATCTACCATGCAGTGTGCTGTGCTTCTCAGAGACGCCATTGTGTATGGTGCCAAGGGAATCAGTCATGCTGCAGGTCAAGCCTGAATGCTGTGGGGTCTCGAGGCCCACACGAGATGTGAGGTAGAAAGCTGGTTTTGGCTCCATTTTAGAATTTCTTATTAAATTCTCTCAGGTTTCAGGTGGAAACTCTTGCCCCACATTGGACTCCATTTTTAGAAGAATGTTTTGTCTGGGTCCTGCCAGGCCCCACACAGTCCAGCCCAGCCCCACAGTCCCGCAGCCACTTATAAAATAGTTACTCAGAGGCTTATATTAATTATAACTGCTTGGTCATTAGCTCAGGCTTATTACCAACTAGCTCTTACACTTAAATTAACCCATTTCTATTAATCTATATGTTTTGCCACATATTCTGTGGCTTTACCAGTCTGCAGGCATATTGTTCCTTTTGCGGCAGCTGGCATCTCCCGACTCAGCCTTCTTCCCAGAATTCTCCTTGATTGCTTATCCTGCCTATACTTCCTCCCTGGCTACTGGCCAATCAGCATTTTATTTATCAATCAATCAGAGCAACACATATTCACAGCATACAGAAAAACATCACAATCATACCACAGTCAATTCTCTCTTAGCCTCAGATGATCATTTTCTTGGATTTCTTAAGTCCTTATCATCTTGTAANTTTTGAAATAAATTACTTATTTCTTAGTTCTTGAGTTGTTAATCCAATTGTGGGCCATAGCCAGTTAATATCTCCCACGAATTTTTGAAAATCATTAAGAGTTTGTAATTGATCTCTCCTGATTTGTACTTTCTGTGGTTGAATTTTTTTGTAAACTTATATCCTAGGTAAATAATAGAATCTCCTCTGTATTTTTTCAGGAGCATATTGTAATCCCCAACAATGCAAAATTCTCTTTACTTCATCAAGCATTTTTTCTAAGGTTTCTGCATCTGAATCAGCTAGTAAGATGTCATCCATATAATGATAAATTATAGATTGAGGAAAATGTTTACAAATTATTTCTAATGGCTGTTATACAAAATATTGATACAAGGTGAGGCTGTTCAACATCCCTTGTGGGAGAATTTTCCAATGGCACCTGTTAATTGGCTGGGAATTATTATAAGTAAGCACTGTGAATGCAAGTTTTTCTCTATCTTGTTCTTATAAAGGTATAGTAAAAAAGCAGTATTTTATATCAATCACTATAATAGACTATTCTTTAGGTAATAAAGAAGGCAAGAGAGTTCCAGCCCATTAGCTGAATCNCCTTATTTAAAGCTTTTAGATCTGTTACTCTCCATTTTCAAGATTTCTTTTTAATAACAAATACAGGAGTATTCCAAGGACTGGTCAATGCTTCAATATGTTGAGCATTTACCTGCTCCTGTACCAGCAGTTCCAGTGCCTGTAATTTTTCGGATGTCAAGGATCATTGTTCTACCTACACAGGTTTGTCAGTTATCCATTTTAAAGGTAGGGCTGTTGGTACCTTTGAAAGAGCAACAGACGTTGTGCCATGCTTATGTACAACTTTAACAGTCTGTGTCAGTTCTTGATAACACCTTTTAATATTTCTCTCAGAAGCATTCTTTATTTTATGGTTTGTTTCTGAGATTGGAGGAATGTTAATCTGTGTTTTCCATTGCTACAACAAATCACATCCCCATAAATTGATTGCTATGTTAGCCACATATGGCTTTAATTTCCCTACCTGTCCTTCTGGCCCTATACACTCGACCCACCTTGTACTTTGTTTTACCTGAGATAAAGTTCCAATTCCTAAAAGCTGAATATTTACCTCCTGAAGAGGCCAATCTGGATGCCAAGATTTTGATGAAAATATTGTTATTTTCAATTGTTATTCAATATTCAAATATTGTTATGCTCCTGTGTCTATCAAACCTTCAATNACAAAGCCATTTATTTGTATTTTTAGCTTTGATCTTTGATCATTTATAGAAGCTTGCCTAAATACTTGTTTTCTGGTCTCTCCTGAACTTTTTGATGTATCTATAGAAGTTGTTCTGTCTTTAGTCACATTCAGAGCAGTGTGGTTTTTAACAACAGGTATTAAGTTTGTTAATTGCTCTGCAAATGAGTTTCTCCAATGTTGACAGAGAATAATTGAACCAAATTTCATATTGGGGNCTGCAGGAGGCCCCCTAAGGCATTTCTCAATGTCAAAGAGTTACCTTGCCTGTCACTTGTTGATCTGCATTCATTAGTCCAATGCCAGCCTTTGCCACACCTTCTGCATACTCCAGAAGGTTGGGGTCTTCTATTTAAATTATCTCTAGAAAAAAACATTGTTTCTAGGAATGNCAGCCTACAGTCCCTTTTCAGATGACCTGGCTTACCACAATTAAAACAGCTGACATTTTGATTTTTCTTAAAATTTTTAGAAATCACTTTTCCTATCCAAGTATCATCACAAGCATGAGATCCAACACCAGCTGTATTTCTAATCCATTCATCTATTGGTGCTGATCTTGCGTTTAAAGGCCTAATCACCCTTTTGCATTCGGAATTAGCATTTTCAAAAGTCAAAGATTCAATTAATATTCATCTGACTT
>LZPO01017287.1:1067571-1091325 GCA_001675575.1 Neotoma lepida | reverse complement strand
CTGCCAAGACATCTCTCTATCCCTTCTCTCCCAATCTCCCTTTTTTTTTCAAACCCAAGGTCTTGTAACCCAAGCTGACCTTGAACTTCTGGCCCTCCAAGTGCTGGGCTTATAGGCATTTACTATCTTGCCTGGATAGAACCCTTTCCTATTGGGGTTGATGGTAGGAGCTAGCCTGGTATAGTTGCTGTGTGTCCTGAGCCCCTAGCTGACATCTTTTGGTGGTGGTAGAGGGTTGGCCTGCAGACCCCACACTTGGTATGCCTCCTTCGTTTGCTGCCCAGATACTGACATGGTTCTCTGCTCCCAGAGCACCAAGCTGTGGATTATCATGGAATACCTGGGTGGTGGCTCTGCACTGGACCTGGTAAGTTCAGGCTCAAGCAATGAGCAACTTGCTGTGGGGGTGTCTTTCAGTGCCCCAGGAGTCACTGCTCTGCAAACTCTTAGGCTTGTGGGCTTTCTCAGGCTACTGTCTACTGTCTTAATGCTTTAGATTTTCATCAGGAATTGTCACTTTCCAAAACAAATACTGTTTATCTTGCCCTGATGGATGGTGAAAGAGGTCTTGGGCCTCTACTGGCTTGGGGGCACAGTTAGAACCCCCAGTCAAGTAAGAGTCAGGGTCATGGTTAAGAACCTATTCTCATCTTTATAGTCACAGAAAAGATAATAGTTTTTTTTTTTAGTTCTAGTTTTTCAAGACAGGGTTTCAGCCAGGTGTAACAGCCTTGGCTGTCCTGGAACTAGCTATGTAGACCAGGCTGGCCTCAAACTCCAAGATCTGTCTGCCTCTGCCTCCCAAGTGCTGGGATTAAAGGCATGCGCCGCCACCTCAGCTGCCACCACCACCCAGCTAAAAGTAGCTTTTATGTTAAAACNTTCAGAACTAAGGAACACAAAGGCCCCAGCCTTCTGCAAGGACTCAGAAGTTGATGGGTGGTGGAGCTCAGAAGCTGTGGTGGTATGGGTGTGGTAGCTACAACTGAGGTTCTTCTTTGATGTCTTTCTTCAGCTAAAACCTGGTCCACTGGAGGAGACCTATATTGCCACCATCTTGCGGGAGATCCTGAAGGGCCTGGATTATCTGCACTCAGAGCGCAAGATCCACCGAGATATCAAAGGTCCTGCGGGGTGGGCATGGCTGCAATTCTGCCCATGACCTAGAAAGAGATGGGCATGTGGAACCAGTAGATTGTGGTGCCTGAGGGCATGGGATGTGGGAAGCCCTTCTGCCACCTGGAAGCTGGGGTGTGTGTGTCCATCTTGCTTTTTATCTCCCTTTTTAATGGCCACACTGAGGATGGAACCTAGGGGATTGTGCATGCTAAGCAAACATTCTGCTACTGAGCTACTTCCCAAGTCTAGGAAAACCTTCCTAATCTCACATCACCTAATCTCAGTCTTCACATATGTGAAAGAAACCAGTTGTGTACCTAGTACATGGCAAGAGCCTTGACTCAGCATCAGGTGTGGATTTGTGCAACACTCCTCTGTGTGGTCCAGCCCTGATGAGGACTCACAAAGCTGGGCCAGCCCACCATGAATGACTTGGTGAGGATGGTTGAGCCTCTGTGTTACAGTGAGGGATCCTGTGGGCAGAGTGATACACTTCCTGTCTAGCCCATGTCAGCTGTACCCTTTGGTTAAGGTCACTTAACCAAATGTGATGTGGATGTCACCTTTGTTGAGGTTTGTCAGAAAAGGCAAATGGGGAAACCCTGGAGCAAAGGTAGGGACGNTCCTGTTGGTCCCCCAGCTTGCCTGCTTCTGTCAGCCCACAGTGGCCCACTGGTCCACAGTGGCAAGAAAAACCTAGGTCCCAAGACATCCCTGCTGCTGTCCCCAGGGGCCAGGGCTACCATCCCATCACTGGTCAAAGAGTTGCATGCAGGGCTGCTTGGGGCAGGCTATGGAGCCAAGGGTGATGCCCACCTGTCCTGTATTGAGCAGCTGCCAACGTGCTGCTCTCAGAGCAGGGTGATGTGAAGCTGGCAGACTTCGGTGTGGCTGGGCAGCTCACAGACACACAAATCAAGAGGAACACGTTTGTGGGTACTCCCTTCTGGATGGCACCTGAGGTTATCAAGCAGTCCGCTTATGACTTTAAGGTGAGTTCTGGATGGGAGGTGGGGGATGGGAGGTGGGAATACACTGCCACCCACTCAAAATGTTATATGTAGCAACTGTCCTGTGTGATACCCTGTCTAGGCTGACATCTGGTCCCTGGGCATCACAGCCATCGAGCTGGCCAAGGGGGAGCCACCAAACTCTGACCTCCACCCTATGCGAGTCCTGTTCTTGATTCCCAAGAATAACCCACCCACGTTGGAGGGCCACCACAGCAAACCCTTCAAGGAGTTTGTAGAGGCCTGCCTCAATAAGGACCCACGATTCGTAAGGCCTATCCCCAGTTGGGCTACCCTAGGCAGCTGAGGGTCTTGGGGAAGCTTATGAAGGGAGGATATTAACTTGGGGTGAGGGCCCAGCCTTCACATCCCTACCTGTCCTGCCTTGTGTCTATTGTGAGGGTGGAACTCAGCGCTGACTCTGTCTTCCTGGCAGCGACCCACTGCCAAGGAGCTCCTGAAGCACAAATTCATCACACGCTACACCAAGAAGACCTCCTTTCTCACTGAACTGATTGACCGCTACAAGCGCTGGAAGTCTGAGGGGCATGGCGAGGAGTCCAGTTCTGAGGATTCTGACATGTAGGGCCTTTTTTTTTTGGTCCTCAAGGGCACCCCGGGTGCTTTACTGCCAGTGGGGGTCTCCTCCAGAGGCAGACTTAGAGCTAGTTGCCAGGGTGAATACTGATAGTGGGCAGGGAACCTGCATGCTGAAGAGTGGGGCCTTTTAACGCCGAGATGCTGCAGCCTAGGGCCTCCTAGGCCAAGAGGCTGCCTCAGGGAAATGAGATGTACCTCAGTACCATAGTTATTTCCAGCCCTGTCTCCATCAGCTCTTCTGATTCTTTATCCTCTTCAGTGATGGCGAGGCTGAGGATGGGGAGCAGGGTCCCATCTGGACGTTTCCCCCAACCATCCGGCCAAGTCCACATAGCAAGCTGCACAAGGGGACTGCTCTGCACAGCTCACAGAAGGTCTGTTCATGCCAGAGCACTGCCCCATATGTACCAGCCCTGCCTCAACTCCCCTGGGGCAGTAGATGTGGACTGCAGTGTGGGTACCAGGCTTTTGAGGTCAGCTCCTAAGTGCCCTTGAGCTAGGGCTATTTTAAACACTCATTATCTGGGGTCTGGGCAAAGAGCTTGGGAAGGACAGGGTAGAGTGGGTGGTTTCTAAGTGGCATTGAGCTAGTTAGGAATCATGTTGAAGCCTGGTCTGCAGGTGCTTAGGTGCGGGCCTGATGAGAACTGATGTCTTGTAGTTTGGGAGGTGACCCCTGGTTTGTACTCTGTTAACCTGCTTAAGCCAGAGATTGAGGAGACAGGGAAGGGAGCCTCTCTTATCTCCTCCACGTGCCCAGTACCTTGCTTTCCCCCTTGCAGCCTGCTGAGCCTATCAAGAGACAGCCAAGGTCCCAGTGCTTGTCCACGCTAGTCCGGCCTGTCTTTGGAGAGGTGAGAGTTGGGCTGAGTTTATGGTCATACGGGACAGTAGCTTTGTTCTTTAGAGGTGCTCCCTGCAGAGCCATGGTGTGGTGTTCTAGTGGGCCCTGTGCCCGGGCTTTACACATTTGATTTCTGGACCTATTGCAATTGGCTATGCGCAGGCTTGTGGGTCCAGTTTCCTGAGTAGAAGGACTATATCATAAACCACTGGGAAGAACTGACCTGGCCAGGGCCCTTTTGTGTTCCCAGACCTGCTAAGGTCACCTGGCATTACTGTACTACTTTTATTTTACAATGTACAACTACCACATAGTTCTTCTGTGGAGGAAGACAAAGGATCGTTGATGTTGGGTCATTCCTAGGCCAGGGAGGTGATTCCTTGGTGGTCACATGACCTTATGTCACTGTTGCTGGCTGAGGGACAGTGCAGCAAGCTGGGTATGGTGGCACACACCTTTAATCCCAGCACTTGGGAGGCAGGGGCAGGTGGGTCTCTGTGAGTTCGAGGCCAGCTTGGTCTACAGAGCAAGTTTCCAGGACAGCTAGGGCTACACAGAGAAACCCTGTCTTGAAAAAAACAAAAACAAAAAAGAAATACAGTGTGGCCAGAAATGAATGCTCACTTATGGATTTGAAGGTCAGGCAGTAGGTTGTAGGCTAATCTTCCCACTTCTGTGGGTGACAACAGCACCTGGAGCCCAGAGAGGGAGTGTACAGGGTGTAGATGAATGAAATAGTCTCCCTAACAGAGCCGCTAGAGTAGGATTTGGCAGTGACCTTNACCAGAGTAGGAAACAGCCACTTAGGGCTATGTTAAGGGCAGCATACAGTGTTGCCCAGGGCCCAGAAAGTGACTCCTAAGTAAAAGTACTGTCAGGAGCTGAGGTCCCAGAAATGGTTACCGACGCTCTGAAGTCTGATCTGGGATATCTGTCAAAGTCTTTGTGTGCTCTGGGTTACTGTACTAATTTCCAAGTCAGACTGGATCCACTTGATTTGACTTCCTGACCTTCAGTCTGTAAGAAGCCATTTGTTCTGACCTTTTGAGAACCCAGATCATGGGAGAGAAGGGCCCTAAGAGTCCCCATCAGCAGGGCCATATGAAGTGCTACCTTGCTTCCTGTAGGTCTTCCAAATGTGGCTCTCAGGTAAGATGCCAGTTAGGTACATACATGTTCTCTCTGCAGCTCAAAGAGAAGCACAAGCAGAGCGGTGGGAGTGTGGGTGCCCTGGAGGAGCTAGAAAATGCCTTCAGCCTGGCTGAGGAGTCCTGTCCTGGCATCTCAGACAAGCTGATGGTGCACCTGGTGGAGCGTGTGCAGAGGTGAGCACAGCGCCCTGACCCAGGTAGGAAATCTTCAGGGGGAACTTACCACAAAATAAAGCCTGGGACTCATTCTTGGGAGCAGCTGGTTTGGTCCTTTTTCACGGTTAGCATACTCTCTCATTTGTGCCTTTGGAGTTGGAGAGGGAGAGGCAAGTGGGCTTCTTGTGGTGGTGAGCTATGCATTAAGGTTGGACCTCAGTCTCAGGCAGTGTCTGGACAAAGTTCCACAAAATGGCTCAGTGACAGAGCATTGTGTACGGTTGACTTCTGACCTTTCTCCTTGGTGGCTTCCTAGAGGTTCTGTGACCCAGGAACAGCATGGGTACTTTGTAAGCCCAGGACTTGCCTGCTATTGATGGGGAGCCCCGAGCTGACTCATACCTGTGAAGGGACAGGCAGGGCAGACACTGGNGCTTCCTTGGCAGCTGCACAGGCTCAGGGTTCCCAGGTTGTTACAGGCAGATGTACCAGTTCCTCCTCCCATATCCTCTGGACCCTGTTCTTGTCACTGAGAGAGGCCCACCCTGGTGGCTCTTAGGAGCAGCAGGGTTTGGTCTAGTCGGCACTGATCCCTGGGACCTGAAACCCTGAGGATGTCTTGTGAGGTGTTGCTGAAGTGCATGTCCAGGAACNGTAATGGTACCTTTCACTTACAGGTTCTCACACAGCAGGAACCACCTGACATCTACCCGCTGAATGACTGACTAAATGCACTGTTCTTCATAGAGGGAGAAGATTGCTTTTTGTTTTGAGCTCTAAAAGGACTGACTTGGAAGCCCTCTTGTGCTGTGTTGCAGCTGCAAAGACCTGCCAGCCTGTAGGCTTCACAAGCCAGGTTACCTTTCTTCTGCCCCACCATAGTGTGCTGCCCTGCACAACAGCCACTCGATACCTGTGTTCACCTCCTTGGTTGTCTGAAGCTATGGTAGACAGCCAGGAGCCCTTGAAGAACTGGGTAGCAATTTGGAAGGCTGGTGTGACCTAGAATCCTGGGCCCCTGCAGCTGCTAGAGTAAGAATCAAAGCAGCTATTGGGCAGCTCTGGCTCTCACCCTGCACCAGGGATATTGTCTTGGGGGCTCAAGGAGGTCCAAGATGGTCATAATTTGCCTTGTGGTGTCAGTTCAGGTACTGTGTGTTCTCATGAGTAGTCGAATCGTCCAGAATATTTTGCCCCCCTCCCCCTTTTTTTTAAAAGAAAATTGAACTTGCTAAATATTCTGACAGTAAGTGTTAGTTTTCATAGAGCATTGAAAGCCCTACCATTTCAATAAAGACCTGGATTGGAGACATTCTGATGATGGAGCCTGGCCAGATGGGGTTTCTGTAGCCTCTAAGCTAGTGTCCCTTCTAAATGTTGTCATATAACCTGACAGTTTCTTGTGGCCTGCTGGAGAACAAAGTAAGGCAGAGGGAATGCTGGTGGGTGGGGATATGTCCTTTTATTTTAAGTCTCGTAAGTGAACAGGAGTCATAGGCCTGTCCTAGTTGATGAGAAATACTGGGAACTAACAAGGAGAGGCCCCNCCCTCCCAGGCCTTGGTGGTGGTGGGGTCTTTGGTTTCCACTTGTCTAGATGGTATGTGGGATGGGAACCAGAGTAGCTTTTGCCATACTCTTGTTTTGCTAGGATCTGGAGGCTAACCCTGAGCTTGTCACATAGGCCTGAGTATAGTGCTTGTCTAAGGCAATGTGAATTTGGCTAGTGGTGCTACAGGTAGAAGTGGAAGCAACCAGTCCTGTGTTTGGGGCCAGTCCTCAGCAGGGGCCGTGCTCAGAACAAACTAAGGACCCTCATTTCCTTTTCTTGGATCTCAGACATGTGCCCCAGTCATCATGAGCCTTCACTGGAGGCCCATTCTAGGGTCAGTGCNACCCATCGTCTGGTGGGAAGACAGCTCTAGTTGCTCAGCTCTGGGGATGATATCTATACTCCCTGCAAGCCTCCGTCATAGGTTCTTGTCCATGCAGGCTGAAGGACATTCCTCCTCTCTGACCTCCACTTCCAGCTCTGGAGAGAGATGTGAGCAGTCCTGAGTGAAACTTGGGGGTCTCTCCGGTGAGCTGCTGGCCCTTTCAATGACTTCCATCCACCTGTAGAAAGGGTCAAAGCAGTGGGCACACACTCACATACCTTCCCAAGAATGATAAGAAATACAACTAGTCAGTAAAGTTCTTGCTGTTCAAGNATGAGGAACTGAGATTCATCCCTAGCACCTGAGTAAAAAGCCAGGTGTAATGTGCACTTGTAAGTCCCAACACTGAGGAGGTGGTGACAGATTCACTGGTCAGCCAGCCCTAGCCTAGCCAGTGAGCCCCAGGTGAGACACCTGTCTCAAAAAAGCAAGGTGGATTGGGCCAGTGCAATGCCTTAGCAGGTAACAGCACTTGGCATGCAAGCCTGGCAGCCTGAGTTTGATTCCCAGAACCCACACAAAGGTACATGGAGAGAACCAACTCACAAAGTTGTCTTCTTACCTCCACACATGAGTGGCACATGTGCCCATGTTCCCTCCCTACAATAAAAAATTTAAATAAAAAGGGAGGGGGCTGGAGAGACTGCTCAGCGGTTAAGAGCACTGGTGCACCCACATGGCAGCTCACACCTGTCTAACTCCAGTTGCAGGGGATCCGATACCCTCACACAGAAATATATGAGGGCAAAACACCAATGTACATAAAATTACAAAAAAAAAAAATAAAAAGGATGCCTGCTGAAGTTGTACTTTGGTCACTATATATATGCATACATGTGTATATGTACACTTTGTGCCCACATACAAACATGAACATTGAAAACAAAACCCTGCAAGCATTATTTGACCTTCGTTTTCTGGGAACTGGGAGATTTGTCTCTGGCTCTATGAATGGCAGTGAACAAAAGCAGCATGGCAGAATCACCTTTCAAATGTGTACTTGCTCTCAGCCCGGAAGAAGTAGACGTGAGATTTGAATTGCAGCTTGAAAACGTAGTCTTTGTGGATGCTGTCAGTCTCCCTGGGCAGGCTCACGCTGTAACCCAATAATGGGAGGCTGGCCAGGGGGTAGTCATCCTNGAAGTCAGCACAGGAGCAGGGTCACTGGGGGTTGGGGTGTGCAGGTCTGCACTAAGCCCATTCTGTGATCCCACCCCCAGCCCTGCACTTAATACCACTGCTTCTCCCAAGAAAATGGTAGTTTGTACTGAGGGACCCACAGGTGAGAAAGGCTAACTCCATTTTCCTAGAAAAGGTGCTATAATGGTGGAATCTGCATCAGACTGAAGAGGAAATAGAATTGTGCTCAACATACCTGATGAGTCTTATAGAAGAACAAGCAGAAGTTGGTAAAGACCACCCAGAGCTTCTGCCAGCCATTGCTGTTCTTGAACTTCCTGAGCAGATATCCTGAAAGCTGGTTCTGTCAGTAGAAAAGGCAAAAGCACTTCGCCTTCACCATAATCCTTGCTCAGCAGATGTTACCAGTTCCATGACTGACATCTAGCCAGACACACATGCAGGTTTCTGCATGCTCAGCATCTAATTTTTTCTTCTGCAAGACGGTTCCTCTGTGTAGCCCTGCTGTCCCAGAACTCACTCTGTAGCCCAGGCTGGCCTCACTCTAGAGCTCTGCCTGCCTCTGCCTCCCAGGTGCTGGGATTACAGGTGTGTACTGCTTACCTGGGATTATAGGTAGCTTCCCAAGAGTGCCCCACCTACTTGGATCTGTAGGTATCTCAGGCCTCACTAGGGACCTGCTGTGTTCTGACTCCCACACAGTCTTGAGCCTGGCCCAGGGGAGTGAGGATGAGGCTATGGAGAGCTGNAGTCAGGGTGGAGGGAGCAAGTCCAAGAATGGGTATGTTGAGGTGCTAGGCTGAATAACTTGAGGTTCTGTGAAGCCAGATGTGTACAACCACTAATCCTCAGTAAATGGTGAGCATGAGCATGGGAAGTGGGAAAGGCTGTGGACAGACTAGGGAGAGCACTGTCTTGGAGCAACAAGGGGGCCTTTCAGCAAATCCCACCACAGATGGACTGCTGCCTCTGCCTTGACTACCCTTACAAGACACCAGGTGACATTTGGTGTGAAATCCCTTTTCAAAGAGAGCTTGAGTAGACAGTGAGACTTAAACTGTTTTCTGCTGGTGAGGGAGGGGGGCAGGAGGCAGCTATCTGACTAGGCCCCCTCCCTAGTAGCCAGCACACCAGGTAGGGGAAACTTGCAGGAGGGCTTGTATGTATGCTCATGACAGCCATACCTCAACGGCTGCACTGTGGTCTGCTCTGGACACACTTGTGTTCCGGTACCAGCACACATGCATTGTGGTGTTGGCCCGGTGCTGGCTGTTCCCTTCCAGGGAGCCCCGGGTTCCTCGAACATCTTCTGATTCTTCCATAGAGACCTCATCAGAAGATCCTGGGGAGAGAGTCAGCAGCAGCTGGCACCACAAACCCACGAGGCTCCCCCAGGACCTGGGAAATAGGTCCTTGGTACCCAAGTCAGCAGCCAGACAAAACCACATGGTGCTAGGATAGTCTAAGAACTCTTCCACCTGGGCATGGCCACCTATTTTTCTTGTGTATGGGAGGGAAGCTCATGGGACCTGGCATGCTGGCCAAGATCAGGAAAGCAATTTCTAGAAAAGCTTTTAGACCTCCAGAGGGAATCTCCTAGAGTGTCTTGAGTCAAAACTCACTGGGGGTACGAGAACACACTGGGCCCCCCAGCAGCACTGGGGATGTGTCACCAATACTCTTGGCTGCTTGGATTGCGGCATTCAGGTCCTGCATCCACTTTTCCTTTTCTAGCCGAGTGCTGTAAAGGAGAAAGTCAAGTTAGCTGCCTCCGCAGTGCAGCTCTTCCTGGCCTGGAGTCCTGTCCTTTTGTTTGAGGAGACAGGTCTGGTTTGGGCACCTGCTCCATCCCCTGGGTCCTGAGGATTGTCAGAAATATGCCTTCTCCAGCTGTTACCAGGGTGAGCTAGTAGGAGCTGGAGAAGCAGGGCAGGCCTCAGGGCTGGAACTAGTGAGTTTATTACCAAAAGTCTCAGTGTTGAAACACAATCCTTCCCTGCCTACAAGGGAGAAGATGCTCCTTTGCCTGNGTAACCTGGAAACAGCTGAATCCCATGAGGCCCCAGGGGTTGGTATTGAGGTCCTCATCCCCACAGCAGGCCCTGTTCTCAACTGAATTGTGAANAAGGCCCTTACCTGGCTGCCACCACAATTGTTTTCTGAGCTGCATAGATGGTGAAACAATGAGGAACAGACCATTCATTCTCGCTTTCTTCTACCTGGAGGTAGGAGAAGAGGGGACAGCCCATGGGTTAGGAGAAGGCTAACTGAGCCCAAACCTGAGGCATATACAAAATGACTGCCAACAATGCTAGGTGCAGCTGGCTTGAAGACTGTACAATCTAAGTCTATATAACTACTGGGAAGTCCAGAACACACTTGTATCCCCACATTCTGGCAGCTGCCACCAAGTGACTGAGGTCTGATCTAGAGACCCTGAAATACTCACCGGTGGGTCCAGCACTATCAGCTGAAAATCAAGCAAAGAAGATGTTGAGCATTTTGGAAAATTCATCTGTCAATCTGGTGCCAAAATCTATCAGATGCCAAGAAAAGCCGTTGCATACTGATTTCAACCAAATCATACTGATGATTTGATGGAATAATTCCAAGATAAATATTACCAAACCAAACCTANAATCATACAAGAAGTGTCCTACCACCAAGCAAGGTGATTTAAAGAGTGCAAGGATGGGTTGATGCNAGAAAACTTAGTAATAGGATTCATCCTATCAGAGGGCAGAAAAAGTGATGTCTACATACTGAGAAAACCTTTGCTGAAAGCCAACATTCTAATATTCCTGACAGTAAATACCTCTGCAATAGAAGGAAACTGTTTTAACTTGACCAAGCTCTTCTCTCACAAGCCAAGAACCACTCCCTTTCTCTGAATAGTTTAGATAAGGACACATACTGTGTAGCCCTAGGACTTCCAGTTATAGATGGCCCAAAGAATGCATAGTTCCCTAGACAGAGCCCACAAGATAAAAATCCCTGAACTTCACTCTTGACAGAGAAGATCAGAATTGGCATCCTGCCAGCCATTTAACAGAATGTGGTCTGTCAGTCCTCCCCCAAGTTAACATTTAAATTTCATGTGATTTCAGTTGAAATGCCAATGGTGTTGTGGAACGTAATTTGTCTAAATGACTCCAAAGTTTACTTGGAATACTTAAATTCATTTTTAAAAAGTGTATCAATATGTGTATGATGTGAGTGTGTGTGCATGTGCGCATAGTTATCTATTTCCACTTTTACAACCTGAGTTGTCAAGTTGTACATCAAGTACTTTATCTGCAGAACTATCTTGCTGGCCCTGCAAAGAAAATTTTAAAAGTGGGGCTAAGGATGGGGTAGGATGTAGTCCTCACATAACAGCCATCTCCACCGTGGATGGCACTGTAGTAGAGTGGACGATAACGGCCATAAGGAAAGTAAAAGATGAGGCTGTCCCACAATACAGGCAGTCTGAGTTCAGTGAGAACATGGAGGCTTCAACAAATGATGGGGAAAGTGACTATATGGAGAAAAAATACTACATCCTTAACTAATTACATCTAGCAAACTCTAGACTGACTGAAAAATGAAACTGAAGAGATGGCTCAGCAGTTAAGGTACTTGCTGTTCCTTTACAGGACCAAAGTTTGGGTCCTAGCACCCACTCAGACAGCTCACAGTTGTCTGTAACTCCAGCTCCAAAGTATCCAACACCTTCTTCTGGCATCCANGGACACCAGTACACATATTCACACACCCACACATACATAAAAATACATCTTAAAAGCATTAAAAAGTGCCAATAGGACTATGTGTGGTGGCACACACCTTTAGTCCCACACTCAGGAGGTGGGAAGAGGCAGGTAATGTCATGAGTTTGAGGCCAGCCTGCTCTACACAGTTCTAGGACAACTGGGTCTATGTAGAAAGACCCTGTCAAAACACCAAAAAAATAAAAACCAATACCGTGTCATGTCTAGCCTAAAGGGCTAAATAAAGCCTGCATGGAAAAGGCAGGAAGGGCTGACCACAGCAATATGTCTACAGCATTCCTTCAACAAATGGTTAATGCTACCCTCCACATTTCAGAAGCCGTTCCAAAATAAGACACCTCTACAGGATGGAGTTTTAAATTCCACTAAAATATAGAGAAACTAAGAAAGGTAATTACTATATGATAAAAAAGTTTGTGTGGCCTGGGGCTGAGCAGATGGCTCAGTTCAGGAAAATGAGTTCAGGTCCCCAGCACCCATGTAATAAGTTNGGTATGACATTAAGCATCTGTAATCCCAGCATTGGAGAGACCAAGTCAGGCAGATCCCTGGAGCCCACTGGCTAGCTGGTTCTAGCTAATTGGTGAGTTCTAGGTTCAGTAAGAGACTGTCTCAAAAAATTAGATGGAAAGTAACCTANAAGAACCTGCTGTTGACCCCTGGACTTCCACATCCATGCACACCACCACAGACACGCACACATACATGAAATTGTGCACACACACCACACACTTGTAAAGTTGACTAGCCAGTTTTACTTTAAAAAGGTTTCACTAATGTGCACAAGTGGAGCCAAAGCAACAGACACACTAAGTGATTATTTTGCAGAAAAACAAAGTGCCTAGGGACAAGTGCCTTGCCATTGTCCGAGAACTGAGAGTAAAATGACTCCNCTCTCACCAGGGTAGAAAAGGCAGAGGGATGGCCCTCATTTACTGTGGGCCAGGTACACATTTAGAACTCATTGTGAGCAGCTGACTGGTGCTACTGCTGGGCAGCCATGAGCAAAGACACTAAGAGCAACACGCGCTTTGCATGATGGGACCACTGTGAGGATGGATTTGAAGATGTGAGAGACAGAGCCCAATAATGTGGTGTACACTCTTAAAAGATGATATTGGCCTGATGACATGTTAGGTGCAGTACACTGGAGCTTACTACTTGTCACCAGATTCCTCTACTGCACCAGAGAAGTCAGAGAATGTCACAGAGTGCTCAGTATGAATTGCTGAGAACAAAACGGTACTGGTCATAAAGCAGCTTGTGGAAGGTGGTAGCTGGTGACAAGTCACCACGGCTAAGCCTGGAGTGCTGTAGTCACAGTGATATTTATCTAGTATTTTCAGTTTTTTCCCTACAGGAATGTGTATTTTAAAAGTAAGCCATCAAACAATGGGGAAGGCTTCCAGAGGTGGCCCCTGCTAACTCCGTTAAGTGGAGTCACATATTATAAACATCTGTTTTGAGGCTGAGCTGAGGCTACAGTCAGGAAGAAAGGAACCCAGCATGCTGCTGCAGCAGTAGACAATATCACAAGGAGCAGTGTGAGGGGCAACAGATGACCACCGCACTAAGGTGTCCTGGAAACATACACTGCGTTGCCCTTGCCTTCAGTGTCTCCAGGACAAGTTTCAGGCCAGGTTCCAGGGTCTGCATGAAGGGAAGACAGCCTCTAGAGCCGTGGTTCTCAACCTTCCTAATGCTGCGACCCTTTAATACAGTTCCTCATGTTGTGATGATCACAACCATAAAGTTATTTTCATTGCTACTTNATAGCTGTAATTTTGCTNCTGTTATGAATCATAATGTAAATATCTATGTTTTCCAATGGTGTTAGGTGACCCCTGTAAAAGAGTCATTCAAGCCCAAGGGGGTCACAACCCATGGGCTGAGAAGTACTCCCTGCTCTAGATTTTCCTGACTCTGTNACTTTAAACAGGGTTTTCTTTTTCTAAAATTTGTTTTGAAATTTATTTCTTTTTATTTTATGTATATGAGTGTTTTACCTGCATGTATATCTGTACANTGTGTGCATGCAGTGCCCACCTAGACAAGAAGATAAGTGTTGGCTCCCCTGGAATCGGAGTTACAGACAGTTGTGAGCTGCCATGTGTATGCTGGGAATCAAACCTGGGTCCTATGGGAGAGCAGTCAGTGCTCTTAAGAGNTGAGCCATTTCTGGCTCTTTTTAAAGATTTATTATTTTTATTCATATGTATGTGTAGGTATATGTGTGTCTNTGTGAGGGTGCTCATGGGTGGCATTGAGTTCCTTGCTGTCTGAGTTACAGGCAGTTGTGAGCTGCCTGACATGGGTGCTAGGAACTGAACTTGTGTCCTCTAGAAGAGCAGTAAGCACTCCTAACTGCTCAGCCATCTCTACAGCTCTTAAACAGGGTTTTCATAAACCTCCAAAGGCAAAATTGATAAACTGGGTCATGTTAAAGTCCAGTTGTTANACATTCCCGTGGGCACATATTCGGGGTGTACAGACATCCCCGTGGGCACATATGTAGGGTGTACAGAAAGCTCACAGTGGCAGCATCAATGGCTCAAGCCTCAAGCAGCTTTGTATCAAGCACAGTACAGTGAACACAAGCCTGTGTCCGTCCAAGGGATGGTTGTTCCTGGGTGGGCATCATAACTATATGGTATATGAAAAAAGCTGTCTACCAAAACCCACTCCGAGTTGTGGGTAAAAGTAGGCAAATACTGTCAGATGCTGAAGGAGACTGACCCAGAAAGCTGCCCATTGGTTGAATATGGTGCAGTCTGGGGGTCAGGAAGAACAATAGCCATGAGAAGTTGAGGAAAAACAAGAAAAGTCCAAAATACTCCATTAATATCATGTGGCCTGCTCACCACTGAAAAAGACCTCAGACTTGCTGTTGTATGAGGGAGGTGGGGCAGAAGCCCAGGCCAGTACCTAAAAGCCAAACCTCAGGTAAGCGTGATGCCACTCACCAGCATGCCTCGTAGAGGAAGGAAGCCTCGAATCCGGAAATGACTGGCCCCTGTGACACTTTTGCTTGTATACAGCAACATATCTGAGAACTGAGGGATGGAAAGCCTTTTAGATAAGTGAGCTGTACAAACAAGGGACAAAGTTTCAATGTGCATATAGTTAGACTCTGATGAACTACAGATGGCCATTATGTGTTTACCAGATCTACGAAAGTTACTGGGAAGTTGAGGAAAAAATATTCATTCCTTTGATTCTTTTTGACCAGACCTATGTAGTAGTCACATGAGCCAGCAGAATTGGGGACTGGCCAGCAGTCCCCTCTGGTCTGGCCTACCTAGTAGAAGCAACCAGGAGCTCTGGCTGGTGCAGTCAGTTANCTGCACCAAGTCTGCACCAAGTCTGGGGCACTTGGAAAAGAACCCGGTAAGATGNGGACACACATGGTCAGGTCCTCCGTAGCCATGTTTCTAGGCTAGCATTGAGACCCCTTGGCTGCCACGAGGCCACTAGAACATTTCTATAGCCATATGGACATCTCTATGTTGGCTCTGCTTGTCCTCCCACAATGTGGAATGGGAACAAATGGGTAGCACAGGCCAGAGCAGTCGCTTCCTATTGCTCACTCTCAAGAGACCTCTGGAGTTCCCATGTGACTCTGAGCATCCACCTGGGATGAAGCTTCTTGGGGCTGAGCTAGCAGGCAGAGGGCCGACTTTTCTGACAGAATTTTGCCCACTGATTCCTCCCAGAGTGGAAATGCAGTTTGGGGAAACATTACCAGAAAAAACATCCTCTGTTGCAGGCCTTTCTTGGTGAGCTTGTGAAGGCAGCCCTCACGGATGAACTCCTAAAAGATAATCAGGGCTCCTGTGAGCAGGAGTGCAACAAACATGCTCTAGTTGGGCCAAAGGTCATGGCAGCCAACAGCAACCTCTAGTTTGTTTGCTTGTGTGCACATGCCATAGCATACGTGGAGAGGTCAGAAGACTATCAGTACTGGTTCTCTCCTGCCACTTTGTGGGCTATAGAATCAAACCAGGGTGGCAGGCCTACACACGCACATCTTCCTGCTGACCGTCTTGCCAGCCCCTCTGGCTTCTCTAAGCCCTGGCGAGTGGCAGCCCTCTGGGAGAGTCATCCTACTCTTCAATAGTGCCCCTAGTTACCCACATCCTATCCTGGTACCAACTTGGTCCCCAGGCATCTGCCCTGAGACAAGGGAACCAAGAGGTACACCCTAGTGGAGAGACACTGGGAGATGAGGTCATAGAGTCCGTCTGAGTTCTGCTGTGGGAAGGGCTGGGCAGAAGCAGGTGTGAGAAGGGGACAGTCTCCACAAACACTGGTGGTTATAGTTAGCTACCCTGCCTGGAGTACTGAATAAAGAACAAGACCCCTATTGCCACAAAGGTTTAGAAAGTCAAGGAGCCAAGCGTGGTGACACATGCCTTTAATCCCTGTACTCAAGAGGCAGAAGCATGAGGCTCTTTATGAGTTCGTGGCCAGCCTGGTCTACATCGTGTAGTTCCGGGCCAGCCAAGGCTACATAGTGAAACCCTGCCTCAAAATAAAACAAAGAAGTCAAAGAAAAGGGGCCAATCAGAATGACTGGTGCCTGGTGGGTGCGGTCAAGTCAAAGAAAAGGGCCAATCAGAATGCCTGGTGTCTGGTGGGTGCGGTCAAGTCAAAGAAAAGGGCCAATCAGAATGACTGGTGCCTGGTGGGTGCAGTCAAGTCAAAGAAAAGGGCCAATCAGAATGACTGGTGCCTGGTNTCAAAGAAAAGGGCCAATCAGAATGACTGGTGCCTGGTGGGTGCAGTCAAGTCAAAGAAAAGGGCCAATCAGAATGACTGGTGCCTGGTGGGTGCGGTCCTCCATACAAGTAAGGCACAGAGGAGACTCCATGCTTACTGACATAAGATGAAATATTGTCCTCGTAGGATATTTCCCTAGGAGACCGCACGGTCTACCACCCTGTAAGTGAACTGCTGTAGTAGTTAGTCCTTAGTAGGGCCTGTTACTAAGCTTGCTTACTCCAGTCTTTACGTCAACAGTAGTGAGTCAAGAGCAAAGGATCTGGAGACTGTACACAGGCAAGAGACACATCGACACTTGGGATAGAACTGCATGTCCAGAAAGAGGCCCACACATCTCCGGACAAGACAATTCAACAAATGTGCCAGGAGAGCCTGATATCTATGTGCAAAGGAATGAAAGTGAACTAAATGGGTCAGAAGACGGGGCATGTGGCTCAGCTGGGACATGNTAAGCAAGTGTGCACAAAGTCCCATGTTTTATTCCTGGTNTCACATAAACCAAGTGTGGTGGTGTGCACCCACAATCCCACCACTCAGGAGGTGGAGGCAGAAGACAAAAGGGCTAGAAGTTCAAGGTCATCCTTAAATACATAGTAAACTTGAAGTCAGCCTGGGTTACATGAGACCCTGCCAAAGGAAAAAAGAAAAACTAGGAAAGAAAAACAAATAGGTGACTAATCTTGCTTGGGTTAGGAAATTAATTTCTGGTCTATGACACCTAAAGTATGAACAACTAGGGATAACTTGAGTGTCATTAAAATGAAAAGTTTTAATATTATAAGTGATATAACCAATGAGAGAAGGGAGAAAATATTACAANCATTATTCTTTAGTGGTCCATCTCAGATTTCTGAGATGGAGTCTCATGATGCAGCCTAAACTGGCCTCAAACTCAGAACCCTCCAGCCTCAGCCCCACGCACTGGGATTAAAGATGAGAACCACCGTTCCTGCTCCTTGTGCTTTCTTTGGTCTCCCAGCACCTTGTGGGGTGGCTCTTCCATACCATGTACTACCAGAATGGGGACAGACTACTAATGGGCCCTGGGGTTTTTTTCTGGGGTAATGAAAATGTTCCCAATTAGTGATGATGACTACATGAGTTTGTGTATACACTGAGAGCCACTGGCTTACGTACTTTAACAGGGTGAATTTTATGCTGCATTAATAAAATTCAATTAAAGATAACAGGCATAAAACCTTCCTCAAGTATAGCCACTTACCCTTCCAGGAGCAATGAGGTTTTCTACGCCGACCAGGTCCCGCTGTAGCTCAGTCAACTTCTGGAGGTTTTCTAGCCGGGTAAGGCTGTGCTGGAGCCTGGTGGTCACTTCTGTGATGGCCTTCAGTGCCTCTGTGTGGAGAGGTCCCTCAGTTCAGACCCCTGAACAAGACCCCCCATTTAAAATGAAAGAGCCAGCATTTTATAGTGTGGCTTTAATTTGAGGCACTTGAGACTCCTTGCAGGGCTCTGACCCCTTGGCATGAGCTCCTGTTCAAGGACAGTCCCTGCAGATGCCCTAGAAGCTTTGGCTTTGTTGAACCCAAGGGTGACACCAGCTGACACTATGGCTTGCTGGAAAAGGGCAGCTTCTGTAAACAATGCAAAGTACCATTAGTTCTTTAAGGAGATCAGGTCATTGTGCCTTAAATATTTGAAGTAACTTCTTTCTTGTAACAGACAATCACTTACAGCTGAAGCAAATGTAAGAGGTCAATAAACAGGAAGGACACTCACTAAGATGAACACAAACTCCACCAGCCCTGAGCAGGTGACGCTGGCTGGAGACAGCTGCTTACCTAGTCCTGCCCTCTGCTGTCCCTAGAGCAGTGACCCATCTTTCCTGCTGGAACCACTCATGGGGACTGCTCTCATCTCTTGTAAAAGAAGTTTTATCTTTGAGTGAGTGTGTGTGTGTGTGTGTGTGTGTGTGTGGTTGTATGTGATTATGTACACACCTGAGTGCAGAAACCACTGGAGTGTTCACGAGGGCATTGGATGCCCTGGAGCTGGAGTTACAGGAGATTGTGAGCCACCTGACATGGATGCTGGGAACCAAACGTGGGTCCTCTGTAAGAGCAGTGAGTGCTCTTAACCACCGAGTCATCTCTCCAGCTCCCTGCTCCCCCTTTCATCAGGACCCTCTTCCTGCCTGACTGCAGGGCCTCTCCCTTGTGGGTCCCCCTCCACAAGCAGCTTGACAAGGTCCCCAGCCCTGACTAATGCTGCCTTCTTCTCAGCCCCACCCTGATAGGGATTTCATGGAATCAAGGACAGCTAGTGTTCCATATAAGGTGCTTGTAGCTGTCAGAGGCAAAAGGAAGTTAAGAATGGAGCACGCACAGAAATCATCATCCTTGACAAATCATAAANATATTCTTCTACAAATGCTANGTACACAACATTGAAAACATCAGGAAGAACCTGAGCGACACTACCACAGT
Organism: Neotoma lepida; assembly: GCA_001675575.1. Lineage (NCBI taxonomy): Eukaryota > Metazoa > Chordata > Mammalia > Rodentia > Cricetidae > Neotoma > Neotoma lepida. The sequence goes on along the minus strand of LZPO01017287.1, from coordinate 1,072,373 downwards.
CTAAACATGAGTCATGGTAGCTGCAGTCTGCAGGTGCTGAGCATTTGCATTGCCTTGTTCTGCCTCTGTGAGCCTGGGGGCTGGAAAGATGGTTCAGTAGTTGGGAGTACTGACTCCTNATATAGAGAGGACTCAGGTTCGATTTCCAGCACCTACATGGCACCTCATAACCATATGTAACTCCAGCTCCAGAGGACTCCAGTCATCCTTCCTGGACTCCAGTGACCCTGCTGCCTGGACTCCAGTCATTCTCCTGCCTCAACCTCCCAAGTAGCTAGGATTACATTACATCCATGGGTCACTACTCTTAGCTAATTATATTTTAATGACAATTTCAATGACTTACAGAATCTTCTTGTACAAAATTTATGCTATAACTAAAATTTCTATATGTAAATGAACAGGATTTAGACTTTATTCTTTTGTCCCTTTAACAAATAAAAAAATATGATTCACAGAAGTTAGAAACTTCCAATAGGCCGCTTGGCTCAAATATTTGCTAAGTTTTAGAGTCAAGTCTTCCAGGACAGAAACACCTAAGAAAGAGGTCATTCTAGGATATGCCCCATCCTCTAGTGCCCTCATGTAAGTGATCCTGACAGCAGGGGACCATCTTGGTCACAGTACCTCACGCCATGGAAGGTAATCAGGGCTGAAAAAGACTATGGCTGGTCCCCGAAGCAGCTGAGAGAAGGGACAGGCCAGCAGTCAGTTGTGAGCACTGGGGCTGTCGGCCCCTCTAGAGTACAGCCAGTGGCATCTACACTTCCAACTCCGCCCTCAAAGTGGAAAGGCACAGTGCCCTCACTCACCATGGCAGTCAGCATAGTCACGGTGCCCAGGGGAGTAGTGACCACACAAGCGGCTCAGCAGCAGACGGTAGTGGACGAGCCTCTGGACAGGCTTCAGCAGGAATGAATTGAGAGGCAGGTAGCAAACCTTCTGGAGCTCGAACTCTTTGTAGACAGCCTCTAGCTTTTTACAGTGTTTTGTGGCCTTTTCCAGTTCTGTTAGGACCTCATCATGTCTTTGGAAGTAGCTAGTAAACTCCTATCGAGGCACAAAAGGACAAGGCTTAGGTAAAGAGACATGACGGGGACGGTGGCGTGTCAGTGGGAGGACAGCTGGTCCACCTGGGCAGGGTCCCTGGTGTGGACTTCACATAGTAGCTGNAAATGCTGACAGGGCGTAACAGGGCTGCACAGTGTGGTAGGTCCAAGCCAGAGCTCCTGTTTCTTCAGAACCCCATGTTTCCCCATCTTAGACTTTACCCCAAGTGTGTGCCTGATTCCATTCCCAGNGGTCAGGGCTCCTCCACAGCTGGGCCTCACCACGGCCACTACTGGCTGATCCCTTCCTACACGCTCATGTGGTACAAGACCACGAGCCTTTCCTCCATCTATGGATAAAGAACGAACCTCAGAGGCTGGGGAGCTAGAGCTCACCTCATGGGACACCCCGAGTACCGGGCAACAACTAAACCCCATCTGAGCTCTGCCCAGGTTCAGTGCTGACTCAGTTATTGGAGAGAGGGAGCAGCCGTGCTTCAGGAAACTCTGCCCTGAGAAGACCACTCTGAAGGGATCCCTGTGTTGAGGGACACCCCACTGTAAGGGTAACAATGGTCGGAGGGGAATTCTGTTTTAGACACTGTATTCTGAGGAGAATTCTGGACTGGATAAAAGCATGGTTCTAGGTGGTCCTGTTGGGGGACTGCTATGCTGAAAATGCACATTTTGAGGACCACTCCTCTAAAGGGAATGTTCCTCTGAGGGCAACTGCTTTGCTGGCAGCCTTATCTAGANGACTCTGTCCTGAGGGTAAGTATGCTAGAGAAAGATATTCTGAATAAAACATGATTCTGAGGGGCATTGTTTGGTTGGTAGGGAACCGTTTTGGGAGAATGATATTCCCAGAGGAGCCTGCTCTGGGGGAAACACTGCTTTAAGAAATGATATTGAGTAGCCAGGCAGTGGTGGCACACGCCTCTAATCCCAGCACTTGGGAGGCAGAGGAAGGCAGATCTCTGAGTTCGATGCCAGCATGGTCTACATAGTGAGTTCCAGGATAGCCAGGGTTACAAAGAGAAACCCTGTCTTGAAAAACCAAAAACTAACCAAACAAACAAATAAAACAAAAATGAAAAAGAAAGAAATTATATTGAGAGAAATACTGCTCCAGGGAAAAGTATTCTGAGGTGAACTCGCTACAAGGAATCCCATTCAGAGAGAATGAGGTGAACAGCAAATCCTATTCTGAAGGGAACTCATTTCTGTGGCAGGGAGAAAAGATAGTCATATTGAGGGGAATGCTATTCTAAGGAGACCCCTCTCCTGGGGAAAGCCTTATCTTCTTCTCTCTTCTACACCTACACACACACACACATACACTCTCTCTCACTCAAAAACACCGTGTGTGTGTGTGTGTGTGTGTGTGTGTGTGTGTGTTAGAGAGAGAGACAGAGAGACAGAGACAGAGACAGGGTTTCTCTACACAGCCCTGGCTCTGCCTGCCTCTACCTCCCAAGCACTGGAATTAAGGGTGTACACCACCATGCCCTCTCAGAAGGGGGCCTTACATCTGCCGGAACTGGAGTTACAGATGGTTAGGAGACACAGTGTGGGTGCTGGGAACCCAACCCAGGTCCTCTGCAGGTACTACAAGTGCTCTAACCACTGAGCAATCTCTGTTAACTAGGAATATTGTTCTGAGAGCATTGCTCTGAAAGGAACACTGTACTGGGGTGAACCTTCATTCTGGAGAATATCACTCCGAGAGGAAACGGGGGTCTGCCCTTCTAGGAGAACACTACCTAGGAAACTCAGTTCTGAGGGGAACCATGTTTAGAAAAAGCTGTTCTGAGGTGGTGAGGCCGCTCTGGAGAAATACTACTTTGGGGAAAGGCATTCTGAAGGGACACCTAAGGAGAGGTGGTTCTCAAGGGACAGCTGTACTGAGCGAGCCCCTCCTGATGCCATGTTCTGAGGANCGCTGCTGTAAAGAAAATGCTCTTTTGAGGAAAACATTTTCCNTTTTCTGAGAGAATTTTATTTTAAGCACATCTTCTTAGGTGAAATTTTGTTCTGGGGACTGATGTCTTGAGGGGAACCTTGCTAGGAATTATACTCTGAGGGGGAGGCAGCTCTGAGGGAACCTTGCTCTAAGAACGTCTGTTCTGAGGAGACTTCTCTTGTGAGTACTATTACTCTTAGGGGAACCATGTTCTGAGGAGAACCCTGCTCTGAGGGAAATCCCTTCCCGGAAACCCCTGAGATGGCTGTGTTTTTATTGGGACTGTTCTGAGGAACACTGTTAAGACAACACTGCTATTAAATGTAGAATGTTGTTCAGGGAACAGTTTTGAAAAGAACTTTACTCTTCAGAGACTCCTGTCCTGAGCTGAGTGTTCAAGCATATACTGTGCCGACAAGAACCCTCTTCTGAGGGGAGCCCTGTTGTGGAGAATGAGAAGATGAACTTGTTCTTGGGAACGCTACTGTGAGAGGAACTCTGTTCTGAGAACGACATAGACGTTTCATTCACAGCTTTTTTGCTAGNCCTGGAGTTACACANAGACCTGTCTTACCTTTAACTGACACATGTTCCTGAGGAGGATGTCCCCAATTCGCTGATGATCATCTTTTAAATGGGCACTGGAGGGCCCTTCCCTGGATTAGAGGAACAAGAAGCTTTATAAGTCCTATGAAAGCTTATGGAAAATTCCATGATTCCACGGTAACAAGTTGCTGTGGTCACAGTCGTTTTTCCTTTTTTGAGACAGGGTTTGACTGTGTAGCTGAAGCTGGCCCACATGTGATTCCCGTCTGTCTCCTTAGTGCTAGGATTATAGGCACGTGTCACTACACCTAGCAGTCACAGTCAGGAATGATGTGTTTCCAGGTGGGAAGAATTTGACTTGACAGCAACAATTACTGCATCTCTCTAAATATGACGGTAACCAGGTGAAAACAGACTCTTTTTCTTTCTGACTTGCTCCTCTATTCTCTTTTCTGGAATAGGATAAATAAAATTTATTGTTATTAAAGTTTATTCTATCTCACCCAATAGGATTTGGAAATACACTTCAATGAAATAAATAATGGTTGTTCTGAATTAGTTTCTGAGGATGGGGACTTCCTGAGGCAAGTCAGTGTGTCAAGGGTGCGTACTTCCCAAGGAGAGTTCAGGACTCGGGGACTGCTTGTCCAGGCACCCAGCCCACGGAGCCAGCAGTGTGTGCAGTGGAAGTTTCAGAAGGTGGGAGTTTCCTGTGGAGGGAGACAAGGAAACAGTACCACCTGGTGCCCGGTATTGTTACCAGAGAGCCAGCCTCTGCTCCACCTCATGCAGGAAGCCTCTGTGGAACTCGTAGACTGGATCAATGTTGGAGAAAAGCAGGGTCATCAGGGCTGCAGGCATGGCATCCTCCTTGATCACCACACTTCGGAACCACTACGGGAGGAGTTTGGCATGATGAGAGGCTCAACTGGGAACTGAAAGGCCATGCCTTGTGACCTCATGACACCAAGCAAAGTTTCTGCAGTTTATAAAGATAGCCTAAACCAGCATTCCACATACCCTCTTTGTTGACTGTATAATTTTCAAATATAAACAAAACAATTCTAAGTCAAAGCTTCCAGATAGATACATTCGTAGCTTTACAGTGCTATGAAAACTTAAGATATCAAAATCTAACATGACTTAGACATCATGCTGTATGGCAAATATATTTAATAGAATTTATGTAAGTAGGTTTCAAGATTGCCAAAGGTATTTCTCAGGATGGTACCTCTGTGTTTATA
>LZPO01017287.1:1043718-1055563 GCA_001675575.1 Neotoma lepida | reverse complement strand
AAGCCCTGGGCCAGAGCACAGCAGCTCATTTATTATCAGTTTTCTCCCTGTAGACCCCCACACTAGAGTCATTACTTCACTGATGTGCAGCAAGTGCCGGACAGTCATGGTATCAGCAGGGAGTAGGCCTGTGTGATAGGAGACCTGACTTTCTGCGGCTAGTCTCTTGTGTGAGAGGTGACTGCCACTGTGGGCTGTCTCCTAGAAGTGAGACAGGCCTCTGCTCTGTGGAGAGATGCAGATGCTGGGCTCTGGGGNCCTATGTGCCTCCCACCCTAGTCACAGGTGCCAGCTAATCACTGGTGCCTGCCTGGACCTGTGGCTCTGTGCCCCCAGCACCTCAAAGAATTAAGGTGCTCAATGTGTTTCTGGCCATTGCTGCCCAGAAGGTGGAAACAGGGTCCTTGAGCCTCCCAAAGGATACAAGGGGCCATAGAAGTANGGACCTCCAAGCAAGCAGCAGAAAACCTCTGTTGGATGAACAGGAAGTTCAAGTTCATAGCTGGAGCAAAACCTGCATGAGACTGCTGAGCTCTGGGGAATACTGCACTCCAGGACAGTCCTTCTNCCTACACCACTGGGAAGTTCTAGCCCATGGGAACAAACTGAATACGTCCTGGTGTTCAGCTTTAAGAGTCNGCAGCACTTTCTGCGCAGAGTAAACACATCTCTACACTCGACACTGAAGGCTTGCACCTTCAAGTGTGGTATTCAGTGGTCTAAGCACACTCCAGAGGCTCCGCTTCCTCCTCTGCCACAGTGGCCATGTTAACCACATCAGACAACCACAGAGAGGCATTGGAAGAGTGCTAAAACAGAGAAAGCAAGATGCCACCCCCAACCNCTGGCCTTCAATACAGATGTCACTACCCATACCCATAGTGAGGCAGTCTGTGTAAGCACCACGCTGCCTGTTTGGTGTTCAGGAGCCAATGGAAGAAACATTAGTGAAGGGCTACATATAGAAGAACTTATTTCAAGGATTAATTTAATATGTGAAATAATCTGTAACCTATATAAATCAAAACTCTTAAGTAGAGGGAAAGAAAGCTAAAAAGCCCATTTAGAAATTCATAGTAAATATTTCCTCATTTTATTGAATAAACAATTAAAAATTGTCAGTACATATCTGCAAATTTATAAATTTCAATGGAAAACAAATTTTATAAGTACCACAAACAGACAACGGAAATGTCTCTAAAGCATGAACAAGTTCCAATGCATAAAGAAATCCCAGCTCCACTTCTCTTCATTTCCTAGAATGAATGCAAATGCTTTCATCCAAAAGACAGGGCTTTGTGCACCAGTGGACACTGTGGTATGGGCTACTGCATAGAAGAGGGTGACAATGTCTGCCACCTGTGACAGTATCTTTTGTATATGTAGCCCTGAGACAAAAGCCAAAGTGAGGCCACAGTGGATGCAATTCCATGGACTTAAGAACAAACATTAACTACTGAATCCTAACACTGACTATGAAGTAACTGTTCTAGTAATGGACTTTCTGCTGCTCTATGAACTGGAGGGAATAAATGTACCTTGAAGATATACAGTACCTATCAGCATCAACTGGCACATAAACACGTAAGAGTTAAGAACGTATGTGTGCACATTGCTGTGTTGTTATAACCACAGTGTGGGTGATACAATAATCATTACTTAGGCAGAACAGAGTGCATGAAAAAATGAAACATACCTGTGTACTANAACCATCAGAAAGGATGGAATCACTGGGCATGTCAATAGTTTTCATGTTACATTCCTGGATGTGCTAGTGGCCATCCCTTGGTCATTGGTACTAAATAAAACATAAGTGCTAATGAAAACAGGGCATTCTAATCTAATGCCAGACTCATATANTGCCTCTATCATATAAAAAGGCACATAACATTACCTAATGGATCAAAGGATATGCAGGGCAGAACACTGCATATCTCTAATATAAACAATCCTGCTACCATGTAACCATGTTGTTAGTCTTCAAATATTCATAGTGGCTTATAGAAAATACTATGACTTTGGGATCTTAAATACAAAAATACACTTGATAACTAATAAAAATGTATCTAAAGCAGAGTACATTGTTAGTGGTGGAATTAATGGTTAGAAGAGATACTGCTTGATGGTGGCCTTGTACTGCAGGGGACAGCCATGGAGTCTTGTCCCCTAACACAGGCTACTATTATCTATGTGGACAGGCCTGACCACTGCTACCTTTCTGCATGGACACACTGGCTGTAACAACTCTTTATCTGGGTCTCTTTTCTACCCAACCTAACAGTCACCAGGACAAGGCCTATCCAGGGTGGGAAAACTATCCCCTTTAAGAAGGTTCTGGACATAACTAAGGAAACCAACAGACTGCGAGCACTGTCAACACTGTAGAACTTTCGCTACTCACTCTGAGGAACTGTTTCAGACCAGGACATGCTACTCAAGGCTATGAACTCACCTCCCCCAGCCTCTGCATCTTTCCCAGTCACTGGTTATATGGGCCACATCTCCAGGCTGGAGCCACTGGCCGACACAGGCAGGCAAACCAAGGAAACGCTCAATGCTCATTCTGGGTTCAGTGGCTTCAGGGCAAACTGTACCTTCTCCTAAAGTGAGCCTAACACTGTAGCTCAAGAGCAGCAAGAGGAGGTGGAATCTGTGACCGGCTATGGCATCCATTGGTTCTAGGCCCGAGCACCTGCCCACTGTGACCTACTGGGAAGGGGAAGGTCAGGACAGGTGTGAGTAGAAACTCAGAAGAAGACATAGCTGATGGATTATCACACTCTCTTAAAAGAAAGTTGTTTAAAATTTCTCCAAATTATGCCAAAAAGTGACCCTTCACTAGTGTTATCCACAGAGCACTTGGGATACCAGGCTCGTACCAAAGCTGTCTTACCCCCTTTCCCACTGGAGGTCATGTGGGGCTATGGAAACTGGTATAATACCTGGCTAGCCTGGATACCAGTCCAGGCTTTGGGACCTGAGGAAGCATCACTAGGGTGGCTTTCCCTACAAGGCACAGGCTAAAAGTAGGGGGGTAGGATATTCTGATTGAACCNTAACAGACAGACATAGAAAGCAGATCATGTGTGTATCCTGACTTGAACAGTTCNAACACTAACTGGCTTATGACTGTTGAAACAGGAATCTCATTACGTAGCCCAGGCTGGNCTTAAACTCAAGAGCTTCTTCCCTCCACTTCCAAAATGCTAGGATTGCAGGTGTGCCACCATGCCCAAGCACTGGGTAATTTAAGTATGTTCTCAGCCTCATGTAATACCAGGGAACTATCATTTTATACGATAATGAATGTGTAGGCCCATGTAAGACTGTACCNTGTGTTTCAGAGGCACTTTCAGAATTCTGAGGAAAGGTATAATAAGCACTCCAGGGGCTTCTTCAAAATACTACAGCCCCCAATCAGAAAAGGCAAGGGTGAGAGTAAATACCTAGAACATATACCTATAGTATATAGTAAATACCTATAACATCAACACTCTGGAGGCTTAAGGCAAGATCACAAGTCCAAGGCCTGCCTGGGCAGCTTAGTAAGAAATTGCATGAAAATAAATGGGAAAGAGCTTGATGGCAGGCAGAGTGCTTGCCTGACCAGCAAAGAGCCCAGGTTCAATCCCTAGCACTGCAAACGAACATTAGCAGAAAAGAGACAGAATGGGTGTGGCCAAATACTAGCAATGCTGATGTGGGCAGGGACTGAACGGGACAGAACAGGCTTATTATACTTCTTTTCTTGTTTTTGTATATTTTGAAAACACCCTCACCCCCAAAATGAAAGCATTATCTACAGAAAGTGAGGTTCCATTAGTAGAAATAAAAAACAAAACCCACTCTATAGGAGGTCTAACAGAAGACGGTGAGAACAGAATTCACTGAGACTCTCCAAGGGTACCGTGTAACAAACTGACCTGGAGGAGGTCCTTGTCTGTCTGATGGGAACAACTCCTTTCCCTCAGCACCAGCTTTACCATGATATAGTCACCCCAGCCTGGTAGTAGAGTGGACTCAACCCCTCCCATACCTGACCTGCTGCCCAGAAACGAGGGTGGGCTTGCTTAAAAAACAAATGAGTGCTGAGTTCAACCCTCAGCACCTCAAAAACTGGATGTGGTATAGCATACATCTGTAATCCCAGCATTCTGGATGTGGAGGTAGAAGGTTAAGATATCTTTGGCTAGACAGCCTGGAATACCAGGGTCTCAAAAAAAAATAAAACCAACCAACCAGCCAAAAATCAAGAATGACAACTTTGTTACTTCACAGCATTAATGAGTACACTGGCTAAGTGACAATGAGGGAACAGAGTAGTCTTCCTCAACCCCATGAATACTAAGGTTCAAGAACATTTAAAAGGTGATACATATGAGTTCTTCCCCAGAACACAAATCCAAGGTTTGCTTTGGGAATGATACACTGGGAGAAAACCAACTGTCTGAAGCCGTTCTGTTCTAAGCAGTGTTACCTCGTATGCATGGAAAGTTCTGTTCTAAGCAGTGTTACCTCGTATGCATGGAAAGCAGCGCTCCACCTCTAAGAAAAACGGGGACAGAATAAACAATAACGAAACACACAGCAAGCACTGATTGATAAAAGAAACTGCAGTTTACAAGTCTAAGGGAGTTACAAAAATGAAAATTATGGCTGGGTGTAATCTGTATTCCCAGCATTTGGGAGGCTCAGACGGGTAGATTGCCATGAATTCAAGGCTAGCTTGGACTACATGAGTTCTAGGTCAGCCTGGGCTACACATTAAGACCTTGTGACAAAAACCAAAAGGTAAAAAAATCAGGATACATTTAGCCACAACCTCCTTGCTAGAATCTGACCAATACAGCAAGAAAAGAGAGATGCCCACGGAGCCTCAAAGACCAGCACAGTTACTCCATCCAGCACAAAACCACAAGTCTCACAAATGAATGGGTAAAGTTCCCAGAGGCGGCTGGGGATGTATCTCAGCGATGAAGTACTTGCCTAGCATGTTCAAGAACCTGGGTTCACACCAGAAAAAAAAATGATTTCCACAGGACATTTTGATAAGAAAATGAAACTTTCTATGTGTATTGCACTGCTAGATAAGATCACAAAGGACCACCACCAAGCCAAGCAAACAAACAATAAGACCCAGTCACCTGTGGGCCTGTGGACCAGACAAGTATAACCAAGTTTGGCCAGGGCTGGCTTCAGTCCAGCACTTATGAGATCCTGGGTCTCATGTCAGTGGCTTATCCTGTCTGTACCATGAACATCAGTCCTGTCCTTCAGAGTACTTTGGAACATGTAGTTCTCCATATAGCATCAATCAGAGCCACCTTAGCACTGGGCCCTCTCACTGCTTTGGGGCAGAGTCATGTCTGCAACAGTATCTACAGGAAACAACTAGCAATGTATATTACAGACCACTTGATGCAACCCAACATCACTCCTAGAGAGAAGATTCAAGTTCTTGTACATTCTGAGGCATTTCTTATGTTCTTATCATTTTAAACAAACAGCTTGCTATGTCAGTAAAAGCAACAACTCTCCTGCACCAGCTTAGATTATGACCTTCAAAGCTCACCTGTGGATCTGGCTCTGCTCGACTACAACCATAATACCTATTGCACCTGTAATTAAGATGAACAGAAGGAACAAAGCATTTCACACTTTCACAGAGGCTTTAGACCAGTGTCCCTGCAAGCCCACTCTAAACACAGCATGGCCTTGGTCTCAAGTCAGGAATAAGGAGAGGCGGGTGGCACCAGTGAAGTCCCAGGGAAGGCCACCTCTGCATCCAGAAGGCTATAGTCTCCACTGTCCTTCCTGTGTTAGGATGCTATCAAGGCATTCTGCAGAGATGTCATATCTTGTGCTGGCTGTACAAACTAAACAAAACCTACATGCTAACTGGTCATGGGAAGCATGGGTCATTTTAAAAGCAGCATCAAGGGGCATGATACACAATCTACTACAGATGAACAGGAATCTGAACTGCATATTTAAAATGTATAGCACCAGTTTTTACTTGAATCAAAGCAAGTGTCAAAAAAGCCAATGCTACAGAGGCCAATTCATCAATCACTACAGAGAATGGCTGGAAATGCTCTCCTATTTTAGAGTGATGTGTAAGTTTTAACATCACTTCAAATGAAAGTTTAATTCCTTGACATTCAAAACAGTATAATCTACCTGTAACTAGAAAAAGCCCTGACTATCTAGCATGAACTCATTCACTTTCTATGTCTGAAGCAAAGGATTCTGATGTATAACTATACCAATAGAGGAAGGGTCTCTTCATAAAGTCTAGAGGGGTCAAGATGGGCTTTTATCTATCTGCTTTCCTAGAGTGGAACTCTTTAAACTGGGCTGAAAACCAAAAGGGACTCTCTCCCCACTAGTCTGTNCAAAAGGGTTGCTGAAGAAGAGGCTCATGTCCAGGGGCGCCTCAGCCTCAGAGTCCCATGAGTCTGTGTCTGTGCTGCTCGAGTCTTCAGCTGTTGTGGGTGGGTAGCTGAGCTGCTCTAGCTGGTCTATAATGTCAGAGAACTGGAAGGCTGAGCTCGATTCGGAGCGCACTGAGTAGGCTGGGAAGTTGACCATGGAGCTGGCCTCAGACTGATTGGCTGAGCTGGATGTGTGCAGAGAAAGCCCACTGTGCAGTGGTATGTTGTTGAGGGAGCTGTTATCAGACTGGTTGTTCCTAAGTGAGCTAGTTTCAGAAGGACTCAACAGGCTCTGCATCAGGCTGGCCTGTGCCTTCACTTCAAACAGCTCTGAGGTATCTGAGGGATGTACATTGCCATTGAAGTCACTTCCTTCCCCAAATTCAAAATCATCTTCTACACTCATGTCCACTGCCTCCGTAGAGTATCTNTCTGGGCTGGACTGGGCAGACTCTGGGTGCTGGAAGGAATCCAGACCACACAAGGCAGGGGACCCACTAGATTGGACAGGTAACAGGGACTCCTGCAGGACTAAAGAACTGTATGGGAAAGAAAATGCCTCAGAGCCTCCAGCAAAGAAAGAGATGTCTGCTGGGTCATCATCTATGAACTCTTCAGACACCTGCAGCTGTGCATTTGTCAATGTGAAAATAGGGATCCCTTTGAGGCACTGCCGGCCACCCTGGTACTCCCCGCTGGGCAAGAAGGAGCTTGCAGAAAACTCATCCTCACTAGTGTCATTTCTACAAATAGCTTTAAGTCCCCTACTCGCCCTCCCTTTGTTTAGGTCTAAAGCATTGAGACTCTGTCCTTTGGGACAGGCAGAACCATGGCTGTTTACAACACCACAAATCCCGGCACCTGGACCAGGCTGGAGCACAGGGGGTCCAGGGAGATGGGCCGACTGCGTGCTGGGGCCTTCAGATGACGATGCTCTGCTGCTCCTCTCTGCTGCTGTGCTCTTGATGTAGGGAGCCTGGGGATCCACAAGGGAGCTGCTGCTGTCCTTCAAATTGGGCATACCAGGAGGGGACAAAGAGGAAGTAGGGAGTGGATAAAAGGAGGCATTTGCTGAAGACAGGGAGGCAGAAGTTCTCAAGCCATCGGTGAATGAGATGCTCTAGGGATCAAAATTAAGAAAAGAGGGAACAAATAAAATTATAAAACACTATTACAAATTGTAAAGCCAACTGGGTCAACTTCCAACATCTATACATCCTTGCAACTTTTCTTGAAAAGGGACCCTGAGCAGATTTTCCCTTTCACCAAGTGAGGATTTGGGTTTTGTTTGGAGACAGTCTCACTGTAGTTTCGTTAGTCTCAGACTTGTGGCAATCTCCCTCCTAAGTACTGGGATTACAGACGTGTGCTTAGAAATGAATAGTATTGCAACCTGACCCAAGGCCATCTGCTTATAACATCCTTTAATTCCTTCCCCACTCCTGTGGCATGAAATGTCATTGTAAAAAAAGAAACTGTCACAGAGAACTAGATGACATGTAGACAAGGTTTCATGGTAGCCCTAGTCCTCCTAAGTCTATAAGCAGATACGTTTGGGTGTTCACATCTTTACTCAGCAAAAAGTGTCCTCTACTGTGGTACTGACACCAGGTGACAAGGACACATTTACAGTCCCAGGGCTCGTGAGTGTTAGAGATATAATATCACCAAGGAGGAGATCTACAGGTCAGTCTTCTCNAGAGTGAGATGGGAGGTTGAGAATCACTGATTAGGGTGCCCCTTGCCNGNATTAGGTACAAGAGCCCTGGGACATTCTCAAAGTGCCAGAGTGGCTCTCCAAGTATGAGTCAGAGGAGGTTTACAGCAGGGTGAGGGAAGGGAAGGAACCACACTGTGGTTCTCTCTACTCCAGGTGCCCTAACCATGTCCTCACTCATGATGTCACATGCAAGGATGCCTCAATTCTCTATTTGCTAAGCATCGCTCTCNTGTGTGCTATTAGTAAGATAAAGTCACACTTTTAAAAAACCCTTAGCTGGGTGGTGGTAGTGCACACCCTTAATCCCAGCACTCAGGAGGCAGAGGCAGGTGGATCTCTGTGAGTTCGAGGCCAGCCTGGTCTACAGAGCTAGTTCCAGGACAGCCAGGGCTCCACAAAGAAACCCTGCCACAGAACTGAGTATTTCCAGGGCAGTATGTCNTAAGCAGTACACCTAGGTATATACAGCATGAGAAACAAGCAGGTGCCGTTACAAGAAGCCCAGTAACTAGCCTTGTAGAAAACAACAGCTGGGCAGAGCTTGAAAGTCATCTAGTTTCCAATGGCTACCATGTTGCTTGTTTTTTAGTTTTGTTTTGTATGAGGCAGTGTTTTCTATGTAGCCTAGGCTGGCTTTGAACTCATGAGCCTCCTGCCTCAGCCTCCCAGGTGTTGAAATTATAGGTGTCCATGCCTGGCATATTGCCTTCTTAATCATCAACCACGCTTCTTTATTTTCTGTGGTTTTAAAAATAAATTAGATAATGAAAGTGTAAATGTAATTTTAGTATAAAAAATTCAATTAAAAGATGGGAACATCAAACATTAAGATACAGGGCTCAAAAGAAGCTCTCGGAAACTCAGTATAATAATAGACCATCAATAAAAAAGGGCAAATACTGCTCAGAATGAACTATAAGGGAACAATTACATAATGGTACCCNAAAGCAGGATTGGTCGTACAGTCATGCTTGAGTGTAGGAGTTAATATGAAAATGGTAAAAGACTTGTTGTGAGGCAGACCTGGAACACAGATTAGTCACTTATGGCTCAGCATAGGGGCGTAGAACAGCTGACACCTCATTGGGGACATCCCTGCCAAGTGTTCTTCCATGAGTAGTCTGTGCACATTTATGTGCATCTTTGATTAATACAGCTGTAATCAGACCAAACACATACAGATGCAAAGCTGTTTCCTCCGTGCTGCATCTTCTTACGGCAGTCCTTTAAGAGCAGTGCATCAGCCCACCACCTGGAGGGGCTACAGTGTACTTGGGAAGTCACCGGCACAGCTGGCAGTTGTTCAGGTTTCCTAGCAACTGCAAACGCTATGACTCAGTGCAGAGCTCACAGCTGTCTTATCATCTGGGATTCACTCTGAAGTCAGAAGTGTGCATTAAGGCATGTGAGCCTTCTTAACAACACTGAAGATGACTGTCTAGGAGAGTACACCCTGGTAGTTAACACTGTTTATGGCTTCAAACAAAGACTGACCTGTTTAGGCAGATCTACAGTCAGAGCATGAAGAGACGTCCGAGTCTTACTGTGCCGTCTGCAAAACAGAGAATATGCTGTGAGGCTCACATCCCTCCATCTCCGTATCTGTGTCCACAAAGAAAGCTCACATAAGAACATGACCAAGACAGGGTGGCAAGCTAGAAATTGGTAGCATAAAAGGAATCAGTACCTGAAATTAAAAAAGAAACTCAAAAGGGATAAAATTATATATGCATACTAATGGAAAATTTCCATGAGTTTTGAGGTTGCTTACCATACTATCAAGGTTAGCGTTAACTGTCACCATGACAGGATGTGGAATCACTTAGGGGACAAGCATGTGAGGGTCATTTAGCTTCTGGGTATGCTTGAGAATCTTGCCGATTATGTTAACCTCCACTGTGAACGCAATCCCTCCCTGGGAAGGGATCCCATACTTTAGAAGGAGAGTGAGCTGAGCAAAGGCACCCAGCACTCTGCTTCCTGACCTTGGAAGCACTGTCACCACATGCTTCAAGTGCTGCTTTGCTCTCCCCACTGGGACTGACTGTAACCTGGAGCTGCAGACCAAAACAAACCCCTCCTTCCTTAAGTGGCTTTTGTTAGGTATTTTTTATCACAGCAGCATGAAAAGAAACTAAGACACCACGTAGAACCATCATATACAAAATGAGCTATGTAGTTTAGAAACTATAAATTGATACCAACTACAAATACAATTATCTCCATGAAGATATTACAAACCCATTTTCTTAAAAAACAAAAACAAAACAAAAAACCCAAAAAACTCAGCATTGAAATATATGTTTATACCTTTAAAATGTCATTTATCCAAGTAAATATTTAAAATAAGCTGGACATGGTGGCATATGCCTTTAATCCTAGCACTCAGGAAACAGAGTCAGTAGGGTTTCTGTGAGTTCCAGGACAGCCAAGGCTACATAGTGAGACCCTAGTTTTAAAGGGGGAAGAGGGNTAAAGAGATGGCTTTTAGTGGTTAAGAGCACTGGCTGCTCTTCCAGGGGACTTGGTGCCCTCTTTTGGCCTCTGAAAGCACTACAGGTGTGTGCTGCACAGACATGAATGCAGGCAAAACACCCATACACAAAAATTNTAAAATAGAAAATTTAAAGACATACACTTTATATCATAAGTACCACAGAATTTACCTTTCATATGGAAGTCTCTTCATCCCACCATCTTTGACATAATCTACTAGTTGTTTCTGAGTTCTTCCACTACAAATAAAGGTTCAGTTAAAAACAAACGAAACAGTAAGTCACAGTATTACCTTTTAGAGTCAAGAACAGACTGCCTATCCTTTTCCAGAAACATGTATAAATAACTCAAAGTTATACTTTGTAGTAAGTATAGCCAATTTTCTAGGCAGTTTTTTAAGCCTATTTTCTCATACTTTTGAGTATTTGATTTTTTTTCTCTATTGTCCTTCACAAAACTACTCCTGAATACAATTATCTGCCCAGCCTATGACACCTCCTTCTCTCTTCCCTCACCCCAGCAGTCAGCCACCCGCCCCTGCAGCTGAGGTTAGCCCTACCTGTATCTGAAGGAGGAGCCCCGGCTGAAGAAGACAGCTTTTGCCTTTGGCTTAGGCTGGTCAGAAAGCCTAAAAAAGGTGTGGTACTCCACACATATCTTCCAGAAGTTTTTACACTCATCCCTGCTACCCAGCAAGAACTCTAACGTGTCCTGGTAGGGTCCCTAGAAACAAAATACAAAGGTTCAAGAAGCAAACACAACAATAAAGTACTGGAGAACAGAAAGCAAGTTCTGGAAGCAGATTATTACAGGCAGTTTCAAAATTAAAAATTAGAGCCAGGCATGGTAGCACATGCCTTAGATAACTATGCCTTAGATAAGTTATAGTTTTCAGGCTCACATATATCAACATGAAGAAACCACTGCTGTCTGTCTCTTTGAGTTCTTGGCATAGATTCCTAGAAATGCAATTCTGAGCTCTAGGACCATGTGCACTTTGAATCTTATGGTCTATATCACTGAATCATTTTCTACAACTGCAATATTTCCATTCTTCTACTTAGTCCCAAAAAGTAGGTGGCCAGCGGGCGGTAGGCACATGCCTTTAATCCCAGCAGAGGCAGGCACATCGCTGTGAGTTTGAGGCCAGCCTGGTCTACAAAGCAAGTTCCAGAACAGTCAGAGCTTTTACACA
>LZPO01017287.1:1027352-1043673 GCA_001675575.1 Neotoma lepida | reverse complement strand
AAAACAAAACAAAACAAACAAACAAAAAAAAACCTAGGTGTTTAGGGATTTAAATGCAACTTTCTCAAAAAACAAAACAAAACAAACAAAAAACTCCTAGGTGTTTAGGGATTTAAACGTAACTTTAAAACAAGCCATTCCAATAGTAAACTGAGCAGTGTAGCAGCAAGCTTTTTTTCTGGGCCACCAATCAGCTCCCAAATTACGACACGAAGACTTCTTACTAGTTATGAATGCTCAGCCTTATGATTGTTCCACTAGCTCTTCTAACTTAACCTGTTTCTCTTCATCTACGTTTTGCCTTGGGGATTTTTACCTTTCTTTCGTTCTGTATGCCCTACTCCGCCTGGCTGGCCTTGAGCGTCTTCCTCTCCTTCTCCTTTGTTCTCTGCGCTCTTCCTCCTCTCTCCTATTTATTCTCTCTGCTCACCAGCCCCACCTATGCCGCTTCTGCTTAGTTATTGGCTGATCAGCTTTTTATTAGCCCAATCAGGTGCCTTTGGCAGNCAAAGTGAAACAGCAACACATCTTTACATAATTAAACAAATGCAGCATAAACAAATGTAACACACCTTTACATAGTTAAAGTTATTTCCACAAGAGAACAGTATTTCTCTCCTACTTTTCCAGATTACTCTAAGAAACATGTTTTACTCACAGAGAAAAAGGAAG
This sequence comes from Neotoma lepida, assembly GCA_001675575.1. Classification (NCBI taxonomy): domain Eukaryota; kingdom Metazoa; phylum Chordata; class Mammalia; order Rodentia; family Cricetidae; genus Neotoma; species Neotoma lepida. The sequence goes on along the minus strand of LZPO01017287.1, from coordinate 1,043,001 downwards.
CCTTTGATTTGTATCTTTTCATTCATGGAGAGTAGAGAACTATTTTAAATAAAAACAGCAGATCACCTTTCTTTAGATTAGGCCTGTGGCATGGGGCTATAATCACAGCACTTAGGAGTCTGAGGCAGGAGAATCAGGAGTCAGAGCATAGTCTGGGGACACTGTCTCACAAAACCCAAAACCAAACAACAAAACAACCAAACAGCCAAGCAAACACACAGACACATGCAGACATGCAGACACATAGACACATGCAGGCAGACACATGCACACACAGACACATACAGACACACAGATACGTGCAAACAGACACATGCTCCAAGTCTCTACTGCAGTCAATGCAGCCCCATACTGCACATGAACATGGACAAAGCCCCATGTGCTTCTCCGAGGCTTAGACAGGGACACTCTTATGGTTGGTCCAAGGGCCCAGACACTGCTGGGACCAGAAGTACCCTGAAGCCCACCCAGGTGGCATCTCAAGCTTCAGCCATGCCACTGTTCAGCTGATCTACTGTTTCCTAGCTTCCTTTGAAGAAAGAAGATACAATTTGAACACTTTAACTACTTCAAGTATTGAATTTTCCCAATGATCATACAACACATATTACACTTTTTCTATTTCTAATCATTCAATGGTGAAATGGTGGTTATTAGCTTGTCAGCTCTAGTTAACTGAAATCTCTGATAAAAAGGGAGGGTGTTTTCTTTTGTTTAGACTGGATCTTGCTATATAAAGCAGCTTTGTAANTCTCAAACTTTGTAATTCTCCTTCCCCAGCCTCCAGAGTGTTGGGAATAAAAGGAATTCTTGATAATCAAGAATTCTTCAATCAGACCTAGTCAGGAGTCAAGTTTNGGGGGTTATTTATTTTTAATATGCCTGTGTGTATGTATGTGCACTATGTGTGCAGGAGCCTATGGAGGTCAGAAGAGGATTGGATCCCCTGAAACTGGAGCTACAGACAGTAGTGAGCTCCCATGCAGGTGCTGGGAACCGAGCCAGGCCCTCTGCAAGTGCAGTAAATGTTCTTAACTGCTGAGCCATCTCTCTGGCCCCCAAGGTCATTAACAGCACCTGCAAAGACTGGAGAGGCCCCTTCGCTGTCTGGGCAGAAGTCCTCACTGTGCACTGCTGACGGGTTCAGATTACTTTCAGCAAGCACCTTTCTAGGCTCACACTGAACTGGAAACCCTTGGGGTAGAAACTGCTAAGTTCCCCAGAGGGGCAACTGGGCATATGGGCACTCATCCCCACTGTGACTCTGATCCCAAGTCCCAACTTTAAATTATCAAATACCTGATCCTGAAATGATTTGTAAGTAGGGTTTTTGGAGACAGGGTCTCTTCCAATTCCCTAGGTAGCCAGGGGTGACCTTGAACTTCTGATCTTCCTGCCTCTTCCTCTAGAGCGCTGAGATTACAGATGNGTGCCCCAATTCCATACCAAATGCTTAAAAAAAAACCCTTAATATTCTGTAGGATTAAACTGCCTAACAATATTAAAAGTTCTAAAATAATACTCACATGGACCTCTGGGTGGAGTTTGATAAGAAATCTTTTCCTCTTGAAGCTTAGTTTCCGGACCTTGGACCAGTTGAAAGTGTTGATTTTGGTGGTTCCCTGGAATATCAGAGACAGACACACATGGCACATTTGTAATGTAAGCACACACGACTTTTCTCACAGATCAGAATCCGCTTAAGCTACATCCTTGATAAGCAGCAGAGTGGTTCAAGTGCGCATCACCATTTCACCTAGAACAGCTCTGAATCAAAATGCCAACATCAAATATATTATCTGTTTTGCTCTGGTGATTTAAGTTNCTNAGATACAGCTTCATTACAAATTTTAAAAACCAATGGTAGCACCACACATTTTGAAGTCCCCCCAACAAAGGGAAGTGTCTGGAGGAGGCAGTGGTGATGGCCAGGCTGGCANGGAGGGGCATCAGGTTTCTTCCTAGGGAAAGGCAGGAAGACAACCCTAGACTGTACTGTAGTTAAAGAAAACCTCTGATTTCCATATCCACAGATGGACAGATGCAAAAACAAATATAGGTGTGTGACCAGTGCACACGTATGTAGCTTTCAGAGGGCTTAGAAATGACTCCCTAAAAAGCAATGGGCAGAACTGGTGCCCAGATCTTGGTTTCTTTTTTAAAGAAAATTTTTAGCTGCGTGGTGGTGGTGCATGCCTTTAATCTCAGCACTCGGGAGGCAGAAGCAGGTGGAGCTCTGTGAGTTCAAGGCCAGCCTGGTCTACAAAGTGAGTTCCAGGGTAGCCAGAGCTACACAGAGAAACCCTGTCTTGAAAAATGAAAAAAAAAATAAATAGGGTTTTTTTTCTTTAACTAGGGTCATCAGGTTTGGTAGCAGGGGCCTTTATCAGCTGAGCCATTTTACAGGTCTAATCCTATTTCTGAATTTGTAACTTGTTCTACCTTTGTTTTTCTCTAGCATTGATTTGTTTGTAAGGATTGATGTTTTCTCTATAACAGCAGCAGACTGACAAGGCTCAGAGCCTGAAGCAGCAGTGAGTCCACAGTAAAACCTCCCTCTCATTCTTAACTGAAAGTCTGTCACTTCAATTACCCTCTGTAGGACCAGTAAAATCACCAGTTTAATTTGTATGGAACAGTGTGTGTGTGTAGGCATAGGTGCACACATGCCATGGGACACGTGTAAAGGTCAGAGGACTAGTTATAGAAATCAGTCCTTTCCTTCCTCCATGTGGCTTCTGAGGATTAAATGCATGCCATCAGGGTTGGAAGCAAGCAAGCTTACCCAATGAGCCATTATACTACATGCTAATTTTTTTTTTTTTAGGCTTGCTTTGTTGNCCAGGCTGGCCTGACAGTTGGGATTACTGTATTAAGGTGTCAGTGGTAAATGCACTGTGATTATGTAAAAGAGCACCTTATCCCATGGGACATGCATATAAAGGTCTGAGGGTGAGGATGTATATCACTTATTCTCAGAGAACACTGTGGTAGAAGCAGGAACTGAGTGCACCAAAGTACTGACAAGGGTGAATCCAGGTTAAGGACAAATGGGGTTCTCTGTGCTGTCGTAATAACACTCAGCTTCCCAGAGAAGCTTCCACACTAGTGCTGCTGTTGCAGGCAGCGGCATCAGCACCGACAGGTGCTAGACAGTCAGGCTTTTCAAAGAAGCCTCCAGTTTCCTGTCAATCTGGCCAGTGTTCCTGGGAGCTGACACATGGAAGGACTGTGTCACCTTCTAACTTCAAGTTGCTCATGATTCTACATTTTCAGGGAGGTTCCTTGATTCTAACCTCTGACACATACCATGGATGGGAGACCCCTAGATTGTTGTAGCACAGGGAATGTATACTGTGTCTGCCAGCAGCTGCAACTAATCTTCACACAGACAAACCAGGCCTTCTGTTTTCAGGCCCACCATGTCTAACTAACTCTGAGCTCCCTGTTATCAAAAGCTCTTGTAGCCCAGCAGGGTTCTTACCCCCAGAATGTCCACAGGTCCCCGACCCCCAAGACAAGATCCTGAGTCCCAGTTTCAGATCCTATGAGTGACTCTGGTTCACCATTAAAATGAATAACAGAACAGATATCTTGGGCAGTGATCAGCCCTGGTGGTAGGGGGGGTTGTTGAGTTCCAGGACAGTGAGCACAGTTGTACTGTTCGAGAGAAGGACCAGAAAGCAGCTTCTTCATTGTAAGAGGTTGGTTGGATCAGATGATATGCTAAGTTTCTCTTCCACACAGCACTCACTCATCACAACAAAAATCCACCAATAATACAGCAACAACAAACCATACCAACTCACTGTACACCAGGACTCTGGCCCGCTCTGGCCCCTCCCTGTCCTTCCACCTACCTGGAACACGAGGACACCCATGTGAGAAACTGCGAGATTAATCTTGGTCCCTTCTCTATCAGAAGCCATATGAAACCTGATGCCATACATTTCCAACTTTCTTGCAATCTCCAGCACCTGGAAATCCGATTCTGCAGGTGTCTGGCCCCTATAATGAAGGACATTTTAACATATCAAGTACTTGTCTTCTAAAGGAGTTAAAGCATGTAAGAAAATAGGTCAGGAAAACAGTCAGATAAAGCCAGCCAACAAATCAATGTGGAAGGTTTCGTTTTTAGGAGACATATGGTTCACTTCTATGCATTTACCCACTACAAAACTAACATGCCATACATATATGGAGGCCAAGGAAATAGAGTCCTTCTATATTAGTCTTCTATCTTCTTATTCTAATCTACTTGTAAAAGGTAGAATGNTTCATTCAAATTCACTAAATGATCAGTTTTATAATTTACTTGAAATTATATGCAAACAACACATCTAGCTACCAAACAGTGAGCTGGAGGAAATGTCCTAAAATGATACTGGTATCTTTCTTATCATCGGAAAAACAACTGAATTTACTGAGTGATGGTGGGTGGCACATGCCTTTAATGCCAGCACTTGGAAGGCAGAGGCAGGTGGATCTCTGTGAGTTTNAGGCAGCCTGGTCTACAGAGAGAGCTCCAGGACATCTAGGGTTACACAGAAAAATCCTACCTTGGGAAAAACAACAACAACAAAAATTACTGGATCTATCCACATAAAGATCTCCTAACATGCTATACAATCCATAGCCCAGGTTACATCACCAGAAAACAGAAATGAATCTGGCCAACATCCTATTAAGCAGCCTCAGGAAAGTGATGTTCACATGAAGTCATATCTGGAGCAAAGGAAAGCTCCCCTGCTCTGTGCCCGAATGTGGGCTTTTCCCCTTACTTTGTCAGACCCACACAGGCTGCTGCATGTTCTCAGACCAGAGAACAACCAATGTTACTTCAGTTCAAATTCTGCAGAAGCCTGAACAATAGTTCCTGGTTAAACATCCTTTAGCTACAACTACACTACCCCGACTCCTGACCAACTTACGTGTGCCTCTGATGGAAGTCTAGTATCTTTTCCAGGGATTGCTCCTGGTGGGGCAAGTACTCATTGGCTTTGAGGTGTTCTCGATCCAAGGCTTCGTCATAATCCCCTATCTCCGCTGAGATGAGACAATGAAAGTCAGTCACTTGGATTTTGAAATAAATAAGCAAATGTTTTATATTTTATCTTTCCAAATATTTCCAAATATGCTGTTCAAAGATAAACACAGAAAGGTATAGGGATTTTCCCCTTCTAACTCCTGAAGACCAAAAATTCTGATAATAGTTTATAGTGAACCCTGAGTATAATGAGCATTTTTATTTTACTTTTTAAAAGATTTTAAAAAGTGTGTACGAGTGTTTTGCCTCCATACGAATGTAGCATGTACATGTACCATGTGCATGCAGAGCTTGAGGAAGCCAGAAGAAAGCATGTACTCCTGGAGCTGGAGCTATAGATGGTTATGAGCCACCATATACGGGTGTTGTGAGAACAGAACCCGAGGCCTCTGCATGAGCAGCAAGTGGTTTTAACCTTTGAGTCGTTTCTCTAGCCCTAACTTACTATTTTTTTGTTTGCTTGCTTTTGTTTTTTGAGACAGGGTTTCTCTGTGTAACCCTGGCTGTCCTGGAACTCTGTAGATCAGGCTGACCTTTAAGGAAGTCAGAGATCTGCCTGCCTTTGCCGCCCAAGTGCTGGGATTGACGGCATGTGCCACCACCACCCAGCTCTATTTTTAAAAATTAGTTCATACATATATTGTCTCATGAATACTATAATCACAATTATTTTGCTTTAGAAAATGCATGCCAAATCATTTTTTTCCTTCAGCGCTTTTCAAATTTTCAAAAATCTCCTAAATTTATGAATTTTAAAAAATATTTTTTTAATGTATGTGAGTGTTTTGCCTGTACATAGTAAGTGCACCATGACACAGCCTCATCTTTAGTCTAGAAACAATGTGGGTCCTTCCCTTTCCACTCCTATTAAGTCCTATAAAATGTGCACCCATGTCTCGGAATCTCTTGCTACACTTCTCACAGTCTGTTTCTGAAGTAAGTTTAGTTTTTGTATCCTTCTCCATCACCTTTTGTTCCATATAAGACACTAAAGGAATGTGTTCTCTTCCCTTTAGTGTTAATGTTTAGACAGTGAGGACTGTAACTCACCCTCAGGAGGCCCCTTTCTGGGTGTGCTGAGAATTTGTTTTACAGCCTGACTCTGGACTGAATAGGTATTGCTGTTAAATTGGACAAAGGTAGATGGGGCATGGAGACAGAGGTCAGTCTGCGGTACACAAATTAAGGCCAGCCCAAGATGTTTAAAAATATAAACAACAATAATAAAACATCCAAGTGTTGGTTCTGTGGTTCAGTGACAGAATGTTTGCCTAGCATGTGTAAGGCTCAGTCTTCTTTTCTAGCACTGGGAAGGAGAAAGAGAAAGCATGAAGACATAATTGGGAGACATCTCTAAAGAATGAATGTAACTACAGATTTTGGCTTTGAGCCTATATGCAGAGCTATTTGCTTTAAGGAGTGGTACATTACAGAAGTTAGCTTTCATCTTATCAAGAATGTATCTTAAATGAAAATGCCCATTAAAAAAAATAAAAACAAAAACCAGACTTGTCAATTACACATGAGCACCAGCCAACCAATGGCAGCTCTGCTGGTGCCCGTCNAAGCTCCTTCCCATGGTGCAGATACTAACACTGCAGAAGGTGGGATACGAGAAGGGCTGCAGTGGTGGCTGTGCAGGTCAAGCGTTCTTCCAGGAGGTCTCTCTTGAGTTGCAAGGCAAACAGGTACCTAGAAAGGCGTTCAAAGCAAGAGAAGATCAACTCCAAAGTTCTCTGAACATAATACAGACACGCCTCTCTAAGAGAGCACACAGCTCTGGGGAGCAGCGCTCAACACTGAACAAAATGTAGTGCCCGCCAAATCACAAAGGCCCTTTCATACAGCAAGTAGACACCAAAGGTCAGAAGACAAGTCTGCTCAGCAGGCTCTATCGTGCACGTCAGAGGACACACAAAGTGCTCAGCATACAGAGGAACTTCTGTCCAACAGCAGGACAGAGAAATTTGCCTTTTCAGGCATACACACTGATCCACACAATCACACTCTCTGAGGTAATACCTTCAACAAGGAAATTCATAAATTCATATTACAAAACTGTAATCACAGTTTTAGACAGAAGAACAGAAATACACAGTTAAGACAGCTTCAAATGTGCTGTGATACTTTGAAGCAGATTGACAATACTCAGTCTCAGTGAAAATCTAAGACACACTCACTTTAAAATACCACTGGTGAAAATGTAAACAGAGCAGGCAATTTGAAAGCATTTTGAGGCCAACCATGGTAGCACACACCTTTAATCTCAGCACTCCAGAGGCAGAGACAGGTGGATCTCTGTGAGTTCAAGGCCAGCCTAGTCTACATAGTAAGTGTAGGAAAGCCAGAGCTACATAATAGTCAGACCCTGTCTCAAAATAAATAAGTAGGTAGGTAGGTAGGTAGGTAGGNAGGNAGGNAGGNAGGNAGGGAGGGAGGGAGNNAGATAGATAGATAGATAGATAGATAGATAGATAGATAAAAAAGAAAATATTTATATCTTAATTTAATCCTTCAATAAGTAGTTCTTTCTAAGTATTGTTCTGGGAGTTGCAAAACTTGGTGAATAATCCAAACTCCCTGTCTTCGCAGAAATTTACACTTTGGTACAAACTATTAAAATTTTACTAGATTTGGGAATGGAGAGATGGCTCAGCAATTAAGAGCACTCGTCGCTCTTCTGGAAGACCTGGGTTCAATTCCCAGCATCCACATGGTGGCTCACAACTGTTCTGTAACTCCAGTTCCAGAGAATTTGATGGCTAGGTGGTCATCAGGCACACATGTGGTACACAGAAACTCATGCAGGCAAAGCACACACATGCAAAAAAAAATTATAACATTCTCTTTTTTGAAAAAACGAAATGGAATGCTTCATGAACCTGCATATGGTTCTTGTGCAGATGCCATGCTAGTCCTTGGATCCTTTCAATTTTATCATCCACGCAGCTGACAGGAGCACCTGCACTCTTAGAATTTAAGATGTGTGTGCTCTTGAACCATGCAGTTCCATGCTGAGAGCTTTTCCACAGCAGTGTTCCCAGAGTTCACAAAGGCATGCCAACAATGATATTTCTTTGTGATATTTTAACAGAAAAAGTGGGAATAAGCCCCAAATGCACTAAGATGCTAATGACTAAATAAATTAGGTGCCAGTCTACACACAGTGTGAAAAGGCTATGGAGTACTAAAAATGGGGGGGAAAGCTTCAATGTATAGTTCACAATGTATCATTTGACAGCGCTTTGTAACAGAATTTCCTTGAGGCTCTATGCTGTGTTCACTGAAAGATCTCTTCGGAAGATCTCTGCCCAGTGTTAAAACTTACCTGGGGAGTGGGTGGGTGGGCAAGGGCAAAGAACTTTGTTTTTTTATTTTATATAACTTTATTTGAAATTTTCTTTTTTGCCACAGATATACTTTTTAATACATTAAAGGTGAAAAACACCTTCTGAATGAAAATAAGGGGGCATAATTGACTTCCTGGGGCTGGGGTGTTGGTAGAGTGCTCACCAAGTGCATGAAGCCCTGGACTCCAACCCTAGCAACACTTAAACAGGCTGTGGTGGCTAAACACCTAGAGACTCAGGAGGTGGAAACAGAGGGGGTCACCCTCAGCTGCTCAGTGAGTTAAAGGTCAGCCTTAATCATAAGAACTTTTTCCAACAACAACAAAACAAAAAGTAACAACAACAACAACAACAAAAAACCAGATTGCCCCAAACCAACCTGAACCTAATACTCAAACACAGGATCCTAAATTAGAGAATATTTTGTTTAATTTGGAAGAATATAATTTAGAAATGATTCCCCTGGGGCTGGAGAGATGGCTTAGCGGTTGAGAGCACTGACTGCTCTTCCAGAGGACCAGGGTTCAACTCCCAGCACCCACATGGCAGCTCACAACTGTCTATAACTCCAGTTCCAGGGGACATACACACAGGCAAAACACCAATGCACATACAATAAAAATAAATCAAAAAAAAAAAAAAAAGAAAGAAAGAAAGAAATGATTCCCCTTCAAAAAGGTACCATATGGCCGGGTGGTGGTGGTGCACGCCTTTAATCCCAGCACTTGGGAGGCAGAGGCAGGTGGATCTCTGTGAGTTCAAGGCCAGTCTGGGCTACCGAGGGAATTCCAGGAAAGGCGCCAAAGCTACACAGAGAAACCGTCTCGAAAAACCAAAAAACCAAAAAACCAACAAAACAACAACAACAACAAAACGTACCACATGGTGCTTCCTAGAGTTCAATAAATTGCCAAGGTATGTTGTATGTTCACTTATAGTAGCACTGCTTTGCTATCTACAGCTCCGTCTCCTCATCCACCTAAGAATAAGAGGCTGAGCTGATGTTGCTCTTCTTCCTTTGCACCTGATATTCCATGAGTTTCTGGATGTTCTATGATCTACAGAGCCTTTAGGAGGGGTTCACTGTAACTCATTTATGATCCTGGCCCAGTCAGGCATTTTGGGGACACTATGATAGTGTCCTATTCTCTTTCATCTGCATAGGTTTTGAGCCTATTTTATTTTTTATTTTATTTCGGTTTTTTGAGACATGGTTTCTCTGTGTTAGCCCTGGTTGTCCTGTAACTTGCTCTGTAGACCAGGGCACTGGCCTCAAACTCAGGGATCTGCCTGACTCTGCTGGGATTAAAAGTGTGTGTCGCCAGGCCTAGCTTGAACCTAATTTAAAGTTATTGCTTTATTTTTCATTATAAAATCAATACATATACGCATAAAAAGCACAGAGAAGATTTCCTAATCTTTACTACCTCGAGGACTACTGTTACACTTTCTGCCAGTAATTTCTGAAGAAAAAAAAAAACTTATAATTAGGGAAATTTCCTTATATCCCTGCCTGCCTCATTCTATGCCACTAAACATGAGGACTACTGCATGGTATACACCTCCCACTTAAGTAGGTTTTTTTTNATAAATATTTATATGATCAGAATTTTGACAAATTTTATTCATAAACATAAATCTAAGCCACTCAGAGAACTTGGTTTGAAATTGTCCTAGCACTCCATTCAAGTTTTATTTTTTCAAGTTTAAAGCATAAATCTTTCTTCTAAGTTCTACTTCATATTTGTGTCTGTGTAAGAACCAGCTGCTAAGATGCTTCTTTTATGTACTGGCATTTATTTATCTCCCAGTTCATTTATTTTTTAGCTTAAAAATATTTATTTGGGAATAATAATGTGCCACATACATGCATATGGAAGTGAGAGGGAGACTTTTGGAAGTTGTTTCTCTCTCTCCANCATGGGGTTCTGAGACTGAGTTCAGGTCAGCAGGCTTGGCAGCAAGCACCTTTACCCACACTGAGACATCCACCCTGTTCTCATTCATTCTTTTTGTTTGTAATAGCGTGTGTGTGTGTGTGTGTGTGTGTGTGAGTGTGTGTGTGTGTGTGTGTTTTAATGCACTAAAGATAACCTTAGAGGTTGTGTCGATGTTGCATTAAGGAATGAACACTAAACACTTCATTTTGTATTTATCTGACCAAGAACAAGCCCAAATTTGAATTCTCCTTTGCTCTCCTTGTATCTTCCATCTGTCACACTTCGTGGTTACTGGTCAATCTGTGGTCTGTCATTGTGTATATCTGTGCCTGCCTGAAGGCACAAATGTCTGACAGTCCCTTAGGTCTGTCTGTCCCCTAACAAAGAACTTGGCTTTGAATTTATTAACTACACAAAAAACAGCACAAGAAAGGGACGAAGGATCTCTTACAGAAATCTTTAACAGAGTTCTACAAGGACCTCAACTCATTCAGACAAACAATATCCATATGTTTTTCCAATATTTATGGTGAATACTTATTTTATAAGGTTGCTTCTGACCTGTTGGCTGCTTTCAGCAGACAGTTACCACAACACACACACACATACATACACACATACATACATACACACATACATACATACACACACATACATACATACACATACACACACACACACACACACACACACACACACACACACACACAATCTGGGCTAGGGGCATGGAAGAGGACATAACTTAAGATTAATTAGCCTAGGTTGTAAAAGCTGATTGCATGGGCAATCCAAGGCAAGGTTGGTTGTTACGATGTTCTCTCAAAGGCAGGTTAAACACAGTAGGAACAAGATATGTTAAGTGGGCTTTTTGTCAATTTCATACAGGCTAGAGTCATTTGGGAAGAGGGAACCTCAATTGAGAAAATGCCCCCACCAGAATGGTCTGTGAGCAAGTCTGTGGTGCATTTTCTTGATTAATGATTAATGTTGGTGAGACCATCCCAAAGGGTGAGGGGTTGCAAAACAGGTTGAGCAAGCCATGAGAAGCAAGCCAGTAACCAGCATTCTTCCGCTTCAGTTCCTGACCTGAGTTCCTATCCTGACTTCCCTCAGTAATAGAGTGTGACCTGAGAGTTTGTAAGATGAAATAAACTTTTTCCTCCCCAAGGAAAAGGTTTTGCTTTTGATCATGGTGTTTTTCCACAGCAATGAAAATCCTAACTAAAACAAAGATAAAGCTTATGTGACACTTTGTGACAATGATACTCAAGGTGTATCATTAACTTGGCTGTGAGGTCTAGCAAAAATTTAATCTCTCTGGATGCAAGAGATATTTTCATAAAATTCTAACACTAAAGTAGCATATCATAATATTTTTCACAATAAATAAATAAAATGTAGTAAAAATACAGGTCAGCTACACTCAGTAACAACAAGTAGAAAGACAGCCTCATTCACTCTTAACCACTCAGGGCAGATGAATAACAAAAGTCCCTAACCAGTGTGAGCTCTTTACCTTGTGTACTCTTCCTGCAACTGACCAGGATCTGGTGGGAAAAATTTCACTGCCAGACGAAGCACTGCATTCTTTGGCCCTAAAAAAAAATAAAATAAAATTTCACAGATAAGGTTAATCTTCATATTTATTTTCTTTCTATAATAAAATATCAAAGAAATTTCCTATGCACACATTTTTGAGTCCTTAATTACCAATCANATGTATTGAGAAATTTTAATATTTTGTTTAAGCAGAGATTACTCGGGGAACATTCTAAAGTAGGTGGGAAATTACACATTAAAACTTGAAAATTAATGCCAGGTATGGGGATGTACACCTTTAATCCCAGCATTTAAAAGACAAAAGTACATGGATCTTTGTGAATTCATGGCAAGCCTGATCTACAAATGGAGTTGTAGGCCATCTGGGGTTACACAGTGACACCCTGCCTCAAAAAGAAACAGAAAAAAAAGTTAGAGAGGATATAGGTAAGTTGGTAAAGTATGTGTCTACCATTCACAAGGCACTGGGTTCCATCCCAAAGACCACATAAAAACTATAATCCCAGCACTGGAGAGACAGAGGCAGAAGGACCAGTAGTTCAAGGTCATCCTTGGATACATAGCAAATTTGAAGCCAGCCTGGACTACAAGAGATCCTTTCCAGAAAATAAAATTTAATTATAGCCAGCTGTGGTGGCTCATGGCTGTAAACCTACCACTGGGGAGGCTGAGGCAACAGGATTACTGTGCATTTGAAGCAATCCTAGGCTACACAGTAAGTCTGAGGTCAGCCTGGGCTACAGAGTAAGACGCTGGCCCTAAAAACAAAAGCAGTATTAACAACAAATTTAAACAACAACAAACATGGGCCAGGAGTGGTGGTGCACCTCAGTGCTTAGGAAGCTGAAGCAGGAGGATCATGGGTTCAGGACTAGTNTGGGTTACAAAGAGGGACCTTGTCTTGAAAATGAGAAGATACATAGAATAAAATACATTCCTGTTTATATTTTAGGATAAAATTACATTAAGATGCTTATACCATTATACTGTGGTAATAAAAACATTTTAAAAGCCTTACATACATCAGAGAGAAAAAAACATCACTGGCACTTACTAACTGAATTAGAACAATCTGACCCTGCAAAAGGCATCAGACACAGCAGATCTGATGTCTGCACCACTGAAATTTAACACCAGTGCTGTATAGTTTTTAGGGAAAGAGGATGAAGTTGGCTAAAATGCTATGGTAACATGAACAGCCTTTTCTTCTCTGCGCAAGTTACTTTTATGTATCCTTTTCTCCTTAATGGAGTTACTGAAAAAGGTGTAGTGATGCTGCCCATGACAGCACCTGCTGGTAATCCCCTCACTGGGGAGGCTGATGCAGGAGGATCAGGAGCACAAGGGCAGTCTGGAATATGTGGAAAGAACCTGCTCCCTCTCCCCACATCTAAAACCCAAACCAAGAAAACATAAAAAATCCCCGAACTAAAAAGTTTGTTTTGTTAAGTGTAGAAGTATTTGCTTGCATGTATGTATGTGCCCAACAGGCCTGTCTGTTGCCGTTGGAGGCCAGAAAATGGCATCAGGTCCCTTGCACTCGAGTTGTAGGTNGTATAAGTCTCCATGTGGGCAGTGGGTCTTGCAAGGGCAGCAAGTGCTCTTAACCACTGAACTATTTCTCTAGTCCTCCAAAAAATTTTCTTTAAAGAGGCCTTGCAATGTCTTCTCATGACTTAGAAACATTTTTCCCCCTAGCATATTGACCCACAATTAGGATACCAAACAATAAATCCTACGACTTTCAAATTTAAGGTAAATTATCTATGATGATTTGAGTTAACTCTATGTCCTTATGCCTGTGCACTGTAGTTTAAAACCAACTAGCAAAATGACTTCAAGTTTATCCACTGTGGCTATTAGCACCTATACAGAGCAGTGACAATGACTGTGAACACATCTAGAATTTACTGTTCCAGAACAAGGTACTTACTTCGTACTTGCCTAATGATGGGCTTCATGGGTTCAAGCCAAATCTAAACAGGGTTTTAAACAGAAGAGAATGAAACTATTAAATATTTTCCTCATTTAGTAAGTATACTACAAAATACAAACAATTAATTAGAAGATTTTATGACAGGACATTTTATTTTATCCTCATACACATTAATCATATCTTAATAAGTTGTATAGGAAGCTCAGCAATGCCTGCTTCAAGAAGCTGAAGCACCATTAATGTGCTNTAACTCCATAACACTAATCTGGATAACTCTACAGTCTCAAACAGAACCAGTTGTGAGCAAGCAACAAACTGATGAGATGCTACTATGTGAAAGGTGTCTGCTGTGCACCAGAGCAGAAAAACTCAGGCAAACCCACCCTGCTGCTGGGGGCTGAGACACAACAGAGCACAGCAATGACACACTTTCTGATATAAAGGGCTGATAAGTTTTTTGTTTTTAAAACGGTCACATCTATAAATAATAANATGCCACACTTTTTACAGTTTGTTTAACAAGTAAAAGGATGAAAAGTCAGTCACTTTGCTCAAAATCAACCTGCAACACAATTCAGATCTAGCAGGATGCATCAGTGGTTGTCATGGCAACTCAGAAGGTTTCCTTGGCACAGGTGCTAGTGGGTGGAATGNGTTTAAGGAGGATATGCATTTAGGCTTAAAGGCAGACATATTCCTCACAGGTGAAAACCAAGTACTTTAATATCATAGCTTTGCTAAGAATGATGTGTCATTTATCAAACATCTTGTTTACATCATTATAGTATGACCTAAAAGGCTTTTTGTACACCGTGGACACCATGATTATTCTACAACACAGTCAGATCCAGTTTCCAAAAGCAAATCAAAAGCACATACCCAGTAGGACTGGATGTTCTTAAACTCCAGACCAAAGTAGTCACATTCAATCAGGTTCAAATGCTTCCACACTTGTGTCAGTAAGACCTGTCCATCACACTTAGGCTGCAAGGAGACAGGTGAGAAAAAGCTCACTGATTGTATGGAGAAGAACAAAGGTTTGTGAGAACTGGCAGAAAGTCATATGTTCCACATAAAGTTTTATTGAATTTCTTGCTTCATTTTGCCTTTGTGTGTATAAGATTCACAAACTATCACACAGAAATAAATGGATTTTGGGCTTAGAAACATAGCAAAATAAATATACAAACAAAAACTCTATTTTACATTCTTAGTGTGTTTTAGTCATTTCTTTGTGATTCTACACTATAGCAACCATTTCTAGTTTCAGTTAACATTTTATCAAATAATTTATCAATATAATTCACCAATAAAAAGTAGCGTTCCAAAGTCTATTTATGTAGTGTTCCAGTGAGTAATTTACTATTTGACAGTATTCACATGCTGTGCAGCCCTGACTGTGTTGGAACTCACTTTGTAGACCAGGCTGGCCTTGAACTCAGAGATCCACCTGCCTCTGCCTCTCCAGTGCTGGAATTAAAGGCGTGTGACCACCATTGCNTGGCTGAAAAACTTTTGAATAGAGAGATGTTGAACAAATAATCTAGAATCATACTGAATTAATATAATTTATCTTCTATCCACACATAAGCTGAGGAAGAAAAACAAAGAGCTTAGCGCTTAATAAATTAGTCCCAGGATAAATTAAAACAGTGGCATTTCATTTATCTAGAGGATCAGAAGGAAGGTCTGTAAGGCAATTCCACCTAGTGATGAGACTGTAAATAAAACCAGTTTTTTTGAGGGGAAGAGATGTTTCCATGGTGCTTTGAGGGGAAGAGATGATGTTTCCATGGTGCTTTGAGGGGAAGAGATG
>LZPO01017287.1:973639-1027327 GCA_001675575.1 Neotoma lepida | reverse complement strand
GATGTTTCCATGGTGCTTTGAGGGGAAGAGATGATGTTTCCATGGTGCTTTGAGGGGAAGAGATGTTTCCATGGTGCTGCATGTGGATGTCAGGGGACAACTTTGTGGAGTTGAATTTCTTTCACCTTTTCATGGCTTCTGTGGTTCCTGGGGATTGAACTTAGGTTGTCAGATTCAAGGCTACCTTGCTGGCCCTATTTAAAAAATTGGGGATGTGGGGAGCATGATGGTGCACATCTGTAATCCCAGCACTCAGGAGACAGTGGCAGGCTGGCTTCTCTGAGTTGGAGGGCCAGCCTGGTCTACATAGTGAGTTCCAAGCAAGCCAGAGTTATACAGGTAAGACTATTACCTCAAAAACAACAAAAAAAACCCCAACAAAACAAGAAAAAAAATCTTTAATATTATAAATTTGTATGTGTAACCCTTGAGGAGGAAATTTGAAAATAATTTTCAAAGTTTAATATGTATTTTTCTGTCCCAACAAGTCCACCTCTGGAACTTTTCCATATAGACCATCTCATAAACTGCACAAAGCTAATTACACAAGGACACATTCAGTAGAGGATTGGCCAAATGAGCAACTGTAGCAAGCTCATGGCTGTAATCTTAGTACCTGGGGAAGCTAAGCCAGGAGAACTGCTGTTGAGTCTGAGGCTAGCCTGACACACACAGTGAATTCCCAGGTAAGCTTGGCTCAAAAACAAACACACAAACAAACAAACAAACAAAAACCCATGAAACCCAAACAAGTAATAACACAANCACGATGAAAAGAGCACAGAACTCTTTACATATGAAATAAAGACCAAAGCATAAAGATTAGGTAGGAGGAAAATTAAAGTTATCTATGTTCATACAGTCCATGTAATATGATTCTGTCTTATATATAGCACTTATAAATTGATATATGATAAATTTGAAAGTTGCACACCAAATCTTTAAGAAAATTATCATTACTGCACTGACAGAGGTAGAAAGAAGCAAGGCTTTTCTCTTTACTCCTGAGATGTTAGATCAAGGTATTGACAATCTTTTCTTCAGTTAAAAACATACAAGTAGAGGAGAGAGGCAAACCTTCAGTGTTCCAAAGCACACCATGCCTCTTGAGGTTTACCTAGAGGACTTCTGTGTAACCAGTGGTTATGCTGGTAGAAGAAAAATTCTTTAAAGGAACAAACCCCTAAAATTTGTAATAACAAAGAAGCACAGAGTAAAAATAAACAATGGGTACTTTAAAAGAGAAGAACTATAGCGTGAACTTACAAGTATTTTTTTTTTTGAAGGGGGAGCAAAGTCTCACTATGTAGCTCTATATGGAACTTCCTGTATAGACCAGGTTGGCCTCAAACTCACAGATCTCTCTCTCTCTCTGGGATTAAAGTGTGTGCCACTTCACCTCACCCCGTTTTTTTGTTTGTTGTTGATTTTAAGACAGAGTCTCACTATGTAGCCCTGGCTGGCCTGGAACTTGTCATCTGGACCAGAGATGGCGTTAAAACTAGAGATTGAAATGCAATTTTTTATTTATTCTTTGAGAATTTCATATATGTGGGCTGGGGAGATGGCTCAGTAGGCAAAGGCTCTTGCTGCCAAGCCTGTTTGGTCCCCAGAACCCATATGGTTGAAGGAGAGAACCCATTGTGTAAGTTGTCCTCTGGTCTCTACATGTGAGCTGTGGCACAAGTGCACCACCCCCAATGAATGAAGACTTCCCAATTTATCATCCTCCCTTGATAAATTGCCCTATTTCTTTTTTAAAAAAATTATTTAAATTTGTTTTATGTGCATTGGTGTGAAGGCATCAGATTCCCTGGAACTGGAGTTATAGTTGTGAGCCGCCATGTGGGTGCTTGGAACTGAACCCGGGTCCCTTNGAAGAACAGCCAGNGCTCCTAACAGCTGAGCCATCTCCCCAGTCCTGATGCCCTATTTCTTTTTATTTTTGCAACTCACTGAGCCCAACTAGTGTTGCCTGTATAGTAGAGATGTATGAGCTCTGACTTCTCAGAGTCAACAGTGTCTTAAAGGGGCTGGATGTGAGTTTCCTGAGTGCAGTGGCCACGTCGTCTCCAGAGGACAGCATTCACTGCCCTCCTCCCTGTCCTCCAGCTCTCACACCTTTATCAGTCTCTGCACTGTCATAAATACAATTGGTAAAAGTCACCAGACATTATTTCTGGCCACCTCATGGGGAGAACTCAATCACTGATGTGATGGGCTTCTCCGAGGAGGCTTGCCAGTGTTTTGTGCTTTAAAAGACACCGCCCCCCACCCTACCCCCCACCCCCACAAATCTACACTCCTCAAGCTGATCAATAAATCCCCCAGGGTTGTTAAATAGTTGGAAGTCACAGCAGCCAAACTCCACTAGGTTACAGAACCATTCCAGGAAACCTCCCAGAAGCCATCCTCTGTCAACATCTCTGTCCAGGTCACTAGAATGACNATGTGGGGGCATTCTCTCTTCCAGCACTCCCTGTTTCCAGAACTGTTAAGTTCAAGACTTCGGGTGAACGGGAGTGGGGAGACTAGGTACACCCAAAGTACTGCTTTAGGGGAAACCCCTTTCCACTTGATTCTGTCAGAGTGCCCCCTCTGACAACCTAGAACATAGTCAACTTACCTGTTGAATCTGTCTGTTCTATTTCTCATACTATTTGGTAGTGACTATAGCAATATGGACATGACACTGATGGCTACCAATTTGTTTGGTAGTTCTTCCTTCTAGACAGCCAATCTGAAGAGCAGGTACCGGGTCTTCCCTCTGTGTCTCTAGGCCTAGAATGTGGTAAGCACACTGCAAATGGCAACTCATAAAACATGCACAACTGTTGAAGATTTTGATGGTAGTTGTAATCTGAGCTGAGTCTTATTTCAGAGCAGGCAGGAACACACTCAGGATGGACCGAATATCCAGCACGTCCTACACCTACTTCAAACACACACACACATATGTGCCTGTGAGAGTGTGACTTCTAAACTGTCGTGTAATTTCACTAAACTAATAAAGTTCTCCCACATCTANGTAAGAAAAGAAATTTCTTATCTTCTCTGTCACTGAAATCAGACTCGAATCCCCAAAATACTACCATATTCATGAATTTTCATAGCCACAGAGAGAGAGATATTTTCAAAGCATTTCTTCAAAGCATCAGAGTCAGGGTAACATTTCCAAAACTTAAACACACACAAACATATCCTCACAGAAAAATTGAAATTTATTGGTATTAATGAAAATATCCTTAGTAAAATATAGGCAAATATAAGTCACTTAACAATTAAGAGAATTATATCATAACAATGCAAAGTTTATTCAAAACATGTAAGAATAGTTGAAATTAATGCTAGGAAATTTAGTAATGCATTATATCAATAAACTTGTGGAGAGGAAAAAGAAATCCTATTACTGGGTGGGGCAAGATGGCTCAGTGGATAAAGTACTTGCTGTGCAAACTGGATTCCACAATGGAAGGTCAGAATTGACTTCCAAAAGTTGTCTCCTGACCTCCACACACATGTAGCCCAGGATGGCCGAGAAAAAAAACCTTGACTTCCTAAGCTTCCTGACTCTAACTCCAAAGTGCTGGGATCACAGGTTCATATCACCGCACACTTTTCAATTTCTATTCTTGATATAATTCTTCTATGCTTGTTTTGTTTGAGATAGAGTCTCTCTGGTTGGACAGGAACTTGCTATGTAGACCAGGCTAGCCTCNAGCTCAGAGATCCTCCTGCCTCTGCCTCCAAGTGGTTGTTTGTTGTTTCACTCTTTGAGACTGAATCTTGCTATGTATTAAAGACTAGCCTCAAATCAGCATCGATCCTCCAGCCTCAGCCCCCCAAATGCTAGGTTTACCACCATGCTTGGCACACTCTTGATATAATTATTTTTTAAAGATTTATTTATTATCCTTACTTTGTTTGAGTGTTCTGCCTGCATATCTGATGCTTACTGCATGAGTGTGTGGTACCTGCAGAGGTCAGAGGAGGGCACCAAATCCCCTGGGACTGGAGTTAAGGGTGGTTGTAAGCAGCTCTATGGGAGCTGTGAACTGAGCCTGGGCCCCTGTAAGAGCAGTCTCCAACTTGAGACAAGTTTTTTAAGTCAGTGGTGCTGGTGATAAGAATGTAAGACTTTGAGCACAGCAGGCACGTACTCTATCACTAAGCTAAATCCCCAGCCTGGTGTAATTGTAGGGATTTCAGGGATGGGGCGGGGTAGGGTCTCACTACTTAACTTACATGGCCAGCTTGGATCTCATTAAGTAGATCAGGCTGGCCTTGAGCTTGCAGTGGTCTTTTTGCTGCTGCCATTCAGTGTAGGAAAACACTTGTGGGACAGCAGGCCACATCTGACTTTTTGTTTTTGAGAATAGTTTTTATTTAATGTACATGAGTGTTTTGCCTACACATATGTGTGTGCACCACAGGTATGCCTGGAGCCTTTGGAGGGCAGAAGAGGGCATCAGATCCCTTGCAACTGGGGTTNCAGGTGGTTGTAAGTGACTATGTGACAATGGAAACCAAACCAGTGTCCTCAGCAAGAGCAGCACGAGTTCTTAACTGCTGAGCCATCTGTCTGGCCCCCAATTTTTTTTAGACAAGAGTCACATGTAGCACAGGCTAGCCTTGTGCTCATGTAGACAAGGCTGGCCTTGAAATCCTGATCCCACTGTTTCTAGATCTATTAAGGGCATACGCCATCACGCTCAGCCTCAGAAGTCATTCTGTTTGTTTGTCTGTTTGTTNGGGAGACAGTTTCTCTGTGTAGCCCTGGCTGTCCTGGAACTCACTCTGTAGACCAGGCTGGTATTGAATTCAGAGATCCGATGTATCCAGTCCGCCTGCTTTAGCCTCTCAAGTGCTGGGATTAAAGGTGTGCACCACCATCACTCAGCTCCAAAAGTTATTCTTTATCATCTTAAGATGGACTTCCAAAATTCTATGCCGTCGTTTTAACACTTACATTAAAAGAGAAAAAAGAAGCTGGGTGCGGTGCACGCCTTTAGTCCCAGCACTCAGGAGGCAGAGGCAGGCAGAGCTCTGAGTCTGAGGTCAGCCTTGTCTACAAAGTGAGTTCCAGGACAGCCAGGGCTGTTACACAATGAAACCCTGTCTTGGAAAAAAAACAAACCAAACCACACCACATGACAGAGAGAGAGAGAAAGAGAAAGAGAGAGAGGTAAAAAGCTAGAAGGAAAAAAGCAAACTATCATAAATTGCAAATGATATTATTTTTAAAACCCAAGGATATCAACTAGAAACTACTATAAAAGAAGTCGTAGCCAGACGGTGGTGGCGCACGCCTTTAATCCCAGCACTCGGGAGGCTAAGGCAGGCGGATCTCTGTGAGTTTGAGGACAGCCTGGGCTACCGAGTGAGTTCCAGGAAAGGCGCCAAAGCTACACAGAGAAACCCTGTCTCGAAAAACCAAAAAAAAAAAAAAAAAAAAAAAAAGAAGTCGTATCCAGTTATGTGACCAGGGGAAAACTATTACACGAAAGTCAATAGCCTTTACTTATACCATTGACTATAATTTGAGGACAGACTAAAAGAACAATTACATTTTCAACAACAAAAAAAGTGAGCTATCATGGAACAGGCTCACTGAGTCTCTAACACTGCTCATGTCTGTGGCTTCTTGATTGATTTTCTATTATCTTGGTAAGGTATCGAGCTTACCTGTTCTCAGCTTCCTCCCTTCATATGCTACTGTTTGCTTTAGAGGTAGGTGCTCTGATGTTNGGTACATGTATATTTAGTTATACTTTGAGGCTGAATTGACCCTTCCATCATTATATAGTGACTTCCTTGTTTCTACAACAGTTTACTTTGTCTGGTTAAGTACAGCCTCTTTTCTTCTAGTTAACATTTTCATGGCATACCATTTTGGCCTGTAAGCATCTCTGAATCTAAATGGCATGATAGACAGCAGATAACTGTAACTTACAGATTGAACTCAATTCCTATAAAAATTCTAATGGCATTTTTCATATAAATAGAAAAAAATGTTTAAAATTTGTGTTTAACCACAGACGGTCTCACATTACTCAAAACAATCTTGAAAATAAAAACAAAGTTGGGCACACCATACTTCCTCACTTCAAATGACATTATAAAGCCACATCAATCAAAACAATATGGTACTGGAATTAGCTACACACAAAACCAATGGAGTATAGCGAGCTCAGAATAAACAGAAGCAATTAAGTCAACTAGTTTTTTTTTCAAGGAGACAGAATAGGAAACAACAAACTCTTTAATAAATGGTACTGGGGAAAGTGAATAACCATATGCTAAAGACAAACTGGACCCTTACCTAATATCATATATAGACGTCAATTCAAAACAAAGACTTTAACATATCTGACTTAAAACCATACAAGCAAGGCCCAGTATAGTATATCCAAAGCCCAGCACACACTTTTAAAACTGGCACATGAGGAGCAAAGACAGGATGATCACCACAAGTTCAAGGCTACCATGGTTTACAGGGGGAGTTGTAGGCTAGCCAAGGTTTCATAATGAGACCCTGCCTCACAGCTGCTTCCAACCCACAAAAACAAAACAAAACAAAAACCTCCACAAAATAAACAGAGAAAAAGCTACTTAACACTAACTGCCTTGATTTATTTGGGTATCACTCTGAAAGCAAAAACAGACAAGTGGGACTACCCCATAGGAAGCCCTCTGCACAGCAGAGGGAACTATAAACAAAAAGGAAAACTAGCATGTGGAGGGTGAGAAAAAGATGCAAACCATGTATGTGACAAGAAGCTATCGGTCAAAACACATAAGCAAGTCACACAACTCTAGAACAAGAAAAACCTCAAACCAAATAGCAACAGCAACAAAAAGAAAAGAGGACCTAAGTGGACANTTCTCCAAAGAAGATGCAAAGGTAACCAACTGGGGTATAACTCAGGGGATAGTACTTTCTAGCATGTACAAGTCCCTAGGTTTGATCCTTTGTGCCAGGAAAAGAAAGGGAAAGGAAGATAAGGAGAAGGAAGAAGATAAAGGAAGATTGGAAGAGGAGGAGGAGGAGAAGGAAGACGACAGAGGAAGTGACAGAGAGCTTAATGAGCTCAGAATAAGAGATACACAAATGAAAAATTACACTTATCATCTCTCCCTACAAAACTTGGAGTCTCAAAGTACACCATGTTGGAGAATGTGGAGAACAGGCATGCTCATGGGATGCTGCTAGGAGCAAATATCAACCTCCAGTGGGGCCCAGGTTGGTACTACCCAACAAATGCAAGTATCTACACCATTATCTTAAAATTCCCACTTCTTAGAAGTACTTTACAAGTGCAAAACCATGCATGAAAACAGTACTTGCTATAATAATACTTCTAATACTAACCTTAAACATAAATCAGTCAGTGAAGTATTGCAGGATACTTGTTTACACTTTGTGAAGATTGGTTTAATAAAGAGCTGAATGACCAATAGTTAGGCAGGAGAAAATAGGCAGGACTTCTAGGCAGAGAGAGAACTTGGGATGAATCTAGGCACATGAGGGATGCCAGCAAGATACTGAAGAAGTCAGACATATGGTACAGAGAAGAGGTAACCGAGCCATGTGGCAGAATGTAGATTAATAAAAACAGGTTAATTTAAGTTACAGAGATAGTTGGGAAAAAGCTTAAGCTAAGGCAAGCTTTCATAATTAATAATAAGTCTCCATGTCTTTGTGAGTTGGTGGCCCAAAGGAAAATCCAACTACAGTAGAGGACTGCTTGACAACATTTGAACATTCAGACCAGAAAATGCTGAGCACAGTAGAAAGAGTAAGGCTGCCATCTACACACTGAAATGGAAGTCTCTCCAGAATATAATGTTAGAGGAAAAAGTAACATGATTTACTCTGCACTCAGACTTTCAGAGGTTTCCAAGATGGTCACTTGGCACCCTTGTTTCCGGGCCAGTGCATGATGAGGCAGAATATCTAATGGAGAGCATGTGGTAGACCAAAGTGGCTCACAGAAGGCAGAGAAAATGAGAAAGGAAGGCATAGGAACAAGATATACCTTCAAAGACATGCCTCTGGTCACCCAACTTCTTACAAGGTTCCTTTAACAAGTGAGCCTTTTTTGGGANAAACCCTGTATCTGAACAAAAACATATGGTAAGGACAATGAGAAGTACAATTAGGTAGAACCTCTCTCTAGTACCTTGACTCATGGATGTGCAGCCAGGCATCTCCAAACTGTACCAGCAACTGTCCTTCCGGAGAGCCTCTGACCACAGGGTGTTCCCCAGACATCATCTGGCCCCTGTGGTTAACANCAAGGGCAAGTTTCACTGTCTACCCAGGAGACAGGCTTTGAGGCTAGATTCCTGGTTTCTATTAAGTAGTTATTTTAAGCCTTGGTTTTCTTCATTTGAAGAGGAAATACTATTCTTANCGGTGTTGGTTAGTTTTTTGTCAACTTGACAAGCTAGAGCCATTTGGGAAGGTCTGTGGGCAAGCCATAGGGCATTTTCTTGACTAATCATTAATGATTGATGTGGGTGGGCTCATCCTAGTGTGGGCAGTGCCAACCGTGGATAGGTGATCCTGAGTTATATAAGAAAGNAGGCTGAGCAAGCCATGGGGAACAAGCCAGTAAGTAGTATCCCTCTCCATGGTCTTACTTCAATTTCTGCTCCCAGGTCCCTACTTGAGTTCCTGCCCTGACTTCCTTCAATAATGAACTGTGATATGGACATGTAAGAGAAATAAACCCTTTTTTCCCCATTAGTTTCAGTCATGGCAGTTTATCTCCACAACAGAAGCCCTAACTAAGATAGCCTGAAAGGGTTTTATGGACATTTAATGAAATAACAGGAAATAGGCTTTGCACCATGCTAGGGACAGGTCTCCAAGCCAAAAACCAATATATACCAACTTAATACAGAAAACAGCATGAGGCACCACCAGAAAGCATCTACCAGCACACACACCAAGGATGTACACCCTTCCTGGGATGTTCACATAGGATAGGTCCTCAAGTTTGTAACTATCTTTTCAGTGAGGGTCTGAGAGGACAAGACAACAGATGGGATTGAGATCCTTTGATTACATGATGGATGAACTTACTCAAAATGGCATCTAATAATTTCTTCCTCCCGACTATATGTAGGCAGAATAGGTGCTGGAGACGTCGCTCAGTGGTAGAATGTTTGCCTACTATGTGCAAGGCCCTGGATTAGATCTCCAGCATTAGGGAAAAAAATATAAAACATAAAGCATTTTTATCTTTATCATAATGTATTCTATTTTAATTTTTTAGACTTTTTTATTTTATGTGTTTGTTTTTTAGGTTTTGTTATATTATGCATGTATATGCAACATGTGTGTGCCTGGTACCCATGGAAGCCAGAAGAGCATCTTGGATCCCCTGAACTGGAGTGTGTCTTAGTTAGGTTTTATTGCTGTGAAGAGACACCATGACCATGGCAACTCTTATAAAGAAAACATTTAATGGAAGGGGCTTGCTTACAGTTTCAGAGGTTCAGTCCATTGTTATCATGACAGGGAGCGTGGCAGCACACAGGCAGACATGGTGCTAGAGCTGAGAGTCCTACATCTTGCAAGCAACAGTAAGTCGATTGATGGTCACACTGAGTGAAGCCTGAGAAAAAGACCTCAAAGCGCGCCCCCACAGTGACACATCTCCTCCACAAGGCCACACGTCCTAACAGTGCTACTCCCTTCGGGGCCATTTTCTTTCAAACCACCACAGCATAATTGCGATCCACTACGTGGGTGTTGGGATTCAAACTCAGGTCCCCAGCAAGAGCAACAAGTGTTCTTAACCACCAAACCATCTCTCTAGCCTGCCATGATACATTTTAAAGATTCAAAACTTTGAGAATATTTTTCAACATTACTTTCCAACTGAGTTTTTAAAATAGGCTCATNCCCCTTAATTTTTACAGGTTCCTCATAACCTGACCAATAGTTGATTAAATGTCATAATAAGCTCTGTTCCTAATGTTATACACATCTGTCACATGTCCATTCTGTATGTGTATGACATGTGTGACTGCAGGGGCATGCATGCCATAGCTCACACATGCCATGGTGCACCTGTGAAGTGAGAGGGAAACCTTGGGAGTCAGTCCTTGCCTTGCTTGAGGCAGGTCTCTCTTGCTGCTTGCTGCTGTGATTTATACTCCATGCTAGTTGCTCAGGAGCTTCCAGGGGATTCTCCTGTCTGTCTAACACCTCACTGTAGGAGTGCTAGGATTGCAAATCAGAACCACTGTGAGGGCTTTGACACGGGCTCTAGAGACCTGAACTTGGATTGTTTTGCTTGCATGGCAAGTGCTTTTACACATCTACAGAGCCATCTTGCCAGCCCCCATACGTCCATTATTACCATCTCAAGTATTCTATATTAAAAGTTGACTTTCTGTACCTAAAAATGAAGAAATTCAGTTTCAGCTAGACAGTAATAGCCTATCCCTAAAGCAATGATGAGGTGAAATAAGACTTTCCATGAGATAAAGCAAACAGGCTGTTCATCCACTGACAGAACACTGATGCCATCCATAGACACTCGGATTGAAGAGAAACCTGTTGTCATAATGGCATCCCACTTGACAATACAGACACTCAGATCAGAATACAACATGAGAACTACAGTGTAAAAAGCAAAACATTTTGTTCAATGTTTCATCATTTTAGTTGGTCATGGCATTCAAGTAAGTCCCTTCTCCAAGCTTAGACATAAAGTATATTGTTCAAAATCTACATCTACAAAAGTGCCATTAAAGATTCTGTCTAGATAGAAATGGGCACAAAAGCTCAGCTAACAAAGTACTTCTTTATCCTTTGTCTCAGATCTGTGGGAAAATTCTTCTGCAAACAGCTTGATTTTGTCCTCTAGCCTGTTTGTCTCATGCGCCCATTTACAGTTCAAGCCAAGTTGCCCTGTGACAAAATCTGTATCTGTACTATTAGCTTCATTACTTAATATTTATTTCTTGTCTCATATTTGGTCATCCTCAAATTGCATTTTATAATATATTATATGGCACAATTAAAATAATCTTGAGAGCTTACAGGCAACTGTAGCTTTATTCATTCAATGAAAGGTTGTCAACACTGTGGACGACTTCAAGTCTGAGGTCCTCATATATCCCTGAATGTGTTAATGGGTGCTTCTGACAGAGTAACAGTGAGGGACAGATGTTGACTCCATGCGTTCTACATTCTTAAGACAAAAGAGACCAGCTGAAGACAGGGGTGGTGGTGCACACCTGTAATCTCAGCACTCAGGAGACTAGGACAAGAGGACACTAAGTTCCAGGCCAGCCTGGGTTAAATAGGGAGACTCAATTTGACAAAAACAACCAAGCAAGCAAACAAAAAAACAACAAAGTGGAAGGGATCTACAGACACAAATTACTCTCCATTAGGGTACATGAGGAAACACAAGTTCACCTGTCAGCAGGCCCACCAATATTCTAGAGGTTTAGACAATAGTTATTTTAAACTACTCAAGCAGTGTAACCTAAGACTCCAATTGAAATCTGTTAATATCAGTGAGACATTTATTTGATTGTCTCTCAACCCCAAATCCATGTTCATTAGCCATGCTTTGTGGTGTTGGGGCAGAGTACTGAGGAGAATATGAGAAAGAATTTTTCTCCTATTTGAGACTTCAGGAGTTCTTGCCAGCTGTGTGCAGGGTAGCCAGTGACTTCCACTATCCCATGAACTTCACCAGCACTCCAGCTCATACCTGCCAACCTGTTCCATTGACATCATCAAACTTCACTATCATTGTGGTCTGAACTTCAACTTTGGGGAAGGAGGCTTTCCAAGTTTGTCTTCTCACTGAGTTTCCTCGTTTCCTTTTCCTCTGCTCTATACAACTCCTTTTCCTATATTCTTTAGCATTGCCATCCCCAGCCTTTCAGTTAATCTGCTATAACTAGTTAATGATTCTTTCTGTTAAATATCCCAGTTTAAGGTCCTAGTGTGGTATAGTGTGTCTCCTGACTAGATCATGAATAACTAAGTAGGCAGACTCTAGAGAATGCCCTTGCACATTTTTAGCCTGAAAAGAGGGCCCCACAGATAAGACAGAAGAAGCAAAGCCCTGTAGCACTCTTGCAAGCTCTGAGTCAGGCTGCTTGCACAACTATAGCGATGTACTGGGAGCAGAAGCTCTGCGCAACCAGGAAGGGATTACAGCTTACTAGAGGGTCATTGGGTATCTGGTCCACTGGGTACCGACCTGCANTCCCAGGCTTGTCAGTACAAAGAAAACTTGCCTGTCAGTGGCTCTCATGAGTGAAGAGATGTGCCTGACACACAGAACCTGAGATAAGTTTCCTAGNAGAGAATCTACTTGTAGAGCCCGAGGCATGAACAGAAGTGCAGATAATAGTGAACTACTATCCCATTAGTGAAAGCAATTGCTTAAGTCTTCCCACTGAGCAATAACAAGGGCATATCAAAAGGATTGTACCCATTAGTTTTACAACCTTGTTTTCTCACCATATTTGCATGCAGCATGCCATACACAGGAAACCAGAGGTGCAACCTATTAATTGATGTTTAGGATCTGGACAATTAACACAGGACTTCCTTTTATTTCTTATCTTTCTACTCAGAGAAAAAGCAAAACACAAAGGCAGTTTGGCTCAAAGAAAACTCCCTAAAGGAAACTGGAATTAGGTAATTCCCTTATTTCTTCTTTATTAACAGAAGTGGGTCCTGACTTGTGAGTACATGTGAAACTGGTACATGGAAACAGAACCTGCCCATCAGTGTACCCTGTGATCTCATGTCCACCACTCGCTGCAGCATGGAGACCCACTTCAAAACCACACAGACAAAGTAAAAGTGACCAAATATTTCTATCAAATTCCTAAACTAACAGTACCTTCCTAAAAAGCAGGAAATCAGCTCCAATGAAAAGAGTGTATGTGGCACAACAAAGAGGAAAATTAATTTTTAAAAATGCATTCTTTTTTAAGATTTTGTGTATGTTAGTACACACACACACACACACACACACATACACACACCATGAGGCAGAGAGAGGGAGACTTGGCATAACAAGAGTCTCTTGAATCCTCAAAACCTGCCCTCAGTAATGCACCCCTCCAACAAGGCCATATCTCCAAATCTCCCCAAACAGTTCCACCAACTGGGGACCAAGTATTTAAATATATGAGTTTACAGGGGGCCATTCTCATTCAAATCTCCACAGTTGGTTTTAAGTATGTATGGAATATTATGAAAGGACATAGTCATAGTGGTGGTCAGACATGTAAGAGGTGGGAAGACAAAAATATACATGTGAAATAAAGCCAGTACTTTAATAAAAGTAAAAAGAAAGGGGGGAGCTTCTTTTTAGTAAAAGTAAGGAAACTAAATCCAAACCCAAGGACTGGCCTGCAATCAGTAAAGACACAGGGGTAAAGACACAGGCAGGACAGGAGGCCAGAAGCCAAGTGCAATTCCAGGAGAATCCTTGAGTAACACATGTTGATGGTAAAATGCATAACCGAGGGCTTGAAACCTGAACTTTGCTTGCTAGATAAGGCTAGCAGACAATGGAAGCAAAGTCTAAACATGGCCAAGGATGGCTTGGTGATGCAGAGGGGACAGGGCAAGAAACAGCATATATAAGCCATACATACCCACACACCAGCCTCCACATATAGGGCATGTTCCAAATTTCAACCAGGTTATAATCAGTTTACTCCAATGTAGGAACCTACTTGAAACAGCCAACCATTCAACAAGTCCTTTGCTTTGAAGTATACACTACAAGTATTCAGATACTCACACCAACACAGNTATTCAGATAGCCACACAAAAATAACTGAAGCAATTGCAACTGTAAAATCAGAGCACAGGGTGTGACAGACGAAAGGGAAGGGGTCACAAAAGAAAGTTATTTGGATGACAATTCTTGTATTTCTGCACATTAGCTGTGCAACTTTGGATGAGTGGAAGCTAGGTTATTTATCTTTTAAAAACGGAGGNGAAAGATGGCGCAGCTCAGGTTGTTATAATGAATACATCACAGACAGTATAACTGATCTAATATTTGCCTCTTAGTTCTGGAGGCTGAAAGTCTAAAGCCAAGGTTGCAGCAGACATACTGAGTAAGGAAAACTCCTTCCTGGTTCAAAGACTGAAGTCTTCTAGCCCCACATGAGGAAAGAGGAAGCAAGCTCCTTCGTGTCTCTTACACAAGTATGGATTCCATTCATGTAGGCTCCACTTTGGGGCTTTAGAAGGATCTTCAGAAATGTAGATGGCTGTCCACTTCAGTAGCTACCTGTGGGTGTGGCCATGAGAGTTTCTAGGTTTCTATACATTACTTGCAAATAGAAACAATTCTTTGTTTTTATTGTTGCTGGTTTTTTTTTTTTTTTTTTTTTTTTTTTTTTTTTTTGAGACAAGGTCTCAAAGTCATCCCAGCTGTCCTGGGGCTTAGACCAGGCTGGCCTCAAACTCAGAGAGATACGCTTGCCTCTGCTTCCCAAGTACTGGGATTATTTATGTGTGCTCTGCCCAGATGAAAGAATTATTTTTTTAGATGAATCCTCTGTAAAATCTTAAGGCAGAGTGGTCCGAGACCCCAGGGTAGCAGTATGCAGCATATGGATGCGATGGCTGTATAGAGCTACTGTCTGAGGCTTTCCCAGGGACACACACCCCAGAAAGCCAAGGAATTGCCAGTGCAAGCACAGTCCAAATGGGGACACACTGCTTATAAAATAACGTAACATTTAAGAGCATATGATATTCTGTAAGGTAGAAAAGCAGAGCACTGTCTCTGGAAAGACAGAGATGACTGTATTTGTC
This sequence comes from Neotoma lepida, assembly GCA_001675575.1. Taxonomy (NCBI): domain Eukaryota; kingdom Metazoa; phylum Chordata; class Mammalia; order Rodentia; family Cricetidae; genus Neotoma; species Neotoma lepida. Next base: position 1,012,494 of record LZPO01017287.1, on the reverse strand, counting down.
CCCTCCCTCAGCTTTCTGGGAAGATCTTGGTTACTTTCTATACCTAAAAGTGACAGATAACAGAATAAAGCAATTCTGTTAAATACAAAATCTCAGTATGTAACTCAGGCTAGTCTCAAACTCTCCATCTTCTTTCCCTGGTTCCCAAGTGCTAGGTCTGCAGGTATACACTATCATGCATCACTTAGAATTTACTTTTTAAATGTTAAAAAGGAAGTAAATGTAAGCAGGGCTGATGTGACCTAGAAAGGCTCCATAGCTGAGGTGAAGCTGAAATGGAAAAGCATGCACNGAGAAGAGAGAGGCTTTTTGCCCACAAGTGAGTGGGAGGGATGACTTGGAAAAGAATGATTCAGATTATGTGATGGGCAATGATATTAGTGACTGAAGGGTCCCATTCCCAAGCTCACACTTCTCATAGCCATAGCCTAGTGTTTAATCTACAGTATTTAGGGAGCTCTCAACAACATGACACCCACCTAATTACCACGGGGCTTTAAAGGCCACTGAGGTGGAGTACTTGAGGGAAGCAACACAAGGACTACAGAGCTGAGGCAGTGACCAGAGTAGGCCTGAAGTAACTTTGTTACAGGTCCCATGGTGGGTCAGGTGGTAGACAGTAGGAGCTAGCAGCATAGTAAGGCTCTGGGAAAGAAAAAAACAGAAGATGGTAGCAGGATATGAGAGGAAAGGGAGCAATTTGATGTCATAGTAGAACATTGTGATGTCATAATAGGGCATTGTGATGTCATAATAGAGCATTGTGTTGTCATAATAGAACATTGTGGTGTCATAATGGAGCATTGTGATGTCATAATAGAGCATTGTGATGNCATAATAGAGCACTGTGATGATATAGTAGATCATTGTGATGTCATAGTTGAGCATTATGATGTCATAATAGGGCATTATGAGGTCATAGTTGAGCATTGTGATGTCACAATAGAGCACTGCTAATGTGTGGACATGCATCTCTGCCAGCTTGCATATCTATGGGAGAGATTTGGTAGGACAGTTTGGTCAGGCATCATATCTGGGCATGCAGANACAAGGATGAAGAGTCACCAACACTGGCTTCCTGAAGCCAGGGAGAATTGTAGGCCAGCTTGTTCCCAGAAGTCCAGGGGCTCATAGGTCACGAGAGGCCTTCCCTCAACTGCCCAGCATACACACAGTCGAGTCAGACAGTACTTTCAAAACTGCTCGCCTCCCCTAGCTGTTCTGATGGCTCAGAGAGAAATGGGTGGCTCCAGCTGCTTTGCTGTCTCCTAAGAGGTGAGAGTGGTGAGATTGTTCCTAATGCTCAGCTGTATCTAGCAGACTTGCCACACACATTCTTTTGTGTCATCATGTGTACATTTGTGCTTCTGAGTTGAGGGTTACCTATCTTGAATTGCTACCGAGGTGTTGCTGGATTGTTCTGGAAAGTAAGCTGTTTTATAGTCTTGTGACCCCACAGGAGTCAACTTGTTCCAAACACTGTGATGTCATAATAGAGCACTGTGATGTCTTAGTAGAGCATTGTGATGTCATAGTTGAGCATTTTGACATCTTNGCAGGAGGAGGATAGGTTACACCACTAGGCATATATGCTATTACTTCAAGCCTGCAGTGTCNATGTGCTCATTCCTCTTTGCATCACCTTTCATCTCTGGAACTGGTTAGGACCAAGGTTTATACGTCAGCCCTTAGCCACTTGATAGAGTGTGGACATTCATCTCTGCCAGCTTGCATATCTGGGGGAGAGATTTGGTAGGACAGTTTGGTCAGGCATTATGGTGCCATATTTGAGCATGGTGATGTCATATAGAACATTTTGAGGTCTTATTGGAGTATTGTGGTGTCATAATGNTGCACTGTGATGCCATAGTAGAGAATTGTGATGTCACAATGAAGCATGGTGATGTCATAATGGAGCAATGTGATGTCATAATANAGCATTGTGGTGTCATAGAAAGCATTGTGATGTCATAACAGAGCATTGTGATTTTAATAGAGATTTGGTAGTTTTGGCAGAAGCATTACATGCAGGAAAGACAAATCATAACCAAGATATAAATCTACTCCACTAAGGACTAAGCATTGTCCTTTCTATCAAGGAAGTATTTCAATGTAACTAACCAGCCACCAAGTTGCTGGCTGTTCACTCCAGGGAATGGTGCCACCATACTGGGGCTCAGTTTTGGTCTCTATTGTTGACATATCTGGCACTCAGCAGCAGCTGTAGCCAGGTCAGCTTTGGTGAATGGAAGTTCATGTTACTGAGCCCACGTATAACCTCCATCTCTGCCACATGGCCACTTTGCTTATGGGCCTACTGGGCAATGACAGAAATGGCTGGGGAAAGAGGCTGACTGTCCCCAGACTAGACCATCCTATCTACTAGGTTACTAACTCCTCTGTTGGAGACACTGTTTGATGAGCATTTACATGGGACAGGAGAATCTTTATACCCTTTGCTCTTTTGGAGGGTTCTATCCACATACTTCTTTCCCAGATATCTTTCTTACCAATTTTCCAATCATGTCCTTTCCAAGTCCCTGACCATCCAACCAATCCACAAATTAGTGAGCAATCATACATCTAGCCATTTCTCCTTCCAAAAGCAGAATGACCACATGTACTGCCAGAAGTTCAGTATTGCCTAGTAAAGCAAGGTTTCACTTCAGTGATGCTAAGCCCTTGTTAGTCATGGCTGATTCTTCATCCCTAGCTGACCAGAACCACAGATTATTAATTCAAAATATCAAATGACCCTGATAGTCTTTAAACTTCCCTCTGAACTTTATAAGCCAGGCCACCATCATCTGCACTGTTCCCAGTATTATTTTCCAAGTTCTAAAACAGCCCACTGAGCTCTCAATACGCAATGGCTTTCTAGCCCAAAGCTCCAAAGTCTCTCCCCCCATACAACATGGTCAGCTCAGTCACAACAATACCCCACTTCTGGTGCTAATTCTGTCTAGTTTGGGTTACTATTGCTGTGATGAAATACCATGACCAAAAGCAACTTGGGGAGGAAAGAGTCTATTTGGTTCACATATCCTGAATTACAGTCCACTGAAGGAAGCCAAGGTAGGTACCTGGAAGCAGGAGCTGATGCAGAANCCATAGAGGGNTGCTGCTTACTGGTTTGCTCCTCACAGCTTGTTCAGCCTGCTTTCTTATCGAAAGGACTACCAGCCCAGGGGTGACAACACCCACAGTGGCTTGCCCCCAGCTCTCCCAATTCCCATGAATCTCTAATTAAGAAAATCCCTAACAAGATTGCCTGCCTAAGGCCAGATTGAATGGAGGCATTTTTCTCAATTGGGGTGCCTTCCTCTCAGAAGACGTTGGCTTGTGTCAAGTCGGCACAAAACTATCCAGGACAACCCACCTATGAGAAGTTGGGCCAAGAATGTAGGTGTCTGAATAACAAAAAGAAATGCAAAAAAACCCAGAAAGGTAGTAAGAATTCAAAGACAAAAATGTAAGTAAAAGAAGCAGAACTCTCATGAGCTAACTTCTTTTTTGATCATGCAAGTAAAAAGAAAGTATGGAGGTTCTGACTAGGGCTTACAGCTCACATGGATCAGCTACCCCTGTGCCACCTGGGAGGACTCCTGTCCCCTGTTGGGGTTGGTAATGAGGAGCTAAATCACACCAAGTGCGAGAATTCCCTAGTGCTCAAGGAACAGTACTATAAGCCAAGATAACCTAACTCAGAGCTACTTCTTCCCTTTTCCCAATAAAGTTTTCATGATCCCAGTTATACAGGCATATAAAATAGGGATTTATCAGTAAGTCATAAAGAAATTTCTCTTAAAATAATTTGTTGGCCCATTTGTGGTGGTGCACATGTCCCAGCACTCGGGAGGCAGATACAGGTGGATCTCTGAGTTTGAGACCAGCCTGGTCTACAGAGCGAGTTCCAGGACAGCCAGGACAATACAGAGAAACCCTGTCTTGAAAACAGCAACAGTAACAAAAACAAAACAGACAAAATCTTTGGTATACATATAAGTTCACCATTTATTAAGAACAAAAGCAAATTTGAATATAAAGAGATGGATGTGGTTGTTTGTTTGTGTTTTTGAAACAAGGTTTCTCTGTGTTGCCCTGGCTGTCCTGGAACTCACTTTGTAGACCAGGCTGGCCTTGAACTCACAGGAATCCGCCTGTTCCTGCCTCCTCAGTGCTGGGATTAAAGGAGTGCGCCACTGATGGAGATATTGTTCTGTATGCTGTGAAAATGTGTTGCTCTGATTAATTGATAAATAAAATGCTGATTGGCCAGTAGCCAGGCAGGAAGTATAGGTGGGATAAACAAACAAGGAAAATTCTGGGAAGAGGAAGGCTGAGTCAGGAAGTAGCAACATGCCTGTAGACCGGTAAAGCCACAGAATATGTGGCAAAACATAGATTAATAGAAATGGGCTGAATTTAAGTATAACAGCTAGTCAGTAATATGCCTGAGCTAATGGCCAAGCAGTTGTAATTAATTTATAAGTGGCTGCGGGACCACTGGGTGGGCTATACCACATGGGGCCTGGTGGGACCCAGACAAAACATTAGCCTACATGCCACCACTACCTGGTGCCTATTTACTTTTAAGAATTAAATGCTGGCTGAATATTTGACACTGCAGGACACAGCATCTTCAATGATTTTCAGGGTTAAATGATACTTTGATTTTATAGTCATCGATGCTGAGAATGCTACTTTGCATCAATATACAATAGACGTGTGTTTACAGCCATTTCAGAAACTATTGGAAATTCTAACCTAATTCTACAAAGTTCATTTGATATTTTTAAATGAAACCCAGATCATCAGCACAAGCATTCTAACACAATGCAATCCAAAGACATATTAATTTGATATCTGCTGAAAAAAAAAGATAGTAAGAAAGCATTAAAATTTTTTTGTTTTCTATAATTAAACCATTATATTTCTATAGACACAGAAAACTTTGCATATATAATAAAAACACTGCAATTTATACCATACAACAGCCTTGAATCTGAGTTGAGGCTTTTCAGGCAGCCTTCACTGGCCTTGCACGGTGTGAGCTATATGCAGTTTGAAGTGTACATGTTGTGTTCAGAACCAAGGCAGCAATGAAGTCTTGCAACATACCATGGGTGAACACTACACTCATTATGCACATTCNGTTTTGAATTACTTTTTGGTCACTCTGCATTAAGAAATCTTTTACTAGCCAGGCAGTGGTAGCTAGCGTACATCTTTAATCCCAGCACTCAGGGAGCAGAGGCAGGTAGATTTCTGTGAGTTCAAGGCCAGCCTGGTCTACAGACTAAGTTCTAGGACAGCCAGAGATACACAGAGAAATCTTGTCTTAAAAAAAAACAAAACAAAAAAAATCTTTTACTGATGTCAAATTTTTCACAATCCACACATTCAGTTACACGAATGGGGTTGTGATCCACAGCTAAAGAAGCTGGGACCTAACCAACAAATCTCACTTCTATGCCCTCTGCTGAGATCCTGAATCATTGTAGCGTTCTCCTTTATACAACTGTGACTAAAGGATTTTTAGGGGTGCCAGGATAAGCAAGGTAACATTGCCCATTCTCCATTTTATAACCTAACTTCTTCATCAGGCATCATTACCTTCTAATCAAGCACAGAGGGTGTTTGCTGCTGTTAGGTGGGGGGAGCTGGTACAGAGAGTTCCAATACCACAATCTGAATAGCTAAGAATAAGAATGTCAATGTCTCTGCCACGCACCACCCAACCACATTCCTAGCATTAGGATTAAAAAAGAAAAAAGGATCAATTTTCCATGACAAAATCACAGGTTTCAAGATCTAGGGCAGAGTCATATAACAGCAATGTATCCTAAAATCTTCTAAGAGCTTTTGCAAAACACCTACATTATCCCCAAACTTAAGATGTTAAATTACTAGCTTTTTCTTTTGAGGTCAGACCAAAATGAATTCTAAGGCCGTTTATTTGCCATATTTAGGATGCTCATGTGGGAGAAATGGCAAACATCTGTCTACAATACTTTCTGGAATTCTGACTATTTTTTCCTGGTCAGAGCGAAAGCATTAAGTTTTTACTGGAACACAAAATTTGTATTCTAGCAAGGAACTTCATGACTGAGAATTTGTTCTTGTCACATAGTTAAAACTATTACTTATGCAATTCATTTTTTGTTTTGATAGGCATCTCATTTNCNCATGCTGGCCTTGAACTTACATCTGGAATGCCAGGATGATGGGCAGTGACTGCATGTATACTATCACACCCTATTTATGCAGTGCTAGAGACCAAACTCCAGGCTTTGAGCATAACACACAAGTATGTTTTCAATGTGGCTACATTCCCAGCCCACCTCTGTATTTCTTTTTCTTCTTTTTTAAAGACAGGCCTTAGCTAACCTGTCTCTGCCTGAGTGCTGGGATTCATACCTGGTAACTTATTTCTTAAAGAAAATGAAAGTCCATCATTTTTTTTGCATACACTAAAGGATATTAAAATATGAGAAAATGGAGTAGTACTAACAAAAAATACCTGAATGCTTGTTAGAACTTGATCCCCATTTCAGTGAAGGTATAGGACATCTTTCCCATCTACATCCTACATCTACATCCCAGACTTCTTTTTCTTGTATTTATTTATTTATTTTGAGACAAGGTCTTTCTTTTTTTAGTTATTAATTTATTATTTATTTTCTGTGAATGAGTGTTTGTGTACCACATGCATGCCTGAGATGCCTGCAGAGACCCAAAGAACATGTGGATTCTCTAGAACTGGAGTTATAGATGGTTGTGAGCCATCATGTGGGTGCTGGGAATTAAACTACAGTCCTTTGGAAGAGCAGCCAGTGAATGCTCTCTACCACTGAGCCATCTTTCCAGGGTCTTTTTACGTAGCCCTGGTTCACGTGGCTATAGAATAATAAAACTGTGTCTCAAAACCAAACCAAAACCAAAAGCAAACCAGACAGACAGAGAGACATACCGACAGCCCAGGATTACAGGGATCAATACAGTTCTTACTTCTATAAACCTGCATAACACTTCGAGATGAAACTGAAATGTTTTAAAAGTCAAACAAATAAGCTTTTGTTCTTGTCTAGTGCGATCTCTTCAGGGTCTTTACAGGCAGAAGCAGCACACTTTCCCCCTGACTCCTCATACCCTTGCACTGCAGAAGCTCTCTCTGCTTATTCTGACTCAGACAGAGACAGGGCTAACTCTGACTGACTCACTTTGTCCTTACAATCTATCTCAAGAGCAATTTCCTAAATGGCATACCCACTAGGATGTCTGGAATTAAAAGGTTCAAAAAAGAATGTGGAGAAATCAGAACCCTTTAACACTGCTGANGGGAACAAAAAAGTAGTACCATGACTTTGGAAGACAGATTGGTGCATCCTCAAATGACCAAACCTTGGAGTTACCACGTGATGTTACAATTTGACTTCCTTGTCCATTACCAAAGAAATTAAAACATATTTTCACACAGAATCTTTTACATGAAATGCTCATAAACAGCATTATTTACAGCCAAATGGTATATACTGACAAATGGAGTATTTTTAGCTACAAATCATCCTTAGTCACATACAGAATTCAAGTTCAGTCTGGGTTACATGAGATCCTGTTCCAGAAAAAAACTGTATAACTGTTAACCTGAACAAGTAAGTTCTGCACTAATAATGTGAACTGTCTCCCAATGTTAGCACTCGCTGTGCACCTCCTCACAACAGCAGGCCTCCCTCACTGCACACTGCCTCAGGATGTCAAGCCCACACTACCTCTCGATGTAAGATCCTCTAATTTGCAATGTAATTTGCAATGTAATGCTTAACTGGATGCTACTTGTCAGTGTAAGGCCCTCACTGTACAGTACATACTGATGTCACTTGTCACTGTATAATACCTCATTCACAGGCTTTCTTCCTAGTGTTTATTCAGTCCTTGTACCAGCACCCCAAGCAGGAAGGACTGTGTTCAGANAGGTATGCTGACACACCTTAAGGTCACATGTCATCTACTATGGAGGTAGCAGGACCCCAGACACCTAGGTGGGGAATGTAGAAGGTCTGAGTCAAAGCCATTTGGTTGCAGTTTGTATTCTTCAACCATCTTCTTAAAACAAAAGAATGGAAACGGTGGATCCTTTAGAATTTTATTTCAAAGTTAACTTAGATTTACTATTTCTAAAGACTCTGCTGGGTAGTCAGCAAAGCAGCTCTTGATTACCTGAATAAACACACAACACAAACCCTTACCAGCAAAACGGAATCTGGTACAGATTACTTGTCTTCAGAACATAGAAGGAAATAGGCCTTAAAAAATCATGCTTCTTACCTCAATGTCAAAGACTTCCACAGTACCATCCAACAGCTTCACTCTGATGCGCAGGTGCTTCTCCTGCATCCTGGGGGAGAGGGTCTGCTCCGGTTCCAAGGTACTCACTCCAACAGAAGTCTGGCCGCCCAAGCGTGTCCCTGAAGTCGGTAAAGCTCTGTATGTTCCTTCTATCTCCCCCATTCTTCATTAGTTGAAAGTGGAGGAAACACTAAAACAAAAACACACTAAATAACTACATTATTTAGATATTAAAGCAATGTAAAAAAAATTGGGCTCATAAGAACCCGCAATATCATGTATTTAACTTCTGTGAGTTTTAAATTACATCATATAAAANGAACATAAAGCTTTTCTTCTCCTATACATATAGTTGTAGCACAAAATGAATAATACTCCTAGTAATATTTCCAAGGTTCTCTGAGATAGACGAATATATTAGTCACTGAACGTCCAAGAAGCCATTCATGAGTGACATCATTACCACTCACCTGGGAGAGGGAGAAAACCCATGAGTATCTCTCTTCCCAGAACTGCTCAATACCCAGGCATGCCTTCCACCTTCAGCCCAGTCACATATGCTAACAATTTGGTCCAAGTGCTGGACAGTGTCCTTTCTAGTAAAAGTAACAGGAGGGCATCTACATGTGTCTGTCTTCGTCACAGTAATGTGAAGCAGCCATGGACCTGTCTTTTACATTGGCTCAGTGTGCCAAGAAGGCCACCAAGGATGAAGCTAAAGGACATGGAAACAGCCAGACTTGTTTTTGCCAACTTCATACTCCTTGTATTTTCTAGGGTAGAGCAGTTGCCACTGGTCATCTGGGAGGAAATCTGAGGTAGACACCAAATGACAGCCCGGACAAGGACCTGGTGAATCCACATACCTGCCCCAGATTATTCTCAAGTTGTACCCCACCTCAAACCCAACTTAACACCACGAAGCAAGACCATTTAAGATGACACTAAAGGTCCAAGAGGGCCAGGATCATTTTCAGTCCTCCGTGTTACACTAAAGGAAAAGCCTGTTTTTAAGCTGTTAGGTCTAACAGGGTAATTTTCTCCCTGTTTTAATAAAGAGCAAGCTAAACATCTGCTAGAATCTCAAATATTGTTTTTCCTTGTACTAAGGTACTTACCATTTATGGAAATTTTTCTTCTTAAATACATAATTTATGTCTGAAAATCAAATTAAAGAAAATTAAGGAGTAGGGATGTGGCCTGGTTATTACAGAGCTTGCCTGGCATGAACAAAGTCCTGCGTTCAATCCCCCGAATTACATAAAGCAGGTAGTGGTAGCACACACCTAATTTGAGCACACAGGAGCAGGGGCAGGAGGATGGGTCTGAGTTCAAGATCATCCTTGGCTACATAACAAGTTCTAGGTCAGGTTGGTCTATATGGGACAGTCTCTTAAAAAACAAAACAAAACAAAAAACCTAAACAAGCTGAGTGTTGGGGTATACGCTTTAATTTCAGCACGCAGGAGGCAGAGGCAAGAGACATTCTGTGAGTTTGAGGCCAGCCTGGTCTACATAGTGAGAACTTGCCTTTAAAACAAAAAAAAAAAAAAAAAAAAAAAAAAAAAAAAAAAAGAAAAACTATTAACAGTAAAACCAGGATAGCAAAAGATACAGGCCAACATGGTAGAAGTGAGACACAAAGAGCAGATGTTTAACCAATGAAGAATGTAGTCTGCAAAACTTACTTTATGTCTCTTAAATCACTTTGTAAATGTTTTCTGCTAACTGTAGCAACTTTTTAAAGAATTTATTTCTCTTGGGCTGGAGCTGTGGCTCAGTGGCAGAAGGCTAGCCCAGCACGGCACAAGGGTCGGAGTTAAAGCTTCAGCACTAAGAAAACAAAAACAATAAACTCCCTCAACCCCTGCCCGTCCTCTTTTATGGCATCCATAGCTGCAGGTCCTTTCCCGTCCTCTTTTATGGCATCCATAGCTGCAGGTCCTTTCCCGTTTTCATGCATATCTTACCAAGACCAACCAACAAAAGGATCTTGTAGCCTTTGAATGACATTTGAAAAGCTTCTTCATGACTCACTACCAACCAATTCCTTCTTAAAGCCACATCCCATAAGGATCTTAGCTGACAAGTGCTACATGCGCCCTTGTTTATCAAAGGAGGTTAAAATCTTATGGCAAAGTGCAACATTTGGGCCAGCGAGAAGGTTTAGCAAGTAAAGGCACTTTGCCAAGCCCAATGACCTGGGCTTGACCACCAGGACTCACACGGTGGAATGACAGAACTGACTCCAGAAAACTGTTTTCTGACCTCCACAAATGTGCCATATTTGTGCGTCCACACATATGCACACAAATATTTTAAAAACTAAGCATAATGTGAGGAAAGTGATGAAGTGGTACATAATTGCACCAAGTTAATTTCCCATCTCAATTCCTGTATAAGCCAGTTCAAACCAATGAATAGGCCAGCTACTTACCTGTGAGGCTCAGGTAGCTGTGACCTACCATTCTTTGGAAGCTCTCCAGTCTGTATGCTCCCTGAGGTCAAGACTAGATTCTGTGTCTGCCAGCTAAGTAGTTACCTAGTATCCATGGCATTAAGGAAATTGCACTGTGCAAATAAGTAGTTACTTAGTATCCNTGGCATTAAATAAATTGCACAGTCTCACCAAGCAGTATACTGTATAGACTACAGTACATAAGACTGAAGACTGACCACAGTGGACCAGCACTTAAGAGTGTCCACACTGTGAATGTTAGCACAAGTCTATGAAGCTTTGAAAATCGCAACCATGAACATTTTCACTTCACTTTCACAAAATTTTAATACAAAAGAGACTTAAATGGAGACTTCTGCCTTTAGGGTGCCTCCAAAGTGGAATAGATGAAAATACAAACAGTAGCCTCTATGTTCCTCATCAGTTGACGTTTCTCAAATACTGAATCATCAAGCGTTCTGCTCAAGTTTGAGCATGAACTGTTCCAAAAGCTCCCAGTGTTAAAGGCCTGGCTACCATCTGATGGGCTTTTGAGAAATGATTGAATTATGAGGGCTCTAACCCTGTGGTGGATTAACCCACTGACAGGTTCATAATTGGATGGCATTACTGCCTTAGGGCCTACTTGGAGGAAGTAGGCCAGTGGGGGTTAGTGTCCCTCTGCCTCTCTGAGGTCAGCCACTTTACTCCACCACATGCTCTTGGCCATGATGTTGTTTTACTNCAAATGGACCCAGAAGCAATGGGAAGGTGACTATGGACTAAAACCTGAGACTGATTCAGAAAAAAACCCTCTTCCCTAAAGTTGTTTTCTCNGTATTTTGTTACAGTGATGGGAAAACTGATTAACCTNAGTTCTTCTGAAACAAAGGATGTGTTCACTCTGCTCATCAAAGCCAATCTTCCCTTAAGTAAGGCTACAACTCTGAAAACTGTATTTTTAGAGGCTATTTATCTTACTACATAATTTTCACTTGTATTTTATATGTATTAATTTAGAGACAGGGTTTTGTTATATTCCCTGACTAAATCCATCCTTTTGCCTCAGCTTCCCACATGTTGGGAATGGGGACATGACACTGGGCTCAGTTTCTATATTGAAAGGGAAAACTTCTTCAAGTTTTCTGATATATTTGTTTTTGGTTTTTGAGACAGGGTTTCTCTGTGTAGCCTTGGCTGTCCTGGAACCCACTCTGTAGACCAGGCTGGTCTTGAACTCACAGAGATCATCTGCCTCTACCTCCTGAGTGCTGGGATTAAAGGTGTGTGTCACCACTGCCCAGCTTGTATTTGTTATAAGATGGCTGCATCTAACCATGCAGTTCTAAGAAAATGAACAAGGATAACCACAGGACCTAGAAGTACACACTAAGATGAAAAAAAACATATAAAGAGAAAATGCAAGGGAAGTTACTGCTAATTCACTCAGGATAAGAGTTCCTCTCTTACTTAAACAGGGCATAGGATAAGTATTCCTAGGNCAGATAGAGTTCACTTTATAAAGCATTAAACCACACAGTGTTGTGTTGTACACATGCATCTAGGAGGCCAAGGCAGGTGGTCACAAGTTCAAGACCAGCCTGGGCTACATAGTAAGACTCTGTTTTTTAACAAATGCTCTTAACTACTGGACTATCTCTCTAGCTTATACCCTTTTTATTTTTATTTTTTGTGTATAGGTGTTTTGTCTGCATATATGTCTGAGCACCTCATGAATACAGTGCCTGAGATCATAAAAGAGCATCAGATCTCCTGGTACTTGAATTATGGACAGTCGTGAGCCACCATATGGATGCTGAGAACTGAACCCAGATCCTTTTTCAAAATATATTTATTTATTTACTTATTTATTTGTGTGTGTGTGTGTATGTATGTATGTGCCACATGCCAATAGGAGCCTGTGGAGGTCAAAAGAAAGCAGTGGATCCTCTGGTAAAGCATCATGTGGGTGCTGGGAACCGAACCTGGGTCCCCTTGCAAGAGCAGCAAGCCTGCCTGCCTTCCTCCTTCCCTTCTTTCCTTTTTAAAGATTTACTTATTTTGTAGATGAGTGTTTTGCTTGCATGTATATCTGTGTACCACATGCATGACTGATGCCTGAGGAGGTCAGAGAAGGGCACTGGGTCCCTGAAATGAGTTATGGACGGCTGTGAGCTATCATGTGGGTGCTGGCAATCAAACCCAGGTCCTCTGCAAGAACAAATGCTCTTAAACATTCTCTCTCAGAAACATAACAAATGGAACTAGAGATAACTCAGCCTGTAAGCGTACTTGCTATTCTTGCAGAGAAGGTAGGTTTAGTTCCTAGCACTCACATCAGGAAGCTTACAACCTGTAGCTCTAGTTCCAGGGAATCTGACACTCTCTTTTGGCCTCTGAAGGCACCTGCATGAACATGTGCACACACACATAAAACAAATATTAAAAAAAAAACCCTACACAACTATGCCATAAGTTCATATTGTATATGTATATTTAGTAAAAATATATTTAAAACAGCTGAACTCTACCCTAGCTGTAACTTTTCATTTACTATTAATTAGTTCATGGGCCATGAGAACAAAAGACACAGAAGAGTTCAAGGGATATCAAAGCTCTCCTGAACTAGGAGTCTCACCAGGGAAACCACTGCAAGCTTACACACCTTCTGAGCAGTGACCTTTGTCTTTCTTTTCATCTGATTCAAAGAGAGTCATTCACAGAGCTGCAGCTGAGACCCAGAGTCCTAATACCCTCTTATTCACACTCGTTTGGATAAGAAATGACCCTGGAGGCACTGTGCTGCAATTTCAAAGACAAATCTGTTTGCTGTTCTGCAACAGTGAGTGATGTAGCGTGAACTATCCACTTAACAAGTACTCAGCTTTAAGGCGGAGTCTGACAGGGACTTAAGGTTAAGACTCTAAGGCTCAGTGTATTACGAAGTTTAGGAGAGATGAAAAACACGCCATAGAAAACTTGTAGACAATCCCAGTGTAGGGAATGCTGGTTAACCTTCACCTCTGGTCTCTCAACTGCTTCAGAAGCAGCAAACAGCTGGGCTCTTGCTGCATAATCACAGGCTGCTTCACTCAGTATCATTTGCTTTCGTCTGACATGAGGAAAAATTTGGGGGGGCAGGGATATGCTCTGAATCTGCCTTATGTAAGATATGACCTAACAGGAATGAACTTTATTTTGCTTTGTGTGCTTATAAATAAATATTAAGAAGACTAGGTCAGAAGAAACACAGTTCTGGGAGCTTAAGGTCAACTTCTGCCCTGTCTTGGTATCTGCTGGAGTACCACCCCCAGAAGTCCACAGAAAGGCAGGGCAAAGAACCAGCAACCTATATAGGAGACTCAAGTAATTTTCTCATCTCTTTTTCCATGTGAATGGAATGCTTTGTAGTCTGCATTCCTAAAAATATCTCTGGTAGATGGATACAATTTCCATCATTTTGTACCATTCACTACAAATTTGGCTGCTTTGGTTATGTTCCCATTTAAAAATAATAATTTAAAAAACCCTGTGACATGTCATTTCCTAAAGTTGGAAAATTCCTACAAGTTGGCAAAGGCTTTGGGGAGGTGGTGATGTAACAGACGTCTACTCTGGTAAGGGCTGCTGACAGTGGAGGGATGTATAGGACGGAATGTGTATGGGAAAACTGCACTAGAACAGCATAAATAAAGAAGTAAAAAAAGAAAGAAAGAATTAAATGCATGCATGCATGCATACTTTGAAGGAGCACTTAACCAAGAATCGACAGAGTCAGCTTTGAGTCTCGATCTGGTTACCAAGATTCTTGCTCTCCTTGAACAAAAGGCACAGTCTACTGTCCACAGTTAAGGGAGCTGGCTAGAATGCTGTTGGGCAGTGAACATTCGCCTTCCTTGAAATCCCGGGTCCTAACGGGAGAATTAAGAGGCAAACTTCTTTATTGACTAGCTAAAGAGACAGAATATGATACTTACCATTTTCATGAAATGTGTCTAACAGGTCTAAAATCTACTCAATGTTATTAATTTAAAAAATAAAAGCATTTATGTTTGTGTGTATGTGTATGGGCATGTCTGTGCCACCTCATGTATGTGGAGGTCACAGGACAACTTGTGAGAGTTGGTTCTCTCATTTTTCCATGTGGGTCCCAAGGATGGAATTCAGGTCTTTAGGTTTGGCAGCAAGTGCCTTTACCAGCTGAGCCATCTCACCGGCCCATGAGTCATCTTTCATAAATGGACTCCTAGCCAGTCCCCCAACCTTGGGCTACACTACTGCAGTATAACAAGAGATGGGTCTCTCCTTCTCCAAGCATAACTGATTTTTTNAAAAAATAATAAGTAGGCAAGTTAATCAATATGCAGAAGCTGAAAAACAATGTCGGGTTTTATATTACAGGGCAAGGTTCAAAGAACTGATGAGAAACAGCTAGCTAGGCAGACGGGCAGGTGTGAACATCCACACCCTTCCTAGGAGTTTAACTGTATAAACATACACCACCTCTCTAGACACAGTTGCACTGCCAGATGGAAGCTGACGTGGCCTCAGCACTGCAGAAACCACACCTGGAGTCATCGCCGCACAAATGTGAACAAGTGAATCCAGCAGCAAACGCTGGCTGCTC
This sequence comes from Neotoma lepida, assembly GCA_001675575.1. Classification (NCBI taxonomy): domain Eukaryota; kingdom Metazoa; phylum Chordata; class Mammalia; order Rodentia; family Cricetidae; genus Neotoma; species Neotoma lepida. The sequence continues at coordinate 997,081 of LZPO01017287.1, read as the reverse complement.
AAAGCTCAGGGAGATCAGTCAAGAACTTCTGATGTTGGTGATTGTTAAGACTCCTAAAGGGCCATAGAAGAGCTGGGGACATGGCTCAGTTGGTCAAGTGCTTGTTGTACAAGCATGAGGACCTGAGTGTGGATCCCCAGAATGTTGTGAGATATTTGTACACTGTGTGAAGATGTATTGCTGTGATTGGTGTAAGAAAGTGCTGAATGGCCAATAGCTAGGCAGGAAGAGGTTGGGCAGGACTTCCAGGGACAAAAGAAGAAAGAATGCAGCCAAATGCAGAGGAAGCAGAAGGGGTAGTATGGAGAAAAGTAACACCACATGGCAGAATGCAGATTAATATAAATAGGTCAATTTAAGTTATAAGAACAAGTTGAGACAAGCCTAAGCTAAGGCCAAGCTTTCATAATTAATAAGTTTAATTATTAATTAATAATAAGAGGTTATTATTTGCATGCTGGCAGTCCAAAGACAGTCCAACAAGAAAGCTTGCTATACCAGAACCCACACAAACCAGGTGTGCCTGTAATCTCAGTGCTGGGGAGGCTGTGACAGGCAGTTCCTTGGAGTTTGCTGGCCCACCAGTCTTGTTTAACTTGTGAACTCTAAGTTTAGTGTCTTAGTCACATTTCTATTGTGGTGATAAAATACCATGTCCAAGGCAACTTAAAAAGAATTTGGGGCTTACAGTTTCAGAGGGTTAGAGTCCATGAAGGCAAGACAAAGGCACTGGCACAAGAGCAGCCGAGAGCTTATATCTTGACCCGACAGTTGGAAGCAGAAAGAGCAAGACACACCGGGACTGGCAAGACTCTGTTGAAAGCTCAAACCCACCCCAAGTGACACACCTCTTCCAAAAAAGGCCATACATACCTTGTAATCCTTCCCAAACAGTCCACCAACTGGGGACTAAGTATTCAAATATAAAATCGGGACTCATTCGATCCACATTTAGTAAGAGACCTTGTTTCCAAAAGTAAGGTGGAAAGTGACTGGAGATGACACCTGAAGTCAACATCTATCTGCACATGTGTGTGCACACCCATGGTATGCACACACACCAAAAGCCAGAGGGTGGTGGGTATTTGCTGGAACTAGGAGAGCAGATGCTTGGTGGAAAATTTTACAACCATCACACACAGGATCCAGTCCCAACTCTGCCACTGACCCGCAACTGTTGCAAGCATCTCAATGGAAAAAAACCCTGAAAGTTCATGTGCCAATTAGTTTATAGTACTTATAGCAAAAATAAAATAAGCCTCATGAGGCTCTGTGATCAGTCTTCCGACCTGGGCATGTCCAGCAATAGCTCTAGAATAAAGACTCTTCACACAAACACCACATAATAAACAAGACAAGTGGTCCACAGGCATGTCTTTGGACACAACTGATATTTATCAACCATGCAGCTTTATCTTCACTCCCTAGTTTATTTATCTGAACATTAACTAGATTTATAATTTCCATCACTTGGTGCTTCAGACAATTGCTAGATGTTATAATTTCATGTAAAATAAAATTCTGTAACTGAAAAAAAATTTTTTTGTGGTGGCCTCATAAGACTAGGCAAGTACGGTAGGCCCAGGTTTAACCCCCGGGTATAACAACAAGCCACGTGTATTATCGGTTCCTGGCCCCTTCTAAGGCAGGAAGAATACATTGAAAACACGTGTTCTAACTCCCTACTGCTCTCTTCTGGTATCAGCTGGAGACAGATCCCCACAGAACTCTAATCACATGGGTGGACCACCTGAATCCAGGCCAGCCTCATTATTTCAATGTTAGCTGATTAGTACCACTAATTACATCTGTACAGTGTCTTGCTATATAACACATTTCTGGGATGAACACTAAGAATTAATGGCCACAGAGGCCACAATCCTGTCCTAGGGTTTCTATTACTGTGATGAAACACGATGACTGAAAAGCANGTTGGGGAGGTTTATTTGGCTTACACTTACACTGTACTGCTCATCATTGAAGGAAGTCAGGACAGGAACTCAAACAGGGCAGGAATCTGGAGGCAGAAACTGATGCAGAGGCCTTGGAGGCCTGCTGCTTACTGCTTCCCCTGGCTTGCTCAGCCTGCCTTCTTATTGAACCNAGGACCACCAGCCCAGAGATAGCACCACCCACAACGGGCTGGGCCCTCCCCTATCAATCACTAAGAAAATGCTTTACAACCAGATCTTATTGGGGCATTTTCTCAGTTGAGGTTCCCTTCTTTCAGATAACTGTGCTTTGTGTATCAAGCTGACATANACTAGCCAGCACACTAACAATCACAAAGTTCTCAGATCAGTTCAATATTTACATCACTTCAGTTTTAGTCTGTCTTTTGCTTGTGAGCATTTCCCTGGGTTTTCATGTATGAGTTATCTTTGGATTATATCCTAGACTTTTAAAACACTGTGCTGTTGGAGTGTAGGTCTTATTTCAGTCCTGTGGAGCATACTGGTATTTCTGATGAGCAGACACTGGCCTGGCTATATTCNGTCCCATCCAGTCTTCTGTGGAATATTGTCTCAGTGCTAACTCCACTTCAGAGCCCTGATATTCCTCAGTAAAACCCTACATGTGTCTCACTCACCCTGATGCTAGCTGCAGAGGCCGAAGAAAGGACTGGATCCCTTGGAACTGGCTGTGAACTGACATGTGGGGTTGGGGAATTGAACACAGGTCCTGTGGAAAAGCAGCCAGTGCTCTAATCTGACGAATATCTCTCCAGACCCTGGTTCTCAGTTTCTGACCCACATATGATCAGAGCCCCTAAGTCCATAAAGCTTTAAGGGGCAACTTTCTCTCTGTGATTTCTNGGGTACACTTTCCTGTTCACAAGGCTCCCTTTTCAGTCTTTTAGCCAGAAATCTGGGGCTTTAGCAGTCTTGCTTGCCTACAAATTGTACTTTGCCTGAGATAGAGCTCCAGGAGGGTAGAGAAGAGGCAAAGAGGAAAAGTGGTGGACTTTCCTCATCCCCTCTGTAGCTCTCCCTATCCTTACCTTAAGGCCACCTCCAGGTCCTGAACATTCTGATGGCAAGACAGGGAACAGAGGAGGGAAAACAGGAAGCTCTCTGTTGATGTAGTGCTGCTTCAAATTCTGGCATTCATCTCCACTGCCCATTACCTTTCATTTGCCAGAGTTTTCACAGCTGCATCATGCACACATCCAGATGTTCTACCTAATGAGTGGGAGGGCCAGGATGGATGGAGTGTGCACTCCCAGAAACTAAGCTCCACTATCACACATTTTAAACCATGAGCCAAAATCAACCCATCCTCTCTAAAAAACAAGCCCAACATGTTTATGGTGGTTCTCACTGGAAGAGGGTAAAGGACTGATTTTTACTCTTCTTTCCAGTGTAAAATTCTTTCCCAATTATTTACAGTAATGGATGTATATATTACCTCTGAAATCACACAGCTTCCTGAAGACACCTGTAATGGCCTGCTCNACGATTTACTGGAAGCTGCCGACCTTCCAGAGAAGGCAAGAATACTGTCCTTTGTCTGAGAGTTATAGTTGTTCTTGTTTTGTTTTTCTAAAACAGTTCAATTAATAAATACTTTTAGTTGGATGTGGTGGTACATGTCTTTAATCTCAGCACTTGGAAGGCAGAGGCAGGCAGATCCTTGAGTTTGAGGTCAGCCTGGGCTACAGAATGAGTTCCAGGGCAGCCAAGGCTACACAGAGAAACCCTGTCTCAAAAATCCTAAGTAAATAAATAAATCAAGCAAACCTTTAACACTGGAATTAATTTAGATATTATGGTCTGCTCTCCACATTAACTACTACTGAAGAAACTGTGACTTTAATAAAATAGGCAAAATATTTAGTAAAGTCTTATAAGTTAATTTCCAATATCACTTCCTCCTTCCCAAACAAATTCCCACTAGCCAAGGAAAATGCACTTAGGACCTTGACTCTACACACTACAGGTTTATTCAGCATCAAGCATGGGTATAAAACTGCCTCCAATCAAAGTTAACTTGATAAAAAACTAGTCTGGCTCAGGTTTCCAGATCTCNCACATGGGCCTCAGTTCCAAGGTACTGGTAAGGCCCCAAGCAAAGTGTTCCTATCGTCATATGTTTCTGTAAAATTTACCAAAAAATTATTCTAATTGTAATCACTTATGATTGTTGGATCTTTCCGGTGTAACTTTGCCTGCACCGTTCTCCCCTATGAGAAGGGAGCTTGGAGGAGCAGTTGGCATTTCTGGGAGCCAGATAAGGACCTATAAGGGGGATGTACATTTAAGTTTCCTGTAGTTGATTTTATGTACATTCAAATGAAATAAGCTCCTAGAATGCTATTCACACCCTGTGTGGCCCTAGGCAACCAACCCAAATGGATCCACTAGGATCTGGCATGGAAGGTACATGGACAATGGAAAAGAAACAAGGAGCCAGAAGCTCCTTTGTGAGAAAATTTTCAATAGATTTTTAAACTCTAGGCAGAGTTCAGTTCTCAGAAGACAAAGTAAAAATCCTTACCTATCAGAAAAACAGGTCAATAATACAAAACTACAATTGTAAATATGCCTTGGATGAATATTTTTCATTCATTAAATGTAATTGTGCAAAACAGAATAAAGATCTTTCTGCCCCCTCCACCTTGGCCCCAGGAACACGAAGCTGTTTGTGCACTATTATAAAATATGCCTATATGTGAAATCATAAATTATGTACCCTACCAATAAAAAAATTTATCAGCTATTCTAGAGCAATGGATGAATTCTATTTTCTCACTGTCACGAAAAGGAAATTAAAAATACATAGCTAAGAAAAAAGGGATTATATGTCAGGTAACAAATGTGTCCTTCCTTCTTTCCAAACAGGGTCTCATGTATCCCAGACTATCTTTGATGACCCTGAACTTCTGGTTTTCCTGTCTCTACTACCCTATGCTGAGATTACAGGGATGGACCAATATGTCAGGTTTATGTGGCTCTGAGGAGCAAACCCAGGGCTTTGTGTATGCTAGGAAAGCGCTCACTCTTTATCAGCTGCATTTCTAGCTCCTTACTTTTTCTCATACTAAACAAATGTTTATTTAATGAATTAACTTTTATCTGTAACCTTATTTCTTTAAAAGAGATTTGTATTTATTATTTTAAAGTGTGTGTGTGTGTGTGTGTGTGTGTGTGTGTGTGTGTGTGGTGTACACGTGCGCTCATTTTGAGTGCAGGTGCCCACAGAGACCAAAGGTGTCTGATCCTTCTGGAGATGGAATTATAGGCTGATGTGAGCTGTCTATCCTTTTCTAATTATACATGCTTCAGGCTCCACAAAACCTAGCATCAGACATTGCCCCCACACAAAACTTTATTATTGCATTGTATTATTGATTTGTTATTATTTTGTATTTCAAACATTTATTGACCACTTATTCTGATAATATAGAAGCTCTAAATGTTTAAGGATATAGGAACTTCTAAGGGAGAAAAATCCCTACAATGCAGTGGGAATGTTAGACGGTGGTAAGTATGCTAGATAAAGTGAGGATGGCAGAGGGGAACTTGGCAGGTGGAGGAGCAGTTGGGATGGAGGGAAAAGTCTAACCAAAAAGACTTATCAATCTTCATACACATGAGAGTAGATACTATGTCCAAATGACCACCACTGCCAGGAGGCCCAGGTCAAGCCCTTTGCTCTACACCGTGTCATTTATTGCTCACAACCACCTGTAACAGGTGGCAGTAGAGCTCAAGGAACTCCATCTCATAGAGGAGAATGACTTGGCAGTTCCTCACCTCTGCAGATAGCCTCAACTCCACCCTGATTCTATGGTGTACACACAAAGGAGTTTAATCAAGAAAGAGAAACACCGAGTAAGCATACAAGACCACTTGCCCACNGCAGTCACAAGGAGGAACAAGAAAATCACTAAAGCAGTGGCCACTCAGGCTCAATGAGGTGGGGGTCTCACAGGAAGCAAGAGATCAGGTGAAGCATAGTGGCACTCACCTTTAATCCCAGCACTCCTGAGAAAGAGGCAGGCAGACTGCTATGAGTTCGAGGCCAGCCTGATCTACATATCCAGTTCCAGGACAGGCAGGGCTACATGGCCAGACCCTGTCTCACTCAGGTGNGGTGGACACATTACCTGTGTGTGAACAGGGTAGGGGGAAGGCAGAGTACAGCCAGTTCAAGACAACAGAGGAGAGCAGAGGAAGCTGCCTGGGGCTGGGCTGTTAGGGCTCCAGCAGGTCAACCAGATGGAAGTTCACACTGCAGCAGGTTTGGAAGCTGGGGTGGGACACTACCAAATTTATTTTGGGATGTGATCAGGATGGGCTGGAGAGGAGAGATGAGCCAAAGCAGGCTTCCTCATTGTGTCCTGTTGTCACACTGCCTTTGTTTTTTTAATTACATTTACGTGTGTATGTGTGTGTGCATGTTTGACATTGCTCACACAAAGAGGTCAGAGCACAGCTTTTGGGAATAGTTTCTCTCCTTCTACCATGTGTGTCCCTGGTTCCAGTGCAGGTCACTAGGCTTAGTGGCAAGCACCTTTTCCCATTCAGTCGTCTAACTGTCCTCGGGTTTTTTATTTTAAAGGAGCAATAAACTAAAATATCTGACTATTTAGGCTTAGTGGGAAATAATCTTATAAGACTAAAACAAAATCACTTAAATCATTCTGCCCTCCTGATTCTGTCCATGTCCTCAAGCATTTTTTTTACACTTGAATTTTTGTGTGCACATCATTTCATCTTTAAGGTTAAAGGTATATTTGAAGCATATTTCCCAGAATCAAAATGGTTCAAATTATGCTTTGAGGAGGGACAGGAATGAGCTTGCCAAAGAATGTTTACTGGCCAAGAGTACTTACTTAACCACCTGACTGATACAATGTTTGCTTATCTGATTATTTTTTTAAAAGTGGGATTTCAAAAATCAAAATGTCACATACTGGTAGTTGCTTTCCAAAAATAGTAGACCACAATCCTCCCCAACATAAACACTCCCAAGAAAATTATAACACTGGGATTTATCATACTAAGTTCTAGGAGAGTCTCAACTGTTCAGCTTTCATTGATAAAGTCAAACCTGCACATCAACAGATATGTTAGAGCCAACTGACTCTACACACACTGACCTAAGAGAACAGACTAAAGTCATCCAACTTTTCAATGTGCTCTGGCTGCACACTTAGCACTGCACGGCATGTACAAAGCTCANGAAGGGAAATGAGGAATCAGATGGGAAAATGGGGGAAGGGAAATTTGACTGTAACTGAAATGGTAGGCAGAATTCAGAGAAATCTGTTAACGTCTGAACACAGGTGTCCGTGTGACTAGAAGCAGGAATGTCTGAAAAGGGGGAAACCGACAAACAGACATAAATGACTTCTCATGGGATTACCCATGGATTAATCTCTGTGTAGGCAATCCAGTTCATATCCTTCCCTCCAAGTGGGTAACTGTGGCATCACTGTCTGATTCTCTACCAATTTATCTGACAAATATCCAGGGTTAGCCTGTGCCACTGTTTACTCAAGTTGTTCTTTCACTGGATGGTAACAAATACTGAAGTTCATGAAGTACTTACTTAATTCAAGGCATCTTAACAGCTGTTAAAAGTTGATTCTTAGTCCTCACAACAACCCTATGAGGTAAGTATGTTTTAAACCACTTTATGGATAAGGAGCCTAAGGCAGGGATAAACGAGGGATATACCTCATAGTGACTTCCTCTTTGGTAAAGGAATATGTAGGAAGGACTCGTTATTAGCATCCATAAAAAGGAGCAAAGTCATTAGAGAAGCTGGGGCGATGACTGGCTTTGCACATATCCCAGAATGTCATCCTAAACCCACCAGTCAACTTCTTCCTGTGCTTTAAAATAGAGTTGTGCAAAGGAAATCATGATCTACACCTGTACGATCAGCACTCAGAAGGCTGAGGTAACAGGGTGGTGAGCTGGAGGCCAGCCTGGGCTATGGAAACTGTCTCAGTAAAAACTGTGGGGATGTGGGTGGGTATGTGGGAAGGCTGTGCAGCTTGGGCATGTCTCCTTTGAAGATTTTAGAACTGACAAAATAACAGCCATAAAAATGCTTCACAAATGACTTTTTGTGTCCAGAAATTCACAAAAATTTTATTTAGCCTACAAGTAAAAGTTCCTTCGTACTTCCCTATTTCAAACNACCTCTTTTATCTTTCTAACATTGAGAGAATCTGTAGTGCCAATTATAATACCGTCGCCACAAGACCAACTTAAATTCAGTGTTACCCACTAATTACCAAACACTTTTCACAGTGGCCCAGTCAATAACACCTCATGGAAACAAAGCTAGCGAGAAAAATCACCCTTTAAAGATTCTGCCCNGAATTTTAAGTCTTTCCATTCTTTCTGAACACTATGTATCGACATTATTTTCTCCATGAATGCCTTGCTTTCGTTTCTATTTTTTCACCACCATTANTGGGACATGAAAGATTTTGAGAAATCACTGCCCATATGTAAATGGCAAAGGTGTTTATAATCTAGAGTGAGTAAAATGCAACGGGCCAGTACTGTTTCTAGATGCTAGTAGAGTAAGAACATTAACACCTGATTCTCAGTTTTGAAGGAAAGGCTGGGAAGAAAAACCAGGGAGTGGCCAATGCCCTTCTGGGCTTTCATTTGTGGCTCTCGGTGCTGCTTCCCAAGGCTCCTGCTTTGTTGCGCACTGGCCTGGGGGAGGGGGTGGTCTTCAGGAGGGCATTCTAGTGGCCCTTAACCCTCCAGNGGACACCCACTGTCCACGAGAGACGCCCAGACTCTCGATCATACCCCTTCCTCGACAGCTGGTCTCCACGTGTGATGTTCCTGCCCTCAGTACTCTGCTGACAGCCAGGCTCCATGCGGAACTCTGCCCTCCCCAAGCTGCCCATCTACACAAGCAAACACTCTTGTCCTCAGCGGACATTCAGTCTCGACCCAAAACTCTCTTCCCTTCGCCCTCCACGGACAGGCCGTTCGCAGACGTGTGTTGTCACACGCGGACTCGATGAGGAGCTGGCGCGCCTCACGAAGGCCTCAGAGCCGGGCGTGGACTTTCTGTGGTGGACTGCCAGCCTCAGGCCTGGTCCGGCTCAGGTTCCGCTGAGGTTCAGCCAACGAAGGAAGCCCCAGCTAGACCCACCGCCCCTGCGCGACTCGCGCCCCCCCACGCCCACGCCCACGGGTCCTGCGCCCGCGCCGCCCGATCCCGACAGCTAGCTGCCTCCCCGCCCCCGCCGCGCGTCCGCCGCAGCCCCGCCCCCCCGCGGACGCACCAGCGATTGGCCTGCGGGCGGGTCCTCCCGACCGGCGCCTGCGAGCGCAGCACCTCCTTCTGATTGGTGATCACACGGGGAGGGCGGGGCGAGAGAGAANCATAATGTCAAAAGCAAAGCTGTGCAGCTCCTCCGCNGGTNGAACCGTGCTTTAGCACGGTGGGCGGGTCTTCGGTCCTGGGAGGGATTTGGGGAACCGAGAACTCTGTGCTGGGTGGGACTTAGGAAGCCGCGAGTTCTTAGTCTTACTCTTTGCTTTGGCACGCCGGGAAGATTCGGTCTTGGACCCGGCTTCGGAACAACTTGACGACTCAGCCCTGGATTGGACTCTGGAACGCGGGTGGACCCTACGCAGCCTTGGGCGGGACTTTGGCACATGGGCGGGTCTCAGCCTACAGCCTGGCCTTGGAAAGCAAGGCGGTCCGGTTCTGGGTGGAGCCTGGCCCCAGCTCTCCAGACGATCATACCTCTTGGTCATGCCCCAGACTGCCAGCCTCCTTATCTCCCATCCATCGTGCCCCACCTGGGAATAGTGGAACCGTGGTCTGAGGGCACCAGATATTATTAAAGGGTCGCTTCTGAGGTACTTTACCGGAGGCAAGCTACGTCAAGGAAGACCCCTGGAAGCCTTCGTTGTTCCCTTCTGGTTTTGAGGCTTTCTGGGAATCAAAATGGTGAGACCAGATTCTGGGCCCTCCACTCCTGTGACTTTTAGCACCCTCATTTTCTTATTCCATTGGTTAATTGAATGGCCCTGCAGGGAGCCAGCCCTCTCAACCACATCCAGGCTAGATAAATCCAGGAACAATTTGGTGCACAGCCCCAAGCGATTCATACAAAGCACTGGCCTTTAGAGAAAAGTCAAGGTGGATGGGTCTCAGCCCACTGAAGGACCTCTGCTTCACCAACACAACCTAGGAGCACAGGCAGACTGGGCTCAGCACTGTGGGGAGGGCTCCAACTTCCTCTACTACCCTAGCTTTTTCCTCTAACCAGCCACCGCCACGAGTGTGCTATCTATCAATCATAAAAGTGGCTGGAATGAGGTTAGACCTGAGCGACCTAATGACCTAGAGAGCAAGAGTCTCATTACTCTGGGGTCAACGTGCAGCTCAGAAAGCATGAGGAAGAGGGGCCCAGGTGGTACTGGAATGGTCAATCCAGTGGTCTGGCTGCCCAAATGGGCATGAGACCATGTCGAGGAGGTTCACCCAGATTAGGATAAAGTTTAGGGTTGTGTGGTCTTGTGTCTCCTTTCACCTTGTGAGTCTCAGGATCAAACTCAGGCTTGATCAGGTTGGGTGGAGAATACTCAGCCACTCAGCCATCTCACCAGTCCAAATTGTGGTTTTTAAAGTTGCTTTCCTGCGCTCGAGAGATGGTTTAGCTGTTAAGAACACTGGCTGTTCTTCCAGAACACCCAAATTCGATTCCTGGCACCCACATGGCTGCTCACAANTATCTGTTAACTCCAGTTCCAGGGAATCTGACATCCTCTTCTAGCCTCCTTGGGCACTAGGTATGCACATGGTACAGACACATGCACGTAGGCAAAACATATACACATACTCATACACATAAAATAAAAGTGTAAAAAACTTAAAAACCTGAGCATGGCAGCTTACACCTTTAATCTCAGCACTCTGGAGGTAGAGGCAGGTGGATTTCTATGAGTTGGAGACCAGCCTGCTCTACACAGGGAGTTCCAGGATAGCCAGGCTACAAAGGGAGACTGTCTCAAACACCCCCAAGCAATAAATAAAGTTTAAAAATTTAAAAAGCTGTTTTCCTAACTTATCTCTTATATGGAGAATTAGAAATATATTTGGATCACTTTTACTTCCCACTATCTTTTAACAGTTGTTGCTTCATTTTCTAATTAGTAAACTTACCTATGAAGTTTNAGTGTCCATTTTTACCAAATAATCTGTAGATAATTTGATAACCTGTACATAGTTCTGTCCCAGCTGTACCATTTCTCCTGGAGTATCTGGATTATCTCTGATGAAAACATATGCAATACTCATGCTATTAAATACAAGTTAACTTCCTGTACTGATACACAGTTGTCATTGGGGCCCTGAATCTTCCCAGGGGAATTCACACCTTACTCAAATAAAACAAGGACACTCATTTCATATCTAAACAATAGTGCTTTATTGAAAAAGGGTCAGTTTAAATGGCTACAAAGTTGAGTGTAAAATGTGTTTTCAAAATACATTTCTACAGGCACAAGTTACTTCTTAGTGAGAGAGCATTTATTAGCAAAAGTATATGTTTAGACTTGGGTGGAAAAACTGAAGGGGTTTAGAATTGTGGCTCAAGACCTTCCAGCACACACTGCCATCCTTCAATGTCGGCTGGCCCTACGTGGCACCCTTAGCTCACAAACACAGGGCTCACACTGAACGCTTGGAAATGCTTTTGTTTTTTAAAAACATCTTTCTCCAATCAAATTAATGTTAAGATAACCCATACAAGGGATTGCATGGGTACACTCTGAAGTCATCAACACTTTTCTGCATAGGAACTTCACACAATGAACCCCATAACCAGTGATGCAGTAGTGAAGGGGCAAAATGAGCAAATGTATTATTCTCTGTAATTTGTAACTAACAATTTTTAAGTCTCATTTTATTAGTACTATTTTTGGCCTGAATTAAATATAAACCCCTGCCTCATCATCAAACACTTTCTTCTGCAGCAAAATGAAAGCACAGAACTAGCACCTGCTTTGCTTCCTCCACACCACTGTCTCCTTCACTTGCCCCTTTCTGTGGCCATTAACTGACATTAGAAGACATGGCAAGTGAGGGCAGGCCGGGTGCCAGAAGTAAACCAGGCACGGCTCTGCTCACCTGCTTGAGGCACAGAATGCCTTTCATTCATGCCATGAAGACATTTCTACGACACACACTGAGGAAAATGGCAATGGCTGAAAACAGACGAGAGAGTCTGTACATAAAACTGCTATTTTCCTCTCAATAGAAAATCACTGAAAAAGGGAAGAGTTAGAGGAAAACCTGGCAGGCATTTGGGCTTCAAGCGGCATTTTGTGCAAGAGCACCACCCAATCACAAGCCTGGGTTCAGATCCATGCCAGCCAAGGACTATGGTTTCCACTGCCATGGCAGATCTTTTGCACCTAGTTATACAAAGTACATTAAAGTGCAGTATAAAATATAAACATTTTGGTTTCTTTAAAAAAGTATTGCCTTTTTAGTTGTGTAAAAAGTTTATTGACTCTTATTGTGTAAAGAGCCTTGTTACAATATGAAGCTGGAGCTCATAGCTGCTTTGGTTTTCTCCACAGCACAGCATAATCAGCGTCCACAGTATAAAAAGTCCTTGTAGTGAGTTCTCTACAGAGGTTTGAAAATGATCTGGCACTAGAATCCAGAGCTCTTAAAATTCAACCCTGAAATCCTGCTTTTTAAAAGGCATTTAAGTATAAACATGTATCTCATTAGATAACTCTCCTCTGTTCTGCCTGGTTAACAGATAAATGTACGGATGAATTAACCGTATTAAGTACAGCAGCAAAAGTGGTTTTAGGTATTCTGCACAAATATAAAGTTAACAGTGTGACTTCATTCTAATAAGCAAATATTCTGCTACGAAGTATGCACAACCACCTCTGTCTGTCACAGGTACATCATGTCCACCACCCAGGAACATTCTGAGCAAATAAAAATGTCTGATATAAATCAAGAGTACTTGTCAGTGATTAGTCAGGCCAGCTAAATCAAAGAAATTCACTATTATTAAGAGTATACATGTTGACTGATTCTTAAGAGATAAATTCTAATGTAAGTGGTTAAAGAAGAAGAAAACAAGGTTTACCTCACAAAATATAAAATGTAACATAGCAATGAAATATAAATGTTAAAAGTACTTCATATCAGAGGGTAAAAAAAAGAGAAAAGAATCAAAAATCAAAACCATCAAAAGTTAAAAAAAAAAACAAAACAAAACTGAAATCCTCAGACACAGGAACTTCAATTCCGACGGTCACACTTCCAAGGGTGTTAAGAAACTTGATGCTGCAGCACTTATCAGGAATACTTTTCTTTTTATCCAAGAGCATTTTCTGGAAAGTAAAAACAAAACAATTTAAATGGAAGTGATGCATTTATTGCTTTGATCATTGACAATACTCCCTCTGCATATGAAAGGGAATAAACTGAGCAAAATGTTCTGTATATATGACCAGTTAACTAAACCATCAGGTTCCATAAAACTCAAGTGTAGAGAATTACACCAGAGCACAAATCTAAGTGATATGTCAATTTCCAATGGTCACATAATGGTTGCCTAAAAGGCCTGGAGGTCAGTATTCTGCAGTGAGGCGACCCTCATTGAATTGGCATTGATTCTTCTTCCTAGCACCTTTACTTTTCATCTGCAAAAGCTTTTAATAAATTAAGAAAGTTTCTTTAAGATGTTTACAATATTAATGAGTTTTCAACACTGTCNAATCAAAGTTTAACGTAAGTTATATTTGTAACATTAGAAAATAGGAATGTTTTCATTAGACAGTAGGTGGCAGCAGAGAATGGTTTCGGCTTTTAAATAAAGACTAGTGATACAGCTAATGGCAGATTCAAAAATGCAACACACGGTAAAGTTTAAGACAGAGGAGCCCATTATATTCAAGGTTGAGCTGACAATGAGATCACCCCATCTCCCCAACTTACTAATATGAGAACACCACCTCACACATGGTGCCCAAGTGTACCGCTGTCACTGTCACCACCCTGCATCTGCATCTGCATCTGTGCCTGCATCCTTGCGATCATCTCCTGCATGCGGCGAAGCTACGAATGGGACATGTCAGATACAGTGTTGGTGTGGTCATAGTATTTAGCTTTTATAATATGTCCAAAAAAAAAAGAACGTACAAACCAATCTAAAAGATCAACAATTCATTAAAAATCCATGTAAATGACAAACTATGCAATTCAAGTAAGATAAACTACCAATAAACAGAAGCAACAGTTAAAGAATAAGACAATGAGGCAAGAAAGAAGGCTGCTACTGCCCTCTGGGGAACAGAAAGGAAAGAAGAATGGGAAAATTCATCTTTTCTGCTATGTTAGCTATGAAAACAAAGCTTACCCACTGCTACCCTTATCCATTTTTTTGGTATTTTTGAAGACAATTATCATGTAGCCCAAGCTAAGCTAAAACTCCTTATGTAGCTGAGGATGGATGACTTTGAAGTCCTGATCTCCCTGTTTCTACTTCCCAAGTGCCGAATTATAGGCAAGATCCATCATGCCTAGTTTATGCCTCACTGAGACTGAACCCAGGGGGTCCTGCGTACTAGATAAGCACTCTACCAACTGAGCTACATCCCCAGGCTCCTTACCAATTATTGTCACTGAAGTTTGCATATGTTCAGAAAGGCTCCAGACAAGTACTCTAAAATAATCAAATTTTCTTCAGGTAGCTTTGTAGTTATGACAAGTATGCACACTGAATTGATTTGGCTAAGAAGTGATTTCTTTTTGTTTACAAAAGGTTGTCCCTTTATGACTACATGACCACTAAATAATCTGCATTCACAACTCTACCAGGTCTGAATGAACCATTTTCATTAGCACAGTTCTATTCCTGATCAATCTAGCTGGTTATTTGGGTATCAACTATTCTCTAAAACGTTTCTGTAACCAAGAGAGCAAGGCTCTTCTCATTAGTGCAATTTAAAATGAGCTCTCTGTGTCTCACATGCTTACTTATTCCTTAAAACATTAGGATTACTTTACCTAGGAAAGAAAAGAGCAAGCACTACTTTGCTACAGTATTTTTTAGATGGTTCTACATTTAGAGGTTTAGAAGACTGAATTCTTGTAGCAATTTGTCCTACCCACAACATTGTATCTATTTAATCTTTGCAATCTTATTACAAGCATGTTCTAGCTTCTCCTCCATGTAAGTGCTATGTATTTCTACCCTTTTTTGTGTGTCTGTGTAGGTATACGTGCACATGAGTGCTGGTTGGAGCTCAAGTTACAGGCAGTTGTAAGCTTCCTAGGAACCAAATTCCAGTCCTTTGGACGGCCAGTGTGAATTCTTAACTGCTGAGCCATCTTTTTTTGGTAATCAGTGCAAATGGCAGCTTCACTGTGTTTCCCAATTGGTTAATATCTATATANAGGGAAAAAGATCTTTTAACATTTTATAAAAATCAGTCACATTACCTTTTATTGTTAGCAAAATTAGAACTGGAGCCTAAATGAGGCAATATATTTTAAAAATATGTATATTATATATGTACACATATATTTAAAAGATTTGTATATAATGCTTCAAAAAGGTAAGAAAACTATAATAAACTAATTATGAATATTTTTGGATAGGGCTGGAGAGATGGCTCAGTGGTTAACAGCACTGTCTGCTCTTCCAGAGGACCTGGGTTCAATTGCCAGCACCCACTTGACAGCTCACAACCGCCTGTAACTCCTCCAGTTCCAGGGGATCTGACACCTATACATAAATGCACATAAAATAAATTATTTAATAAAAAATATTTTTGGATAGAAAACAGCTTCAGACACCAGAATATGGCTATTCTACTTACCTCAGCCTCCTTTTCAAGCAAGATCTGGTCTTTATTCATGTCCTCATTCTCCACTTTCCTAAGGGAACAACAAAAAAATTTACAATTGGAATATTGCAATGTACTTCTGAATAGAAAGAAAACTTTAGAATTCTGAAGACCACCACTTTATAATTACATGCTTACAGCTTTTTAAATTAAAGCCATGATAAAGAAGAGAACACAAGGAAACAAAATGACAAAACATGAAACTGGGAATTCAGAAGATGACCTGACTCTTGTTTTACAGTCATGAACAGCCAGTCTAACCCAGAGAAGAGTCTTGGTTTTAGTAAGTTTCCTTTATGACTATACGATGAACAACACTGTTACCCTGGAAGGAGCCAGAAGGAGCTGAATGAGCAGAGCCTGTAGAACGGAACTGAGGAAAGCACCTCTGAGCACACTGACACCACCACCAAGGTGTGCTAGTAGAGACCTTTGTACTTCCTGCTTCTAAAACCTTTCTTAATGTCTGGTTTCCAAATTAACATCAAAATACTTAAAAAAGCTTTTTTATTCTTAATTCTGTGTATATGTTTGTCTGTATATGTATACATGCACATGAGTGCTGGTTGGAGCTCAAGTTACAGGCATTTTGTAAGCTTCCTCAGAACCAAATTCCGGTCCTTTGGAAGGCCAGTGTGCATTCTTAACTGCTGAACCATCTCTCCAAACCCTGACAAAAGACTTGGAGTAACTAATGTATATCACTTATTCATCTAGCTCTATTTTAAGTGGAGACATGGTTTAATCCAATGCAGATTGGGTCACAAAATACACATCTTATATAGAAATACATTAGGATGGTAAAAAAGAAAAGGTGAATGAATGTGGCCACGGAGTCTGTAGAAAACAGTTGCTACTCCAGGGACACCCATGGCGAGCTTACCCTCTACAGCAAGCAAGCCTATCCTTATTTATAGACACAGTAATGCTAAAGAAGTACCAATACAGCCTCTAGCTTTCCATCTATAGCTGTTTAAATAAATCCTTTTATTATTATTATTCCACATATCTGCATTTTGCCCATGCACCACAAGCATGCCTGGTGCCCAAACATGACAGAAGGCATCAAATCCCCTCGATCTGGAGTTACAGATCTGTGAGCTGCCATGTGGGTGCTGGGAATTGAACCCAAATCCCCTGCAAGAGGAGCAAGTATTTTTAACCACTGAGCCATCGCTCCAGNCTCCAAAACTGCTCTTGATGTGCACATTATGAAAGTCTCTTCCCCACCCCCACTTGACTGAATTAGCAATATACTTTTAACAATTTTTCAATAGGAAGCATATGTTGTGTGTGATCAAGAAGTCTGAGGTAGACACAAAAAAGACAAGGGAAAATGACTCAGGGAACATGATATGGGGAAGACTGTGACGACCTGCCACCTCTCTTCAGCCTCTCAGAACGGAAGTTTTCATAGTGAAGGTCCTGGGTCACTTCCTGTAGGTCCTGCATGTGGGTGCTGAAAAAGAGAAGGAATACAACGGGGATTTATGCATACGGCAGTTTCATGGGGAACAACAACTATCAAGAACACAAAAAAACTGCCAGCTCTGAGAGCCCAAATAATTATTTAGTAAACTGTACCCAAGTTGCTGGAATCTCAGGACAAGCTANGTAACTGTGGAAATGCCTANGTGAAGTAAACTCCTTTGCAACCACAATAAGCTACAACGAAGTTTTGGGTAGAACACTTTCTCCTGCACACTGCCACAGGCACTACTAGACACNGTACAAAGCTATTACCACTGGAGGGATGTGGATACACAAGAGACTTTAGGAGACTTTTAGGTAAATGATACCTGAAATAAAACACATTATTTTTCTAAAGGATCTTAAGAAAAATAAACTATTTAAATAGGTGTCTGCATAGCTTTTTTTAAATACTACACATTTAAAAATAAGCAGAGAACATTACAACACATTCCTGTTTACTGAGGATTTAGGGAAATAGTAAGAATGTGGATAAAAGGGTAGCTGGATCTTTTTCATTCTAAGAAATACACAACTGGCATAACAGAGGAGAACTACACCTCTTGTACAACACTAAGAGTCCCTGAATGACAGGGACTAGGACAGCCACTGGCTCAGCACTGCAGACCAAGTGTCTTAACTACTCTCAAAACTATCATGCTACATTTATAGTAACTTAGATGGTAACATCTTACTGGTTACATTTATAGTAACTTAGATGGTAACATCTTACTGGTTCTTATTCAGTAACAGTGTTAGTAAGTGACAATTTTAACTAATCAAAATTTTAGTTTATTCAGATTACTTCTCTTTGAACTTTTTTCATTAAAGAGGTATATTTTATGGAGAACTACAAGAGGGAAGCTTGGAGGCTCTATAAAGAAGTGATAGAGAAGGAAGTTGTTTGGTACATACAATATATGGGTGTTAAATACACTATACCCCTAAATATGTATAATCACATGCTAACAAAAATAAAATCAAGTATCTGTTCTGTCTCACCATGTGATAACCTCTGATTCATTCTAACATAGCAAGGAAACCCTCACCAGATGCCAATATTCTAGCTTCCAGGAAGAGACAAATAAGCTTCCCTATTTATAAATTACAGCAATAGGAGACAGACCAAGGCAGTTTTATGTTAACTTGACACCTGTAACATTTACAGAATTTCCTAGCCTAAACATTAACAATGANGCTGGTTTACAGCCTGTAGCATTAATAGGCATGGGGGCTCCCACTTTGTTTGCTGGGCAGTAGCCATGACACCANAGTCCTGATTTGCACTAGTAACAAGCCTGCTATTGGTGGTGAAACAATGCTAACACGTAGGTGTTCATATGCTGGTCTACCTTTGACATTATCAGCTCAGACTGTTTGTCTTTTTCTCTTTAATAAAAAATATTTTTATTTATGTGTGTACATGTGTGTTCAGGTGCTTACACTGGCCAGAAGAAGGTATCAGGTCACCTGGAGCTGTTGTTGAGAGCCTGACATGGGTGCAACAGCAGCAAGCACTTTTAACTGCTAAGCCGTATTTCCAGCCTGGTTTTTTTTTTTTTTCCTCTTAAAATCTAGGGTTCAGTAGACTATATCCTCTTTTGTTTTTCACACTATTGTCCAAAGTCATTACCCTTAATATAAAACTATTCAGAATCAACGGTGAGGGGAGTACATACTTAAAAAAGAAAAGGGGTTATTGTCTTTAATCCCTTAAACTTATTTATGGGGAAGCACTTGTGTCATGGCCTGCATGAGGGTCAAGTGACAACTTGCAGGAGTCAGTTATCACCTTCTACCATATGGATCCTGCACATGAAATTCAAGTTGTCAAATATGGTAGTATGCATGTTTATTGGCTGAGCCAACTCACTGGTCTCTATTTTCATTAGTGTGTGTGTGTGTGCTTGCAAAGGTCAAAGGTCAACACTGGGTATCTTCAATCACTCTCAATACTTTTTTTTGAAAAAAAAAAAGGAAAATGGGGGAGGGTTCTAACTAGGGAGGGAAAAAGGAGAGAAATACAGAGGAAGAAATGAGGATAAAAAGAAAAAAGAAGTTTATATGCACACATACACAAGTGCTTATAAAGGCCAGAAGAGGGAGTTGAACTCTTTGGAGCTAGAGTTACAGGCAAACCCAGGTCCCCTGCAAGGACAGCAAGTATTTTATATTGCAGAACATTTGATCACACTGTATGAAGATGTGTTGCTGTTTTACCTCACCTGCCTACAACACCTTCCGGGTGGTTTAATAAAGAGCTGAATGGCCAATAGCTAGGCAGGAGGGGATAGGCAGGACTTCCAGGCAGAGAGAGGAACTCTGGGAAGAATCTGACGCATGGAGGAAGGGGGAAGGATTCGCCATCCAGACACTGTGGAACTGGACCGTACTGTACTGAGGAGAGGTAACAAGCCACGTGTAAGAATGTAGAATAATATAAACAAGTTAATGTAAGTTTGGGTTTTTTTTTTTCTGATTTTTTGAGACAGGGTTTGTTTGTGTAGCTTTGGCTGTCCTGGAATTCTGTAGATATACCTGCCTCTGCCTCCTGAGTGCTGGGATTAAAGGCATGCACCGATACACCTGGCCAATTTAAGTTTTAAGAGCTAGTTGGGAACAAACTAAAGCTAAGGCCAAGCTTTAATAATTAATAAGAAGTCTCCATATCATCATCTGAGAGCTGGCAGTCCAAAGAAGGTCCAACTACAATGGACTATCTATCTCTCCTGTCCTTGAATCTTCTTTAAAAAAATACATTAAAATTACATGTGTGTGCTCCCACCATAGCCCATGTGCACAGGCTTTGTAGCACCCCACTGCCACTGACTGACACATTTCACTGGCTCTCTCTACCTTTTTTCCCCCCAAAAGACAGGGTTTCTCTGTGTAGCCTTGGCTGTCTGGAGCTCTCTCTGTAGACCAGGCTGGCCTTCAAACTCACAAGAGATCCACCTGCCTCTGCCTCCCAAGTGCTGGATTAAAGGTGTGTGCCACCAGTGTCCCCTTTCTACCTTATTTTTGAGAGAGGATCTAACACTAAACTTAGAATTACTAATCTGGCTAGGCTGGCTGGCCAGTGAACCTCAGCGATCTCCCTGTCTCCATCTCCATAGTGCTATGATTACAGTAATGTGCCACTGTACCCAGACTGTTTTCTGTGAGTGCTGAGGATCCGAGTTCACGTGCTTATACTTGAGTAGCAAGCATTTTACTGCTGAGTCATCTCCCCAGCCTCCTTCAAAGTGTACTTTTTGAACAATATGCTTTCTTTTAGTGTGGTGGTTTGAATGAGAAGTTTCCTGTAGGCTCAGATGTTTAAATACTTGGTCCTCAATTGGTGGCACTGTTTGGGTAGGTTTAAGAGTTTTGGCCTTACTGAAGGAAGTCTGTTTTTGAGGTAGGCTTTGGGATTTCAAAGTTTCATGCCATTTCCAGTGTGTTCTGCTGCTTTATGTGGTCAGTTAAAGAGGTAAACTCTCAGTTTTCAACTACCATACTTGCTGCTTCCCTGTCAGGACAGACTCTTATCCTTCTGGAAGAGAAAGCTCAGCTAAATCTTTTTTCAAATTGCCTTGTTATGGTGTTTTATCACAGCAATAGAAAAGTAACATGTATACTTTACTCTCTTAATAACAGCAGTGGGGCTGGGGATGTAATTTACTTAGTGAAGAGCTTGTGTAGCATGCATAAGGTCCTAGGTTCAATTCCCAGCACTGTATAAACTGGATGTGGTGGCACATGNCTAGAATACCAGCACTGGGGAGGTAGAGGAAGGAGAATCAGAAGTTCAAAATCATAATTGCATACATATCAAGTTTGAAGCCAACCAACATCTTTATTACTATATGTGAAACTCAACTATAAAGAAGTTTATCAGTTGCAAAAAATAAACAGAAATCTCAAGGCTAATTGGAACCATCTAATGTGAGATCTTCAGGCTAACAAGGAGGAGCACCATGGGTCAGAGCTGGGCCTGGGGCAACTGCAAGAAGCTGTTCACCTTCTAGCAGGAGCTAGGACCTCTTGGGCTATGGTTAAGATTTAATTTTCCTTTAGCATCAATGACTCGAGACAAGAGAGCAAGAAGAACAAGTACTATGAGAAAGAGGTTGTTATTAGTTCAACAGAGATTCAGAACCCTAGTAAAGAACCTCAGTCCCTAACTGCAATGGTCTTATCAGTTTGATAGGGGTATATGCAATTTCTGAATGTCCTATTCTTCATGTTAAGCTCTGCCATAATGAATACACCAAATGTCTTACATGAGCATTGTCCTCAGCTTCAGGAAGTCATTGTGTTCTGGGTTCTCCACCTCCACAACACCCCACGGGTAGAGACGACCTCTGACCTTCTTGCCTTTGGCTTCAATCAACTGGTTGGAGCCAACCACAGAGAATGGGATACTGGCCTAGAAACAAATANAAGGTAGCAGAACACCAATGTTCACTGTAAACCAACAATGGACACTCCCTGCTGCTATATTACAAAGCTGCTTTTCTGTTATTGTTGTTTTGAGACAGGGTCTTAATACATAGCTATGGATGGCCTGGAATTGGCTATGCAGACTTGACTGACCTCTAACTCAGTGATCATCCTGCCTCTGCATTTCCCAGCACCCCCAGTGCTGGTATTAAATAGGTGTACAAGTATGCCTGGCTTTAACTATGTTTGACTGAGTGCTAAATGCATACACATTTCACTTAGAAATGTCAGTTATTTTCCAAATGGAACAAATCAAGTCTGCAATGACATTTTCAAGACTTAAGTAAAAATTTCCTAAATATACTGAAACCAAAATATATTGCTGTAATACGACTTTCTCAGTCTGTCAGTGAAGCTTTCTAGACGAAATGTGTCTTTTAAAATATGTACACAAGAAAGCAGAAAAGAGAAATTGTTCACTTTATATATCTGGAGCCAGTTCTTACCTTGAGGAGTCTAGTCTGTTCCTTAAAATCTTCATCTTCATCTGATTCTGCATCTGGTAAGTGATAGATTTTGATGTTATGCTCTTCAATTTCATCTAAAATCTGGAACAATAACAAAACTAGAATCAATTTTAGCTAACTCATATTAGAAATTCAGAAGACTTGAACTCAAGAGGCAGAGGCAGGCAGACCTCTGTAAGTTCAAGGCCAGTTTAATCTACTTAGTAAGTTCCAGATCAGTCAGAACTACAATGTAAGATCACCTTAAAACAACAACAACAAAAAGAAAATACCAAGAAATACATAAGAATTATTTGTATATCAATGATCAAACAACAGATAAGTTATTTTCAAGTACTTTTAAGAACTGTTAAAAAGGTTATTTATTTTTAATAAATATTTATTATTATTATTTCCCTGAATTTTGNGAGCTTTTCTGTCTGCATGAATACCAATAATAACAGTAATAATCACAAGCCATCACTTTCAACAGACAAAGCAATAGGAATACTAATGAATAGTCCCAGAACAGCAGCTAAACTGAAAATACTCCTACAATCATCTACCAAGACAAG
Source organism: Neotoma lepida (assembly GCA_001675575.1). NCBI lineage: Eukaryota > Metazoa > Chordata > Mammalia > Rodentia > Cricetidae > Neotoma > Neotoma lepida. Next base: position 974,227 of record LZPO01017287.1, on the reverse strand, counting down.
AGCCCAAGAACAAAGAGACACTATGAGCACCTAAAGTTCCTGGGCAATGGGCAGGTGCCTCATACATAATCATGGAATGGGAAGAGTATATCATGCAGGCAAAAAGAATTCTGGAGAGTAATCCTAGCACTTGTCGGCAAAGGCTGGTGGACCTCTGAATTCAAAGCCACCCTAGTTTACATAGTGAGTTCCAGGCCGGCCAGGGCTACACAACGTGACTGTGTCAAAATATCAAAATTAATTAATTAATCTTGAGCTGGGCATGGTGGCACATGCCTTTAGTCCGTATCTCAAGAAAACGAAAATAAAAATAACAATCAAACAACCACACAGGGCACCATAGAGACTGGTCAGTGTTAGACTGGCTGAGAGGCATCAGGTGGTAGATAGCTGCAATATGAATTTTCAAAACCCAAATACAGGGAATAATTCTACTTAGACTACTGCAGCAAAACATTTGGGTTAAGATAACAGACTTCCTGGAGAGAGTGCCCTTCATGTCATACCATTCATTTAATGCTGGTGGGAGCTCCTTTCACTTAGCCACTTCCTACTCCACGAGGCTGTTTTTCTTTGTTTTTCTTGTTT
>LZPO01017287.1:963138-973589 GCA_001675575.1 Neotoma lepida | reverse complement strand
GCTTTGCGCCATTCCTGGAACTCACTCGGTAGCCCAGGCTGGCCTCGAACTCACGAGATCCGCCTGCCTCTGCCTCCCGAGTGCTGGGATTAAGGTGTGCGCCACCACCGCCTGGCCCCACGAGGCTATTTTTATCTAAGAAGAATTTAAACTACACAAATCTCATTCTTCTATGAGGTTGAAAAGTAAAAAACAGAACAAACAAAAAACCCTACAAATACTGAGTATGCTTTGAATTCCAATACACAATGGGAAATGAATTCTGTAGTCCTGCCTCTGACACCTCAGCTGAAATCTTCCTGTCTCCTGCTTCCTGGGCAGCTGGCACGACGTCATGCTGAGGAGGCATGGGTGGCCAGCTCTTACTCACCCTTTTCTTTAGCCGCTCACGCTCCTTCAGAGTGAGTGTGTCAGCTTTCGCAATGACAGGCACAATATTCACCTTATTGTGTATCGCTTTCATAAATGCAACATCTAAGGGCTTCAATCTAAAAACAATGTTCAAAAGTCACACATTTAGGGAAAGCATAGGAATACAGCACAATGTTTTTCTCAAAATCATCTCACTTCTTATATTACAACATGCAGCAGGTTGGACTCACCCATGTCCAAAAGGCGAGATGAAGTAGAAGCAACAATGTACCCTGTTATCAATGATGTGCCGCCTGTTCAGTCCACTCTCATCATGTAGGTAGCGTTCAAATTGCTCATCAATGTAGGAGATAATTGTCTTAAAACTAAAACACAAAGTTCAACAGTAATCATAGGGTACAGAGACAGGCAGTCCCTAACTTCAAAGGAAAAACACAAGTTTCTCTCCCCTTTCCCATATAGTATGTATGTAAACAATCCATAACAGAAGACTGTTAATCTTTAGCAAATGAAGGTTGTGTGTTCCTTTGTTTTTAAACTGTGACAAGTATTAAGTAGGTTTGGTGAAGCAATGGGAGTCAACAACCTAAGTATAACAGGTTACAAAGTACCTGATAAGTAGCCTGTGAAATTGGAAGGCTGCCAACCCTTTCAAGACATACAACTGCTTTCCAGGAGGCCAAGAAGCAAGATGCTATCAGAAAGCATGCAGTCCAAGGCAGGATTATGTAAGCTGCCGAACAAGACAGCACATTCACAGAATGGTGAGAAGGGGATGATTCTTACTGTAGAAGACGGGCAAAGGCAAAGGAGCCCCATCCCCTTCCTTCCTTTTCTCAGTGCTGCTAAGTTGATGCTTTATTTTGGCATGTTTAGAACAAGGAGGAAGCAGGTACAAAAGTAGGATTTTCTGCACAATAANGGCAACAGGTTGCTCTACTTTCTTAATTTCCTTATTTGTGAAAATAATGGCAAAGTCATTCATAGNTACTATGACTCAAATCACCTCCTACCATATAGAAGGGACATACATATATAAATAGCAATTTGTCCACTGGTTACAGCTCATATCACAGTGCTTTGTTTATGCTAGCAGGTTATAGATGATTAACTTTTAAATCTCTGGTCTTATTAGAGTCTCTTAGAAAGAAAAACTAATTCTCAAGCTGGACACAGTGGCTCACACCAATTATCAAAATACTTAGGAAGACAAGGTAGGAGAATTTCGAGTTCAAGGCCAGCCTGAATTATATATAGTGAGACCCTGTTTCAAAACAGCCAATATTTAATACTTTAAATGATTAGGTCTAGCACTTCAAGTGCTACTAACATTGTCTATAAATGTAAATTCATTAAATCAAGTAAATGAAAACAAATGCACAGCACTTGGCACTCTGGGGATTCTTACCAATCCCTGCAGTTGATGGCATCCCCATAGCCAGGTGTGTCCACTACTGTAAGCCGAAGCTTGACGCCCCGCTCTTCAATCTCAACAGTTGAAGCCTCGATTTGGACAGTTCTTTCAATTTTCTCTAGAAAAGAAACAAATTTAATAGAAAATGTACCTTAAAATCAAGCATGCTAAAGAAGAGATTATCCATTATTTATGTTCTTATGAAAAATGACTTGGAAGGTCAGTACTTGCCATTGAGGAAAGTTTTCAGAAAATAACCTAAGGANTACTTAAAATAATCCCGAGTCAGCAAGAGAAATGTTGGTGCTAAAAATGGATGTTTTTCTTGGGATCATTAAAAATACCAACATTGAGAGGCGGGAGAGATGACTCAGCAATTAAGAATACTTATTGCTCCTGCAGAACACTAAGGTTTAGTTTCTAGCACCCACATGATGGTTCACAACCATCTAGAACTCCAGTTCCAGGGGATTCAACCTCCAAGGGAACCAGGTAAATATGTGGTATACATACATACATTCAGGCAAAACACTCATACAAAAAAAAAAAAAATCTCACAATGAAAAAAGTACCAATATTGGGACTGATAAGATGGCTCATGGAGTACAAGTGCCTGCTGCCAAGCCTCCTGATGACTGAGTTGAATTCCTGGAACCCACATGGTAGAAGCAGTAGAGTTACCTCCTGACTTCCACCCATGCATACACATATAAACATGTGCACATGTGTGTGCATACACACACACACACACACATACACACACATTCAGAAAACATTTTAAAATTCTAGGTTTCTAAGACAAAGAAAATAATCTATGAATTCATTTAAAAACAGAATATAAAAGTATTGATGAAAAGGTTGTACATCTTTATTGTAGTTGACTTTATAAGCTTAATCCATTCTTATCAACAAGTATATGAGTCTGGAAATGTGGCACAGCATTTGCTTAGTAAGAAGGTTTGATTCTCAGTACTGTAAAGCAAACAGGCATATATTTGAGAATGCCAGTGTCCTATGCTGGGGATAACCAGAGAACAGCCAAATTAGACATATATTCCTGTACTAATTTTTTATTTACATATCATTTTAAGTTCTATTTTTTAGATAATACTGAAGATTGAACCTATGCTGGGATTAAAGGCGTGNGCCACCACCGCCCGGCAGCTACCTTCTCTTGTATGTAACTTTTTTGTTTTGTTTTTGTTTTTGTGAGACAGGGTCTCTCTGTGTAAACTGAGGTTGTCCTGGAACTCGCCCTGTAGACCAGACTAACCTCAAACCAGCCCACCACCACCCAACTTATGTAACTTTTTAAAGACATAAAATTCTTTCAGTTGAGTTTCTCATCCAGTGTACAATATGGATAGAAAACTAGGACATTTAATAGATAACAAACTGAAATAAAGGTTAGCTGCACAGATATAGAACAAAGTCTACAACCAAGATCCTAGGACCTGATAGAGCATACTTTTCCTACTTAAGTGACAGTTTACAAAACACAAACTGACTAAACAAAACACACATCTAGGGCTTAAGATATCAATTATATATTTTAACAATGTTCAGATAAAATTATACTTAAAAGCAANATAGAAATACTTACCTGCAGCTCCAGGTATAATTCTTTCTGGGTAGAGATCAGTTAGGAATAAGCTGTTTATGAGAGTTGATTTTCCTAGACCAGATTCACCTTAAATGAAAATGAAAACATTGTTATGACCTTCCCCATATGATTGTTAAACCCAGAGTGTTTACCACCAACCACATTTGCTTCACAAAAAGGGACATNATGGATGCTCAAGGAAGGTGAGTAACCTGCTCAAAGTCAAAGCACAGGAACCTGTTTGAATCCAAGACAAAGGGATTGTAGAATTTGTTAGTGGCATGATCACAAACAAATTTTATCTCTTCACAGGTGTACAGAATGTACTTTAGAATTTTGTTGTTGTTCTTTAAAATAAGTCTTGACTATTACTTAAAAAGCTCCATATTTATTTNGCTCTCTGACTCTGTTTGAGCCTTCAATACTTCCACAATGATTTTCTACTACTCAGAAAGCACACTTGATCCTGTCACAGACACACTTAGCATACATAAAAAACCACACAGTAGGCCCTGCTGACATGCTTCTTTATGTTGGATAATCTCATAAAGACTTAGATCTTAACAGCACACATCATCAATTTTAGTGCTTTCCCAAACTTCTTGTATAAACGTAAACAATATTATTATTAGGGATTCAAGGGACCCTAGTTTTTGTAGAGAATAGGAAAGACTACAGTAGTATGTCAAACACTGGGCTACGCTGAGTGCCTATAAGCACCATCCATGGAAAAGTAATTTTGTTACTTTGAGATGGGGTTTTACTACATAACTCAGGTTCTCTGAGACAGCAGTGTGCACTCTCAATGGCTGAGCTGTTGTGGGATATTTTGATGGCATTCTGACACTCCCGAGACTCCCAATAAACTTCGCTTTGAATCAGAGGGTGTAGCTAGCTACTAGCTGAACAAAATTAGCCATCGAGGTTTTGGAGGATGGAGGACAGATAAACACAGGAAGTAATAGGGTGGAGCTTAGAGAGAGTCTTGGCTTTTTTGGAATGAGAGAGAACGGGAGGGGAAGGAAGAAAGAGAGGGAGAGGGAGAGGGAGGAGGTCACTGGTTGCTTTGTGGCCACTTTTCTGATCAATCAGGTTCTTACCCTGATATCTGACTCTCAAGTTTTTATTGATAAAAATAATTAGATAAACGTTTCACTGTGTGCAGAAAAATAATTAGATAAACACTTCACTGGTGTGCAGATCTCCTGGGTTTCCCCTGCTCCTTCAACAAATAGTGAAATTCCCCCAAGGCTATGTTGTAGGATATTTGTACATTGTGTGAAGATGTATTCANCTTTGATTGGTGTAATCAAAAGCTGAACGGCCAATAGCTAGGCAAGAGAGTATAAGTGGGACTTATGGGCAAAGAGAGAGCTCTGGGAAGAATTAAGGCGAAGTCACCAGCCAAATGGGAGGAAGTAGGATGGACAGTATGGAGATGAGGTAAAGAGCCATGTGGAAGAATGTAGATTTAATAAATGGGTTAATTTAAGTTATAAGAACTAGTTAGGAACAAGCCTAAGCTAAGGCCAAGCATTCACAATTCATAAGTTTCTGTGTCATTATTTTTGGGCTAGTGGTCCCAATGAGAAAGTACAATTACACTGAGCCATGTCTCCAGCTTCAGGGTAGTATTTTTNTGTATAAAANAAAAAGATTTATATTAAATTATGTGTATGTGAGGTTGGGGGTGGGACTATATACAAGTGAGNACATAAGGTGCCTAAGGAGACCAGAGAAGCTGAATTCCCCAGGAGCTGGAGTTAAAGGCAGTTGTGAGCTACCTGACAAGAATGCTGGAAACTGAACTCAGATCCTCTGCAAGACACAGAAAACTCTCATAATGGCTAAGCCACCTCCAACCACCTAAACAGTTTTAATGAGGCATTTTTTCCCTCTTGTGGTAACTATTCTTTATGTCCTATGAAATGCATTTTAGCGCTGTCATAAAATTATGTTTATTTACTTTCTTCAAATTTTTTTGTTTTACATTAGGTGTAGGATCTATTTCAAATTAATTTGCAAGTACAATAGGAAGTACTAGTTGAAGATAATTTTTTTCCATACAATCATCCAGTTACATCCAGTTAATATTTTGAAAAGATTAACTTTCTGCTACTGAATAATCCTGATACCTTAGTCAAAAGTAACTGACCTTATAATGTGGATCTATTTCTGGGTTATTAGTCTCCATGCCTTATCATACTGTCTTGATTATTCTAGTTAAGTCTTCTTCAAAGCTAGTTGAGTTCTCCCAACTTTGTTTTTTCTAAACTGCTTTGTCCACTCTGAATTATCATTTAAATTTTGGAATTAGATTTTTAATATCTATTTTTTAAAAGCCTAATAAAATTTTTGATTGGGAACAAATTGACTCTGTGTACAATTTGAAGGAGAAAGGACATTATCTGTGATGATTTGAATGAGAAATGTCCCTTATAGGCTCAGGCATCTGAATACTTGTACACCAATCTGTGGCCCTATTTGGGGAGGTTTCCTCATTGGAGGAAATATATCATTAGGGTCAGGCTTTGAGAGGTATATCCTTACCCTACTTCCAGTTTGCTCTCTGCTTTTATGCTTGCCTTTGAAAACGTAAGACCTCAGCTTTGTGTTCCTACAGCCAGACCTGCTGCTTGCTTCTATGCCTCCCCACCATGATGAATTCATCCGTCTAGAACCATAAGCAAAAAATANACTATCACTTCCTTAAGTTGCCTTGGTCATGATTATTTTAGTAAAGTAACAAAAAAGTGACCTACACATCTTCTTAATAGTTAGTTTCCAAATAGCAGATCTCACAATTAACTTACATAGTCTTTAACCTCTTAGCAGTATTCCTCAATACATAGTTCTCACACATATTTTGCTAGATTTATCACTCAACAGTATGCTTTTATTTAACAATAATAATGTTGTCAAGATTTTGTCTCTGCTTTCTTCCTCCTCCATCTTTGCTTTTTGAGATAGTCTTATGTGGCAGAGGATGGCTTCAAACTCCTAATTAGCTAAGGATGGCCTTGAACTCCTAATGGTCCTCCCTCTTAAATGTTGGGATTACAGTAAAATTATTTACTTACAGTCCATGTGCATAAATGTTTTGCCTGCATATATGTAAGTGTACCACATGTATGCCCACAGAGGCCAGAAGAATGTATTACATCCTCTGGAACTAGAATTTCAATTGTAGGCTGCCATGTGGTAGCTGAGAATTGAACCTGGGACCTTTACAAAAGCAGAAAGTTTTTTTTTTAAACATAGGGTTATAGTGACAACTTTTTAAAGCTTGTTATTAATAGTTTGCTCAATCAAAGAAACTTATTAATTTTGCCAATCTAGCATTTAGTTCCATTTTCTGTATCACTTATTTTCTCTTTCAGTGTTTTCCTCCCATTTTCTTACTTCTGAGGTTAGTCTGTTCCTTACTTTCTAGAACATGGCAAAAAAAACCTGATGACTAAATTTAACTTTGAATTTTAAAAGATGTATTGTGAAGGTCAAAGGGCAATTCTTGGGATTTAGTTCTCTCGAGGCACCTGGGATTACAGAGGTCAAACTCAAGTTGTCAGGCCTGCCCACAAGCACCTCTACCCAGAGACAGGGGTGAGGGGAGAGAAAGAGAAAGGATGTATGTAAAATGGAAGTGGGGTAAAGCAAAAACTCTCAAGCCCTACATCAATGATGTACTTCCTCCAGCAAGGNTCTACCTCTCTTCAAGGTTCTATAACCTCCCTAACTAAACAGCATCACCAACCAGGAACCAAGTATTCAAAGACATTAGCCTATGGGAGACAGTTTTCATTCAAACCACCCCAATTGTGTAAAATACATATATATTGTTTGTTTTTCGAGACAGGGTTTCTCTGTGTAGCAGCTCTGGCTGTCCTGGAACTCACTTTGTAGACCTGGCTGCCCTGGAATTCATAGAAATCTGCTTGCCTCTGCCTCCAGAGTACTNGGATTAAAGGCGTGCGCCACCACTACCCGGCTATATATATTTTTTTAATTTTGCTTTTTTGGCTATTCAGTTAAAAAACAAAAACCACTCAATATCCTGTTAGTGTAGTATGAATACGACACTGTAAATGGCCAGATTTTGATTTCTCTTTCTCTCTCTCTCTCTCTCTGAGTCAAAGTCTCAATATGTAGCTCAGGCTGGTATCCAACTTGGATCCTTCTTCCACCAGGTTCTCAAACACTGGATTTACAGACATGCTCCATCACATTTACTGATATGTTTAGTGATATTTCTGACTTAGTAAGCATTAAGTAGTTTGATTCTCCAAGGCGTGTTTATGATGTTTTAGGGATGGGTAACAAGAAATTTTTATGTCTACTTTAGCCCCTGGAGACTCTTAAGTGTCCTGAGTGTTCAACAAGAGCTCTCTNTGAATGGCTGGAATTCAAATATTTCTAACCATACACAAACTTTCTAGCCCTGTGTAGTCTCCAGCTCAGTTCACTGTCTCTAGTGTTGACATCTTACCCAGCTTCAGGAATCTATACTCTACATACACAGCCAATACCTCAGAGGGATTGATACAATTCTGGAATTCTTTTGCTTTTTGAGAATTCTGCCTGGCTACCTTAGGTAACAGCTCTGTGACACTACTGTATTTTTGATTTATTTTATTCTCCCCTCTCTGATAAAAGGTAGAACCATGTAGTAACTTGACAGGTCCATATAATTTGCATCTAAAGGACTAAATTCCTGCACTCCCTACTGTTCAAGGTTAAAACAAACAACAACAACAACAAAACCTAAAGCATACCTGTTTTATTCAGTTGTCTAACAATCCACTGCAGGAGGGCTAGCTTATTTAAGGGGCTGATGAACTTCAAACATCAATTCAAGTCCAGTCTGCTGCCTTTCTTATAAATGAAGCTCTACTGGGACATCATTATGCCTGTTTGTTTATGTGCTGTCTATGGCTGCTTTTCCACTGTAAATGTAGAGTTGAATATTATGACCAAACTATATGGCCCATAAAGGTCTAATACTAATGTGGCCCATTTTAGAAAGCTTACTGACCCATGACTTATGCATAGTCAGAGAGTAAAGATACTGCTTGTTTTTTTAGTGCTATATAAGCAGATAATAATGTGACTGAGAACACTGATCTTTTCTCTTAAGAACCTAAATTCCCATTATTTGTATTATGTAATTGTACTGCTAAAATATGTTGGCACCCACTCTTCAGCAAGAATCCCAAATCATTTTAGATCTGTGTACACTTAATTCTAAGAAATAATCGTGCCCTACTTAGTCATGACCATTATAAAGCTTTTCAAATGCTTACTTCATTAGTTTTGAAATTTTTACAATTGCCAAAAATTAACNAAAATGGCTAACAGAATCAACAATTCACCATTAAAGCCAGGTGTAGTGGCTCAAGCCTTGAACTCCAATACACAGGAGGCAGTGACATGTATATTTCTGTGGGTTTAAGGCCAGCCTGGTCTATACAGCTAGTTCTAGGCCAACGAGGGCTATATAATGAAACCCTGTTTAAAAAAACATAAACAAAAACCAGTAACAACAATAAAACCCCCCACCACAGTTTATCATTAAGCTTCTATGGCATGCTAAAACACAATATATGCTATGATCCATAACACATTCTGACAGCATCTATATCGGATACAAGAGAAANACTTTCAAGCAACCATTCAATTTCAGTAGCCTTCTCTTGTAATTTTATGAACTACTATTTTTAAGTGAAAATTAAACACAATACTAAGTGATTACATTCGTCATCTCTAATATGTAATAATTCTGCAAATTCACCTTTAACAATACCTCACAAATTTGGTTTGTCACAGAATTTGACAGTGTCTTTTGTTGTTTTTGTTGTTTGTTTTGAGACAGGATCTCTCTATGTAGTTCTGGCTGTCCCAGAGCTCATGATGTAGACAGGCTGGCCACAAACTTACTGAGATCCTCCTGCCTCTGCCTCTCAAGTGCTGGGATTAAAAGTAATGNCTATCATGCTGGCTTTTGACAGTATCTTTAAGATCCTTCTGGTTTGGTGTCTCATAAGACAGTAGCCAATGTCAGCAGGATGGCAGACATGCAGAGGAAGCCTAACTGGGACTGGAGGATGCTTCTGAACTGGGTCACTCGAAGACTACCGGCAGCCTCAGTTCCTTGACTTACAGTCCCTTTTTAAAAGGCATGACAGCTAGCTTCCTCTAAAGTGAATGGCTTAAGCGATCGCNAGGCAGGATCGCTTTAGGCCTTTATGGCCTAGTCTTGGAAGTCATATCATTTCTTCAACATCCACTGGCTATATTAACCCTGTTTAAAAGTGGAGGGAGGGGGTGCACAAAAGGATAATTCAGAAAGTAAAAGCACTTGATGTTCAAGCCCGATGACATGAATTCTCTCCTTAGAACTCATACAAAGATGAAAAGAGAACCACCTCTACTCAAGTGTGCCCCTGTGCACATTAAGCACATGCACACACACAAATAATACAAACAACAAAACAAAGAAAACCAAACCAAATAAACAAACAAACAAACAAAAAAACCTATTCAGTATAGGAAAAGACTGGTAAGGGCTGTATTGGTGACTATTTTGAAAGTTAATTATCACAAAGAAACTTTCATTATATACAAATAAGGAAATGACATAAAATCGTATTTTCCTAGTGGGCAAAAATTCCTGAATATATGTGTGCATATATATGAAATCCTGATCAAATAAACAAACATGTTTTAAGTTCCAGATGTGATTTTGTCAAAAAAAGAAATTTTCTCACTTACATTATAGGTCAGGCCAGTGCATTTCATAGGTTGGGAAAGGGGGATATTTAGTAAGATAATTTCTTACCAACCACCATCAGTGTGAACTCGAACCCCTTTTTCACTGATTTTCGGTGAACTTGATTGGGAAGATTTGCAAATCCAACATAGCCAGGAGTTTCTGGATTTATAAACTGAGTTGGTTGTTGCTAAAGTAAGATTTAAAAAATAAAAAAGAGCTAATAAACACCTTATTGGTTGCTTTTATGACATTATCAGGCTTGTGATAAACATAGGTAATCAGCAGTTCTCAGA
>LZPO01017287.1:951459-963113 GCA_001675575.1 Neotoma lepida | reverse complement strand
AATCAAAGAAACTCCACAAATTATCATCTTCAAAACTTATACTATTATCAGAAAACAGTGTTCACGTAAGAGCATTAAAGAAAACACAATCCAGTAACAGTCACTATGGGGGTCCAGCCCCTCGACAGTCTTCTCCCAGGGTCCGGGAAGAATCTACAACCAGCTGATAATTTAATCTTTGACAGTAAGATATGAATCTATGTACACGAAAACCTTTAATCCATACACTTTATTCTTCTGAATTAGTTCTCTCTCTACACACCTTCTATTCTGCTCTCAAGCCTGGCTCCTTTCTTGCCTGATTTCTTTCTACATTTATCTGCTGTCCCCTCTAAGTTCTATCTTAATTCTCTCATCTTAGTTCTGCCCCATACAGGTTCTCATCCATCTAGTTCTTTCCCATCTTAGCTCCTCTATCATCTCCTTCTTTCCCGTCTTGTTCTTCCCCATCTGGCTCTTCCTCATCTTCCATCTTGTTCCTCTAGAACTCTGTTCTAGCCCTGAAATCCAGTTCCCCATCTCAGTTCATTCCTCTCCAGTTCTTACCCATCTAGTTCTTCATTCTCTTTTCTCTTCTCCATCTAGTCCTTCTCTGAAAATAAATCTGCCTTTTTATCCCTTTGACCTTATCTCTCCAAGCTATCTCTGCTCCTGCAGTTTCTGGCAAGTGTGCTCAGTCACTAGGCAATTTACATCACAGCTAGATGTACCTGTAAGTTGGAACACTTTAGTTCTGAGTTAATTGTTAACAGTGGATCTAAAACTAGAGATAAGACTTTGGAAAGGAGAAGGTTAAGCTTAATTACAACATCCGCCAGGCCAAGCTTAATTAGCACATCCGCCAGGCCTTCTCAAACAGATAGTCTGGATGCTTAAGTCTGTTCTTAGAGAGTACAGAGGTATCTCTGATAAGATACTTTTGTCCATCCGGGGATGATCCTGGCCAGATCCTGCTAATGACAATAATTACAGAAAGGCCTGAAATTAGGGATCCTGGCTACGTTACTGCTCAGGTTATCTAGATATTCTTTTAGTAGAGGGGAAATTGTGTCCAAAGAATGATGGAAAAGCTAAAATAGCACATGAGAAATTCATAGCAGGAAACAGCTAATAATCAAAAGCCAATGTCTCCAAGACTCCTTGAGTCTCAGATTGACCTCTGGAAGGCCCTTGGCTTCTTCCAGGTATTAGCTTGTCATAATCAGCTGAAATCCCATTTCATGTATTTTTGTGGCTTGCAGCAATCCGGGGCTGGAGAGACGGCTCAGCAGTTAAGAGCACTGGCTGCTCTTCCAGANGAACTGTGGCAATTCCCAGCATCCACATGGCAGCTCACAACTGTCTGTAACTCCAGTTNCAGGGAATTCAACACCCTCATTCAGATATACATATGTAGGCAAGACACATAAAATAAGAATAAATCGTTAAAAAAAATCCAATCAAATTCCATAGCTATATGCTGACTCTTAATTAATATTTTGTTAAATATTCTGCTTAGCAATTTAACTATGTAAAATATGTAATATTAATTTATCTCAGAACAATAAATTAAATTACAGCTTGAGACAAAGAGAATTCAGAAAACTGACCCCTTTCATTCAACATTTAGCTAAAGAATAGCCTTATCAGGCATGATGCGTCTGTGNAAACATCTGGGAAAAAAAGACATTTCTTGCTATTCTTCCTCTTATGGACAACACAGAGCTTTATCTAGAGAAAGGCAGGGAAGCTAGGAGTGGAATGTTGAGAATTCAGCTTCAAAAATTATGAAACAAAAAATTAAGCCCATAGCTGACTACACTGAAATATCTACTTATTTGTTTGAGACAGGCTCATTACATATTCCTGGCTGGTCTGGAGCTTGCNATCTTCCTGCTTCAGCCTTCCAAGTACTGAGATTATAGGCACCATGCATGATGGTGAAAAGACAGTTAAAAGAATTCTCATTGATGAAAGAATACCTGGTAAGACTAAAGATGGCTGAAGATGTGATAAATCATGAACAGTAAAACCACAATCTAGGAGATCAGAAGATAGAGGACTTGCCTTGCAAGTCTGAGAACCTGAATTCAATCATTAGAACTTAAATTAAAAAAAAAAGGGGTGGGGGGACTGGAGAGGTGGCTCAGAGGTTAAGAGCACTGACTGTTCTTCCAGAGGTCCTGAGTTCAATTCCCAGCAACCACATGGTGGCTCACAACCATCTGTAGTTAGATGTGGCGCCCTCTTCTGTATACATAATAAATAAATCTTTGAAAAAAAGAAAAACACACACACACACACACACACACACACACACACACACACAAACTGGACATGGTGGTAAGCCTTTGTGATCCCAGCCCTGGACAAGTGAAGACAGGTGGAGAGTTGAAGCTCCAGGCCAGTGAGAGATTTGCCTGTCTCTCTCCCTCCTCCCTCAACCTGATACATACAAAAGAGGAGGAGGGATAAACAAACAAGCCTACAAACAAAACACTGGTAAACCGTGAGGAATGGTACCCAAGGTTGAACCNTGGCTTCTACACACATTAATTAATTAATAATTAATGCACATACACACATTAAAGGCTGAGCTGGCTAACACAGGAGAGCGTGCAGCCAGGACATGGTGCAGGAGAGGAACCCAGCACCATGCAACTTCTTTTTAAAAGAAGCAACTTGAGCATCAGTTTCTTTACTNTGGAGAGCTGAGCAATGCCCAAAGTGGGGGTCTTCTCAAACATGGTGGATATCCCAAAGCTGCACTCAACACATTAAAGGAGAGTAGACTAGAGAGTGACCAAGAATACCTCTGACATGCCACAAGCACAGGCTTATACCTTCATCCTACTCTCATATACCAACATTCACATAGAGCCACAGACATGTAGATTCACATGCACACAAATTCAGACCCAAACAAACACTACACTCCAACACACTATACTCACACAGCTCTCACACACTCACAGTCTCACATATCCTTACACANTCAGACTGTCATTCACCACAATAGACTCCCACATGCACACACACCACACTCCCACACATGCACACACAATACATGTGTATCTTTACATATACAAGTCTTACACATACCACACACCATACACACAGGCTTACGCACACCACTTACATCACATATACAGACTTGTACACCACACACACATATGCATGCAAAAATGCAAAAATTTATGCAGTGGCATATTCAAAATGAAAAAATTTTAATGCATTATTTGAACTAGACAAAAAAGACAAGTTATAAAATAGCCTTTCTTTGAGGATTACATTTTGTAACTATTCATTCACATGTACAACACACAGATAAAAATATACCTAAAACCTTCATAGTGATTATTTCTGGGTGCTCGAGTAATGGCTCGGTTATCTCTGTTCCACATTATTTTTATAAAAAGCAAAAACTGATGTTATGGCTTTTCTTTTCTTTTTTTTTAATGTGCATTAGTGTTTTCCCATGGGTTTTAGATGTCCTGGAACTGGAGTTACAGATAGTTGTCAGCTGTCATGTGGGTGCTGGGAATTGAACTCAGGTCCTCCTGAAGAGGCGTCAGTGCTCTTAACTGCTTAGCCATCTTTCCAGTCCCCTGGCTTTTCACTGTATAGTAATAGACACCCACAGACTAAAAAATAAAGGGTGAAGAAAAAGGATAACCTTGCAGTTTTAACCACAAGTTCCACTTTCTCAGTTTATGTCTTTTAGAACTATTTATATCAGGGCTCTGGACCAATTTATAAGGGCTAATCTAAACCAATGCAGCATGTCAAAGAGCCCTGTCAGTTTAATTATATGAATTACTGAATTCATGCTATTTGATTGGTTTTGGAAAAAAAATTTAAGATGGATAAGAGGATTTGTATTAACAAATTAAAAAAACTGGAAAAGAAGTTAACTTTAGAATAACAACCCAAAATTAGAAATTTGCCTATAGAAACCTTACTTTTTAACTATCTGAAAATATAAAACAATTTCTGTTTATACCATAGATACATGAAATAAGACCTTACCTTGGACATCTTTCTTGATTTTTCTGTCTATCTGTTAAAAAAAAAAAAAGACAGATGTCTGAATTTGTATACACATATTTAACAGCATGAACTGACCCATGAAGATACAGACATGTGACATTAGCTTGTTTCTTTAGTTTCTCAATAACCTCAAACACTGCCCTAGAAATGATGCAACAATAATTATTCAATATAAAAACAAAACTAAGTTGATAAAAGCAACTGTATATATGGGTCTACATTTCATATATATGCATGTGTATACACACACACACACACACACACACACACACACACACATATCCCCCAAGTACTGATTATATCTTAGACATCAGGGATGATGGGAGAAAGACAACCTACTTCTTACCTCCTATTTAACTGAAGTCTTTCAAAGAGGAAAGGATATCCCTGTGCCTGGAGTACTGTACCCTGAAATGTGTGCCATTTTGTACTGAAAGATCCCTAGAGTGACTTGGGAACTAAATTTTAGCACTGGGGCATAAGGTGCAACGTGAAACACATTTACAAGTAAAGAGGACAGATTGAATTTTTTATAGTTACTTATGTGCCTGCCTGGTGACCTCTGAGGTCAGAAGGTTTCAGATCCCCTGGAACTGGAATTATGGATGGTTGTGAGCCACCATGTAGATGCTAAGAACCAAACCCAGGTCTTCTGAAAGAGCAGTAAGTGCTGTTAACCACTAAGCCCATCTCTCTAGCCCCAGAGGGCTAAATTTCCATACAATGCTTCTTTGATGTTTTCCAAACCTTAACATACATGAGTACTGCAAACCCCAAGTTTCTCTCTCAAAGAAATGTTTCCAAGCACCTAAGACCAAATGAGGTTCCCGCACCTCACTGTTCTTGGGCAGGTTAATTAAGGTACGCACGCAAAAGAATTCATGGGCCTTTAATTCAGTACTATTATGTATCATGGGAAACCTAGGTTATAGTCTTGGTTCTCCTTTTCCAGTGGCTTCCATAAGCCTTACTGTTGAAAAATTCAGGAAACCTATGTTATTACAAGAATTTTCAAAGTGTCGGTCGGGTTAGGGGAGAACATGTAGAAGCAAAGAAAAAAAAGACAATAAAATTTTCCTGTCAAAAACAAACACCAGAGTTTGCATTAATCAGCTCTCTGGAACTATGAATAGAGAGTAAATTAAGGTCCTTGGATAGAAAGGCCATCCTTGAAAAATGCTATTAATAGAATAACAACTAAAAAGATTAATCTCAGCACAACTGAAAAGTTAGGAGCAGGAGTAAAAGGAGAGAAGTAAAACTTTCTAAAGGAGACATAAATGGGCCAGAGGGAATCTAGTTTGTCAGAGGCTGTACCCTGACTGCAAAGAAGAGAGTCTGACCANGAAATAAATGGACAAGTGAACACTAATGAAAAAAAGTAGGATTTCCAAATCAATAGAAAAATATAAAACTGTATGTGCTGGTCTATACCTGTAACTCCAACACAAGGGAGACGGAGGCGAGAGAACAGTGAATTCAAGACTAGCCCTGATATTTGTCTTGGTTTGTGGGGTCTGTCTGTCTGTCTGTCTGTCTGTCTGTCTCTCTGTGTCTCTCTCTGTTCTCCTATTATATATCCCTTGCTGGCCTCAAACTTACAGAGATCCAACTGCCACTGTCTCTGAGTTCTGGAATTAAAAGTGTGCACCACAATACCTAGACAATATGTCTTAAGTCTTAAAAAAATATTAACAATAAAATCAAATCAGCAGAACATAGGGAAAAAGAAGAAACTATGAATAACAATCTTATATCCAGACAGAAAAAAATGAAATTTAAAAAAAAAGTGTTGAAAGATAGACTTGGGTTAAAACAAACATAGACTTGCATATGGAGTTTCTGGTAGGGCGAGAAAGGTTGAAAACAAAGAGGCAAGCAAAGGGACACCATGCCAGTGCCAACACAGGCAAATGGGCAGTTGTTGTTAAGTCCTAGAAGAGTATCTGCCAAGAGGAAATGCTAACAATATACTTCTATAGGAAACATATAGGGTACAAAACAGTACAGACAGCTTAACACCATTTCCATGGCAAGAAAAAGTCCTATGTATAAAATCATGCATAAAATATAAGAAATGTATACATCTCATGTTTATGGTTATCTCCTTTTGTTGTTTTGTTTTTCAAGACAAAGTTTCTCTGTGTAGCTCTGGCTGTCCTGGAACTCCTTTTTGCAGTCCAGGCTGGCCTCGAACTTGCAGAAATCCACCTGTCTCTGCCTCTCAAATGCTGAGATTAAAGGTATGTGCCACCACCACTATCCGGTTTTATCTTATAGTGGAAGTGGACATGATTACAACTTCCTTGTAAAATGAATCTTAAACGGTCTAATTAATTGAAAACACCAGGCCAGGTATTGGGGTAAATTCTGAAAGGTCAGAGAAACAGAACAAGCCACAGCCAACCTCATCTTGCCAACTCCTCAGCTGATCTTGTTTCCTCAGACTGCAGGCTTCTGAGTCCTCACCCGAATGAATCTCAGCTGAACTGCTGCTAAAAGCCTCAAAGCTTAAAAGAGCCTCTAGTTCCTGGTTCTCACGCCTTATATACCTTTCTGCTTCCTGCCATCACTTCCTGGGATTAAAGGTGTGTGTCTTTCCCAAGAAAGACATCTCTCTCAAGTGCTGGGATTAAAGGTATGCACCACCATTCTTTGGCTTCTGTGTCTATCTAGTGGCTGTTCTGTTCTCTGACCCCAGATAAGTTTTATTAGGGTATACAATATTTTGGGGGACACAATATAATCACCACACTTCCCCAATATAGGTTCACCTGTCTTGAACCAATATACTTCAGTTGTTCNTCTGCAATCAGTCTGAAATACTTTTCTTCCCACAGCCTGCCTCATGGGTCACAAAACATCTCCTTCATTCCCATTAGAAAGCAGATGCTGCTTGCTTTTATATACTGGCATATGGAGAACGTTTTTTAACTAATATAAAAAAATGTCACAGCAGACACCTGGCTGTAGAAAAGTTATATGGAGAACTGGAAATTCTCTACATATGATTTTCTCTTTTTTTAACAGAGGAAAAAAATGCTATCATTAGCTGTTTTACATTCATGGTTTGGTTTGAAATATGTAATTCAGGAGTTAGAACTGAAAATTTTGCTCTCTCTCCTCCTACCAGCAAATGACCTGCAGTGAAAATTGAGGATTTTGTTTCCATCAAACGTGGCTATTAATCTTATAAAAATAAATTAACAATTTTAAGTGAAGAAAAATGAGATCAGTGATATTAAAATGTTTTGTCTTCTGTAAAGAGTCAAAACAAATGTTAGACAAAACATTAAAAAAGAAATTCAATTTATTGTGGCAGGAAAATTAACCTCCCCAGCGTCAAATTCTTGCTCTTTTTATCGACTTCCATAGATCAGAAATGTCAAGACTGTGAGTTATTTTGATTTTAATAAATGACATTTAAANTCTTTAACAGTTAATACATAGAATATATTTAGGAATTCATGAAAACAGAGTTGTTCCAAATATGCATGTATAGGTCATCCTACAACTCTTGATAACTTAAATAATGTTGAAAATAAGATTTTCTGTCTCAGAACCCACTGTAAAGCTGTTCACTGGTCTCTAATTTAAAATACTAAGCAAGGATGTGGATCTTTCAAGGTTAAAAATTAGAGAAAAACACCTGCCCAACTTCAGATCCTTTCCATGCTCTTGTACCTTCCCAAAACTGCCTAACTTCTGCTCCTTCCTTTGGGAGGGAAACCCAGACAAGTCTGTAATCAACTGATCTGTATAGCAATTATTGGCATCATATCTGAAAAGGAACAGTGCATGACTTACCCACATCTCAGAAAGGGCAATTTTGTCTTTGCCCTTCCATACAGTTCACTCCAGCCTTTTTTCACTTTCTTCCTTCCCAAACTCTATGACTAGAGTGAACTTGTGAAGTTCTCCACTAGCATATTTCTAACAGTTGCTGATATTCTTGAAATAATCTGATCCTAGCAGAATCCCTCCATACTCTGGGATACTACCAACACAACATCTCTCCTGTTCAAAATCTCCATCATCCTCAGAGTCCTGCAAGATGGTCTGTTTATTCTCACAGTACATGCTATAGGCATAGATATTGTGGGTGAACAGTGACTATTTTTTTAGTCTCATAGAAATTGACAAGAACCATTTTTACTCATTTAGGACAAAGTAGTGTGGCCAAGTGTACCTTAAAAGTACTTCTTCCTTCTGTAATGAGAACACCATGATCAACTGTAAGTAATTTTTCTATTTATGGTTCATTTTCACTGATGTTGAAATCCAATGCTTTAACTGGATTTTCTAGCTGATATTCTAAAATGAGGTCATCTTCAGTTTTTTTTCCCCCTTTATATCTGAGTCTGGTTCTGTTATCTGAAATTTCAGTATCAGAATATCTCTTCTTTTCTCCACCCATAGGTAAAGGATTCTTTCACCAATATTGTCATTTTCTTTTAATTAAATATTGTGGGAAGAAAAGAAACCTGGGCTTGATCACAGGACATAAAGGGGAAACTCAACTGTACCAAACAGGGTAGACACATATACTTTTCCTCAATGCTGTTTGATAATGGTGCACATTTTGCCCTTTCAGCCAAGAAGCATTCAACCAATAAATAGGTAGCTGTGCCTGAGTATTTACTTGGTAACATTACCTGCAAGCAAAGTGTCTATTTGGGGTCATCTATATCATCAATGACTCTAATACAAAATATTTTGGCGCATCCATTAATGACACACCATTCCTTGCCATAAATGGTTGCCACTTCTTCAATTTCATCATTAGTTCCAGAGGAATAGGAGTGCATCCCCATCATGATGGGGAAGCATGGCAGGAGGTAGGCAGGCATGGCACTGGGGCAGCAGCTGAAAACTCAAAATCCCTATATACCTTGACATTGTTAATACTAAAGAATAAAACATCAACAAAAGCATTAATAATCATTTAAAAATTTATAAGGAAGACATAACAGGTCCTGTCCAAATACTTAACTGCAGACAAAACCATAAAGCAAAGACAAAGAAAATTACCAAGTCAACTTAATACAGTTCAAATGAGTAAGTGTTAATAGGCTTTTCTTAGAATTGTACAGACTAAGTAAACAGTTTTCCAAGGTTAGAAATACAACCAACCTTGCTTAACTGATATACAGAAGCATTATGAAATAGGGAATGAATAAAATCACATCTTACATTTCCAAGGTATTAACAAAATGTGAAATCTTTAATTTACTTTTTTGGGTTTTGTTTTAGAGACAGTGTCTTATTATGTAGCCTTGACTGTCCTGGAACTTGCTAGGTAGGCCAGGGTGGCCTCAAACTCATTAAGTATCTGCCTGCCTCTGTCTCCAGAGTGACAGGATTAAGGGTATGTGCCACCATGCCCAGCCTGAAAGCTTTTTATAATCAACATTCTCAGTGCATTATCTGTTTAAACTAAGTGTAAAAAGAAGCAAAACAAACTCTCAAGGAGCTGGAACAATCAGAACAACTCTTGGATTAAGGAAAACCCAAAAACAAAAACCACAATTTGTCTCCAGGAACCAAAGGAGACTGGGGGGCGGGGGTGTTCCTCAGATGTTCACATTTATAGGACAAACTCAAACTTGCGTTTTACATAGTTTTATCAGTAACATTGAAAATAAAGAAATTTTGTCCCTAAAAATATCCACAAATGACAAAAAATTCTGAAGAAATAAAGAGAAAAAATTAAATTATGCCAAAACTACAAAGACAAGTAAATTCAAAAGCTGAATCTTTGAAACTAATTCTTGTTTGTTTTTAAGGCAGGGTCTCATATGTAGCTCTGGCTGTCCTGGAACTCACTATGTAAATGAGGCTGGCCTCTAACTCAAAGAGATCCACCAGCCTCTGCCTGCCTCCTCAGTGCTGGGGTTAAAGGTATGTTCCACCATGCTCGGAAGAAACAAAATCTTCATACAAACTCAATTAAAGAAATGAGAGCAGACACAAAAGAAGGCACAATCAGATACAGACTACCAAAAAGGCCACAAACTGAAAATGAGAGAAAAGAATACTACCCCCGGCACTATAAATTACCAAAGTATAACAAAAACTAGAACCAGTGCCACTAAATAGCCCAACAAAGTCCAGCAGTAGGGCCAGCTTGGACTTGGGGTGAAGGTACTTGCCTGCAAGCCTGAATACCAGAGTTAGATCTTGGGGATCCACATGGCACAAGGGAGAGAATAGGCTCCAGCAAGTTGTTCACTAGTCTCAGCACACACAAGGAGCATATGCCCTCACTCCCACCAAATACAAAAATGTAAAAAAAAAAAGAAGAAAAAAATCTAACAATAAAGAAAGCAACATAAACACACAACCTAGACTAAAAATGTAAAGGGCCAACACCAGATGGAATTAGAGCAAAATAGCATGTAACTCGGAAGAGATAATAATAAAATCATTGAACTATTTCAAGTCACTACAAAAAAAGGAAAGTGAACCGATTTGTGAAGTCAGCATAATTTCAGTAACAAATCCAGAAGGTAAAGAAAGGAAGAAAGAAGAGCCCTGCAGTAAGAAGAGACCAGCAAACATCAAATCAACATCATTCATGAATATAAATATAAAATTTTTAAATATTTGATAGCAATTAGATTCTAGTAATGTATCAAAGGTATCAATATAAGACATTATAACAAATTAAGAGAAAACCATATATAGATACTGATGAGGTATATAATTAAATTCATCAATCAATCTGCATGAAAACGCGAAGGAAACTGCTTAAATATAATTCAGGGTTGTTTCCAAAAACAATAGCAAATGTTATTCCTTAAACAATGGGACTACTTAAACTAGGGACTGAAGGGATGGTTCCTAGATTAAGAGCACTTGCTGCTCCTCCAGAGGACCCAGGTTCAATTCCCAACAATAAAACAGCAGCTCACATCTGTCTGTAACTGAAGTTGCAGGGGACCTGATATCCTCTTCTAGCTTTCATGGGCACCAGGCATTTGATATACAGATGTACATATAGACAAAACATTCATACACGTAAAATACAATGTTTTTAAAAAGATACTAAACCTATTTGAATTATAACCAATAATAGATTAAAAATGTCCATTACTATTTAAAACACAAATGAAAAACTTAAAGCACACATAAAAACATCACAATAAAACCCTCAGGTACTACCCTTTATTCAATTTCAACAGTTAGCAACTCAAGGCCAAAATTAGTTTATTTCCAAATTCTCTGGATTACAGTGAAGCAAATCCTAGATACACACTTCATTGATAGTTCAGTATGTACAAGGGCTCCTAAAAATGGCAAGCTATTATTTCTAGAGAAAATTGATTATAGCTGTTTAATATAACCAAATACCCAACTGCCTCATTTTTTCATTAGAATCAAAATGCAAGTAGGATCTGGATGCTGCGATTTTACCATGGTTATTTAATACTACCCCATTAGGATTAGTGCATCAAGAAAAACCATGAGCCGGGCAGTGGTGACGCACGCCTTTAGGTGACACACTCTAGAGGTAGAAGCAGGGGGATCTCTGTGAGTTTGAGGCCAGCCTGACCTACAGAGTGAGTTCCAGGACAGCCAGGTCTGTTTCACAGAGAAACTCTGTCTCAAAAAAACCAACCAAA
>LZPO01017287.1:932030-945658 GCA_001675575.1 Neotoma lepida | reverse complement strand
AAAAAAAAATGGTCTTTAGCAGGTAACTTTCAGAAACCCAGTTAAATCAGTCATAGAATTTTGTTTGAGACTAGTAGTAGCCACAATCCACAAACTAAATATTTATCATGGACTCATATGTGAATATGGAAACATTGGACAAAACCTATTGCTTAGGCTTATGTTTTGAACACTTAAAGTACCCATAGGCTAACCTTGTTAAACTTGTTAATTATGTTAGACACTGGGATACTTGAAAGCAGTGCTTTAAAGTAGCTGAAGAGGTCTTTGGTTTAAAAAAGTGAATTAATATTTCCAGATTCAAAACAACCCTTAACCTATTATGACAGTTTTAAACTTGGAGGAAAATGAGGCATATCTTCTCCAGTCTCAGGGATAGTATTTGAAAACCAGTTAAGTAACACAACACAGCAGCCAACTGTGTTGATAGTATCATTAGTTATGAGTCCTGCACTTTGTAGAGGCTTGCTTCATCTTGAGAACACCTGGAAGAGACAGCTAGCTCAGAATGGACGGGGACACGCACAGGCAGATCCTTATCTTTGCCTCCTTTACAGGCAGACTGACTCTACAGTGGCCAAAGAGACTTTCAAGTACATTTTTTTTGTTAGTATTGTCTTAATTTTCTAAATGTCAGCCTAATAACCTCACTTCTTTGGCATTAAAAAATGGGGTGCCATGTGCTGTTAGGGATTTTGGGGATGCAGAGATAGAAAAGATCTTTTTTTTTTCCCGATTGGAAAATTGATCGAAGCTATTGGTAACAAGATTTTAAGTAAGATGGTTGGCTAGCCACTAAATATCTGCAAATCTAGATTTATTTATTTATTTATGGGCAGGGAATCTCTGTGTAAAGGTGCTGTTCTGTAGACCAGATGGCCTTGAACTCAGGAGGCAGAGGCAGGTTGATCTCTGTGAGTTTAGTCATGCAGGTAAATATTATTTTGGGTGTGTTTTAAAACTTTTATTCAACTAAATCCTTAAGCTCATTCTTTCATGAATAATATTTAAAAAGCAGGAAATAATGAAAATTTTTAAAAAATACAAAAAAGGCACAGTGAGAATTTGTCATCATTTGTTTTAAATGAGCTAAGGGTCTCAGAAAAGGTCTCTCTTCGTTACACCCAGCATTATATTTTATAATTGAAGATCTAAAAAACAGCTACAGGGGCTGGAGAGATAGCTCAGTGGTTAAGAGTACTTACTGCATTTGCAGAGGTCCTGGGTTCAGTTCCCAGCTCCCAGATGGCCAATTCACATCTGTCTGAAATTCCAATTTCAAGGAATCCAACATTCTCTTCTGGCTCTTAGGGAACCTGGTAAACACATGGAGTCAATACATATTATTTAGGCAACTCTCACTAAAATAAAAAGAAATCTTTGAAAGGAAACAGCTTTAAAAGGAAACCAGGAATGGTGGGAGGTATATGTCTGAAATTGTAGCACTTGAGAGGCTGATGCTAGTAGATGAGAGAAGAGATTCAAGATTCAAGTCCTGCTCTAGACTACAGAGCATGACTCTGCCTTCTCACTACTTTTTTTGATTCTAGAAGCTCCGTTTTGATGAACAAGAAAAGATGCAAGACTCTTAATGGATTGTAGCCACATTCAGTCAAGTTCTTGTCCCAGGTGCTTANAGTGGAGGTGCTCTGGCATTGGCAAGATCTACTCTGTTGGCTTGTTTCCTCTGTTCCTTTTTTTTCCCCCATGACTCTCATGCTTTTTAGTGATAGCCTGTTGCCTGGCTCATAATACACTGCATTTGGATGTCCTTTCTGTGTCTCACACTGATGAGAGCTTATGTGTGGCAAATGTAACTAATGTTTTTGATTCATTTCTGCTGGATTTCAAGACTCCTCTGTATTCCAAAGTGGGATGGCAAACTGCAAACTGATTTTTGCCCTTCCAAAGTTCTTTCTATCTTTTGGTATCACTGGTCCATGGCTGCTTTTGCTGATATAGGCCATCTCCACATGCTCAATCCACCCAGGATGCATTTGTATACATGTGTGTCTAAGCACAGGATAAAAAGCTGTAATCCCAGCACTTGGGCAGTAGAGGCAGGAAGATCAAGAGTTCAAGCTTTGTTATTCTCAGCTACAGTTGAGTTCAAAGAAGCCTGAACAACATAAGACAGTCTCAGAAAATGTTATAAACAGTGCTTCAATAAACAAAACGATCTCATAATTAATCCAAGATAGAAAAAGGCAAAATGGTTATTCTTTACAGTTGATCTTGTGCAAGTAATGGTAGCTGCAGCAAGTTTATGGGTGTATTGGCCATTCCTTGCCCTGAAGACAGCATTCACAGTACTCCTCCTAATCCTCCAGCTCTTAATCTTTCTGCCCCTTTTTGTGAGCAATTGTGGGTGGGGTAGGGCTGATGTAGATGTCCCGTGTAAGGCTGAGCACTCAATAGACACTTCATCTCTGAACTTTGACTAGTTTTTTTGTTAACTGCTGACCTCTGCAGAGGAACGGTTCTCTGGCCAAGGTTGAGAGCAGCACTAATCTGAGTATAAACATAAATATTTAACAGTTTGACAACACATTGTTTCTGTTTGGCTTTTTGAGACAATGTTTCTATGTGTAGCCCTGGCTGTCCTGGAACTCACTCACCAGGCTGGCCTCTGCCTCCCAAGGACTGGGATTAGTAGTTGGTTTAGCAAAGTAATAATAGTAGGTTCCTCTCTAGGGCCTGTGACCACCAGCTTTTGACCAGGTTTACTATATCGGGCCTTATTTTTTTTTTCCCTGTGGAACAGACCTCAGTTGAATCCAAAAGCAATTGATTACTTCCATAACCTTTGTGCCACTGTTGCACTAGTGCATGCATCTTCCCTGGCAGGTTGATATTGTAGCATGCAGGTTGATATTGTAGCATGCAGAGTTGGGTGCAGTGATACTATTGATGTTGGGATTCCAGATGTATACAACCATTCTC
This sequence comes from Neotoma lepida, assembly GCA_001675575.1. NCBI lineage: Eukaryota > Metazoa > Chordata > Mammalia > Rodentia > Cricetidae > Neotoma > Neotoma lepida. Next base: position 942,715 of record LZPO01017287.1, on the reverse strand, counting down.
AGTTGCCCTTATTACTTTTCCTTGGTTACTGGTAGAAATTTAAAAATTAAAAGTTCATTTAAAATCAAGTTTCTATCTTCTTACAGTTTAAAAATCAAATCCTAGAAAAGCCAAAGATACCAATACTCTTCCCCATTTACAGTTCCAACCTCTNTAGAGAACCCACTTAGTAGATTTTCTTCATTTTCCAATTCGGAAGAACTGTCTGACATTTTCCACCCATGTTTCATATATTGTCTCTTCACTTAACTGAGAGTAGATAAGAAGTTTTTAGTTTTTCCCTCCTCTATTCTATCATTTTTGTGCAGACAGATTGGTAGCTGCTTAGAGTGGATCTGTCCATAATTTGATTAGTTCAGTATTTAATATTTATATTTTACTGCTTAGTGCAATTCACAACTAGGCCAAATGGTGTAAAGTGAGGTTTTCATACGTCTTGTTTGTTGAACTTTTTTAGTTTTCTTTATATTTGTCACTAAAACCTAATTCCACCTTCTGCCCATATTGTTGAAATATTTTAATAAACGTAATCCTTTTTATCTGATGAAATGCAGTATTCTGCCCATTTCATTTTGAAGGTTTACTGTATTTTTATGAGTATAAGTGTGTGCCTGCTTGTATGTATGTATACCACATGTGTCTNTGGTACCTTTTGAAGCTAGAAGAGAGCATCAGACTCCTTGAAACTGGAATTACAGAGGATTGTGAGGGGCCATGTGGATGCTAGGAACCAAACCCAGATCCTTTGCAAGAGCAAGTGCTCTTAACCTCTGAGCCATCTCTCCAGCCCACCCTACCCTGTTTCATTTTTGATCATTCTCTTTTAGTGCCTGTGACTTCGCCTGTTCCTGGGACCTTCCTATGGCTCTTGGTACTCTTTCCGTGAGGGCACCTTGGTTTTCAGGAGTCNATGTCCACTTCTTTCTGTCTTCTACCTACATTTGGTGAGGCACATCTTCTGGTAGTTGTCATACAGTAGTTGTGAGAGCTTGTACATCTGAAAGTCCTTTTTCTGCCCTATTTCCTGTGTGAGGTTTGGGACATCATTTAGCTCTTTTTCTTCCAGCTTCCACCCAAAGTCTCAGACCATCCTGAGATATTTTCCTTGGTGAAACAAAACAAAAGATTTCCTCTGGGACTCAGAGCAGAACTCCTTTAGGGGCTGTTTTCATCCTATATTTTGCCTACACATTAGGCCTCCTCACTCTGAAATATCATGCTCTTCTCAACTGGGCCTTTTTCTTGGTTTATCATTTTGAGTTCCTCCCATATACTTGCTTGTTCTTTCAGAAGTTCTCTTGGTACTTGCCAATTACCATTGTAACTTCCCTAGATTTTCTACTACCTCTAATTAAAATTATAAATTGACAGATCAGAATTCTATGTATGGGGGTACAAAGTGATGTTATGGTTGACCAATACAATGTGCAGTAATGAAATATGGCTAATTAGCATTCTGCACATCAAGTACTTAATTGTTTTGTAATAAAGGTCTTTGAAATTTACTCTCAAGAATTTTGGAATATATGATACATTATTTACAGAGTTTCCAACACTATACAATCCTTATTTATACTTTGTACCTTCAGCTTTCATGTTCTTTCTGGAAGATGTTCTCAAATTTATCTCCTAGCCCTTTTGCTGAGCCTTTATCTTTGTATTTTTATTTTAGAATTTCCTATTTTTGTTTCCTGGGTACTGTATCTATAGCTATCCTATAGATGCTTTCTTTACCCCAAAGTCACTGTTTGCTTCAGGCTGCTTTATGTTTCTTTGAGGTGTGGTTTTTTTCCCTTTTCCAGAGCCTTTTCTGGGCTATCCAGTCTTGCTTTGGTACCTACTGGTGTGTCAGGAAGCCTCTGAGCCTGTAGTCCTGCCTTGCCTAGGGCAACATTCATTGTAGAGGCGTTTGTCAGGGTGTCTCCTTAGAGCATCCAAACAGCTGGTGACCTTAGTGCAAAGATTGTACTTCCCTTACCAGAGAAAACAGTGACAGCCTTTGGTGAGGACAGGAGACAGCTAGACAGCTGTCTAGCTCTACAAAGTTCCATGTGACTCAAGAGATCCGGCTCCATTTCTTAATTCTATTTCCAACGCATGTTTCTGCTACTTCCAGTCAGGTTGTGTTGTCTTCTGCATTGCTGGTGAAAGATTCAGCTCTTTCTGATCAAGTTTCCATTTCTAGCCCCTTGTACTTTAAGGTTCTTGTTTCTACTCAGGCTTTCTGTTTTGCATATTTAAAAAAATCCTTATTTATTGTAGTACTTCAGAAAGGGGTACAAGAAAATGTACAGCTGCTGTAGGACGTGGGTGCCATAAGGAATAAAAACATGGAGGTCACATCTTAGTGTGGGGAGACAGGAATATCAGTTGCAGCTAAGAAAAGAAGAAGAAATAATAGTATCATGGGGATAGAACAGCAGGAGACAGTGGCCACTGGACATAAACTACTTGGAGAAGCATTGCTGATGGAGTGACACCTGTTTCAAGCCTGAAGTGAGTGAATAATCTATGAACAGACACCTGGGAAGATTCTAAGTATAATGAATAAGAAGTACAAAAGCGTGGGGTGGGGATGTGTTTGGTGTACTGGAGAAATAGGGGGCCCCAGTCCTAGAAGATAATGCAGAGCATAGACAAGTGTGTAGCTGGAGAGCTGGAGATCAGGGAAAGAGGAAAGCAGACTTTGAGGTCCTTGGTATTAAGTGCCCTTGGAGACCTGCAGCAGAGTAACCAATAGTGGCCATAGTTTTCCCACCAGCCTGGGAGTCAATACTTGACTCCCTCCTTGTGAGGGAAACTCAAGGGTGAGTGCAGCTGTTGGGGAACAAAGCATGGTCTGTATCTTTGCCTTTTATTTCTTGCTCTGCCTAATCTGGCACTATCTCACCTACCCAGAGGGCTGCATACCCTCCAAAACTTAGCATACACTTGTGACCTCCTTGCAATTAAAATTACCTTTTTGGAGAGTTGCTCCCTCTCCCAATAGGGTAAGTTGGTGTTTATAAATGCAGTAGAGCTCTAGCAGGTTAGGATTCTCAGATGATCAGCCTAGGGTACTTTGTGACTAGTTTTAAAGGGTGTCTTTTTCCNTGGTATTTTCTCAAGTTTTGCTCTGGTAGCCTTCAGCAATGCTATTTTAAGCTTACAACTTGTATTTCACTTCAGATCATCGTTCCTCTGTTCATTCTGGTTCTGTTGGCTAACTGTGGGTGTTGTGACTTAAGAAAAGTGTGTTGCATCACTCTGATGGAAAGCTGGAGAGAGGTTATGTATGAATGGTGCAGGCTTCATAGTCAAAAAATTCAGATGGAGCTGGAGAGAGATGGCTTAGTGGTTAAGAGCAGCTTGCTCTTCTAGAGGACTTGAGTTCATTTCCCAGCAGCCATATCAGGCAGCTCACAGCTGCTTATAATTCCATCTACTGGAGGAGGATACAACTCCTCTTGGCCTCTGTGGACACCTGCATTCATGTGCACATACCCACACACAGATTCATACCCATAATTAAAAATAATTATTTTATAAAAATGAAAATTCAGATGGCAGATAAGCTAAGTGAGATTTCAACCTAACAGTAAAAGATTTGCCTTAAAATTGTATTTTCCCCACATCAGACTGGGAAAAATAGACATGACCATCTTAGTGGTTATCAGGAGTGACAAGGATAGTTCACAGATTGTAACTGGACAGTTGAGCTCATTAGAAGGGCTTTTGTTCTGGTAGTACAAATGGATGCATTGCCTGGAAAAAAAAAATGTATTTTTCAGGAATTTGACCCAAAGAGGTTCTGGCTCAACTAAACAGAGACCTTCCTTCCTCCCTTCTTTCTTTTTATTCCTTCAGTCCTTCCCCTTGGAAGAAACTCACAGAGTAGCCCAGGCCAGCCTCAAGTTCTTAATCCTCCTGCCTCCGTCTCCAAAACGCTGAAATTAAAGATAGGAGCCACCACAGCCAGCCAAAGAATTTTCTTTTCAGCATTTTTGGGTAGATATTAGCAAGATGAACAAACAAAATACAGGATAGCTAGGTACGGTGGTGCACACCTTTACCTAGCACTTGGGAGGCAGAGGTAGGTGGATCTCTGAGTTCTGAGGCCTGCCAGAGCTACATAGTGAGACTCTGTCTCCAGAAAAAAAGTTACAAGCAACTCAGGAGTTCCATCAGTGGAGGACTTATTGATATGTTTATTCCATTTAACATGCAGTTGTTAAGAAATGAGTTAGAGTTGTACATAAATCTTAGAAAGACAGACAGCCATGACCTATTTATATATACAAATAGGTGTGGCAAGTGGTAGGTTTATATGAGATCTTGTTTTTATTTAAGCAGTGTATTAATGTATGTACAGAAACCTATTAAAGACTGAACAATGAATTTGGAGATGTTTCTTAAAGAACAAACCAGGGAAGCAGAGACAGACAGATCTCTGAGTTTGAGGCCAACCTGGTCTACATAGTTAGTTTAGGACAGCCAGAGCTACATTGTGAGACCCTGCCTCAGAAAACAAAAACCAACCAAAACAAAAAGACTTAATTTTTACATAGTTCTGTTGAATTGTATTGCTCAGTGATAAAATTGCCTTCCTTGCTAAACCATTCCTATTAGCAGCTACACGTTAATACCAATGAATTAATTCTACCCATATTAATTTAGTATTAATGTAGCCCCTCCTATCCCATCCGAGGCCCTGCTATGGATAGAAGACTCAGGATAGATAGAGACTCTGCTGTGACAGCAGGCTGCATTTGGAGTGACCAAAGGTAAGAAGTTGCTGATGCAGAAACCAAATGTTTGTAAGTGGCTGTGAGCAATCATTATGAAGTTTCTGAAAATATCTCAGATTTGCCCTTTATTCCCATGTGTTATTCTCAGAAGTTCCTAAAGGTGGACACGTGGACACTGAAAGCATGCCACAATATTCGCTGTCTTAGGTTCAGACTGCTAGGCCTTGCTTCTTTATCCCTGACTGGGATGAAAGTGTGAGAGGTGTTTGCCCTGGGAGACCTACTTTTAGCTTTGGGCCTATTGTGTTTGTTAGTTTTGGGAAAGGGTTTCACTGTATATACCATGCTGGCCTTGAACTATGTGGCTCAGACTGGCCTTGAGCTCTCAGTGACTCCTTCCTGACTCAGCAAAGCAGTTGAGTGCTGAGATTACAAGTGAGGGCCTCAGTGCTCAGCCTTTGGATTTGGTGTGGGGTTTGGGTTTGTTTGATGGGTTTTTGTTTGTTGTTTGTTTGTTTTTTCTTTTTTCTTTTAGATAGTGTCTCACTATGTATCCTTGGCTGGCCTGGAGCTGTTTATGTAGACCCCTCCAGCTTCTGGGTTTTTTTGTTTTGTTTTGTTTTTTTGAGACAGCCTCTCTCTNTGAACCTGCATTTCACAGATTTACTAAACTGACTGGCCATGGAGCTCCTGGGATCTGCCTGTCTCTCCATTCCAAACCCAAGTGCTGTATGTGTGGGTGTTGTGTCTGGCCTTTGTGTGGGTGTTGGGGNTCCATACAAAGGTTCTCAGGCTTATGTGGTGAGCACTTAAATGACTGACCATCTCCCAAGGCTTTGCCTTTCTAGTTTAAAGGAGAAATGAGTCTCTGAGAGGATTTATTTTTATGGCTCTGGAATCTCAGAACATTTGACTCAGTTCATTAGAAATTTAGTTTTTAAGATGGAATTTATCATTTTAAGAGTGATACATTGAACTGTTACTGAACAGCATTGTCGTCCATTTCAAGAGTGAAGCCTGGCATGTCGGTACATGCCTTTAGTCCCGGCACTGGAAGGCAGAGGCAGGAGGAGTTCTATGAGGCAGAGGCCAGCTTGGTCTACATAACAAGTTCTAGGACAGCCAGGATTACATAGAGAGACCCTGTCTCAGAAAGAAAGAGAGAGAGAGACAGAGAGAGAGATACAAAAAGCCTCACTTGCTAGACATACTGATGAACACCTGTAATCCCTATACTTGGGAGGCTGAGACAGGAGGATTGTGAGTTTGTAGCCAGCCTAAGCCACAAAGCAAAATATTGTCTCAGAAACAAATAGGACAAGACAAAAAACACCTTACCTGCTAAAACTTGTATTCATTGCTTTCTTTACCCCCAGTAATGGTTCTCAGCTGAGACAAGTTGTCTGCAATGGCCATCTGGCAGTGCCTGGAGACCTTTGGTAGTCACACCTTACGGGTACTTCTCAAATCTAGTGGTTAAGACTGTCCTACACTACACAAGACAGCCACACAAATGTTGTCTGACCCAAATACCAGTAGTGTTATGGTTATGAAGTACTGTTTTACAGGGTCAGTTCATAAAGCTATTGTCACTGTCCCTATTTTCCAGCTTCAGGGAGTAGAGGCTGGTGGAGTAAAGCCTGTTGCAGGTATGATTTAGTGCTGTGTTGCCTGTAGTATAAGTGTTGTCAGGGATGATGTTGGTAATAGAAAATCTGCATGCACTTCTTACGTGTGTCAGGTGTGGGTTAAGCATCATGTGTGAGCTCACTTAATCCTCACAGTGACACCACAACAGTACAGGAGAGGAGACAGGTATACAGAGTCAAGATTTGTAATTACTTTGTCTTGTTTACATCCTCCTTATTTGGTAAGGAGAGAGGGGGTGTTTATTTTTTTCTCGAGACAGGGTTTCTCTGTGTAGCCCAGGCTGTCCTAGAACTTGATCTGTAGAACAAGCTGTTCTCCAACTCAGAGATTCACCTGCCTCTGCCTCTTGAATACTAGGGCTAAAGGTGTGCACCGCCACCACTTGGCTCATCCTCAATTTTAGAAGTTAATAAATTTAAATATTCAGTCACAGTTACATAGTGAGTGTCTCTAGGGCCTCTCTAAAGTTCAAGGCTACAAAGGTAATATCCACACCATTCTTTCTAGTCCAGGAGTGAGGACGGTCAGGTCTTTGTATAAAGACAGATATTTAATCCAAAAATACCCACTGTGAAATTGTCCTGTGTCTCTCAATCAGCAAACATTTATTTTTCACCAAGTGCATGTTCCTTAAGTAGGTTTCTGGAAGGGAATGAACAAATTGAGTCTCAGCCCTAAAGCTATCCGAGTACTCAGCCCATATTTACAGTAACCTGCTGCTGATTAACACTAGAACTAAGACCTCTTGTGGCTGCCTTCACGAAATCTGCTTTCTAGTCTAGACTACCTGCCGTATCAGTGTTTCTGTCATTCTGTTGGTGATCTAGCTCCAGTAATTCTAGTGACATCCTGCCATCTAATGAAGGCCTCTACCCCCACTCTAGATTAAGGCCAAGCCATTGATGAGCATTTTCTTGTTTGGGATCCCCATGTCTTAGCTGGGTAGTCGAATTATCAAGGGTACCAGCACATGTTTAAGGGAATGAACAGGATATTGTTGGACTTGGCACACTTGTCTTTTAACTGACATTTTGATGAATTATAACAGGTTTCTCAGATCGAGATCCTTAGTTTCAAGCTCTGGAAAAATGCTTGCTATATGTAGAAATCTAGTCTGAGGGCCATCAAGTGATGTCAGTGCCCAGCTTTCTCTTGAGGTTTACATGTGCTGGGGTTAATAGATTCTTGGGGTCCAGGTTTACTTGAGTCAGTGTGTTCTGTGTCTGAGCTCAGGTGTTCAGGGCCTACGATCCTTTGACACCATTCTTTTGGATGTTAGGAACTATATTACTTGATGGCATGTGATGCTCCATTCCGCAGCAAGACAAGTACTGCCTCTTCTCTTGCTTCGTACTCACTTTCTGTACTAGCCATCTTTATTAGCACTAATTTCTTTGCCCTTCTGGCATCCTTTTGCAGGGGTGCTTGGGTTGTCTGGGNCCAGGGAACAGTGGTTTGTGGGTATGCCAGTAACAAGCTTTCTTGTCGGACTATCTTTGGACCACCAGCCCCCAAATAATGACCCGGAGATGTATTATTAGGTATGAAAGCTTGGCCTTTAGCTTAGACTTGTCTCAACTAGTTATTATAATTTAATTAACCCATATTTTTTAATCTGTGCTTTGCCTTGTGGTTTGCTTACCTCTGTACCGTATGTCCAACCTTTAGAGTCTCATTGGTGTCTCTCTGTCCCCAGAAGTCCCACCTAACCTCTTCCTGCCTAGTTATTGACCATTCAGCTCTTTATTAAACCAACACAACAATATATGCTCACACAGTATACAAATATCCCACAACATCTGCCAGGTGACATCAGTACATGCATAGTACTGAGCTTCTGGAGGAGTCTCTGACCTTGTGAAGTTGTCCAGGACAGAACAGACAGGCTTTTCTTTCACAGATAATTGGACTGAATAGACCCAATGCTAAATCTGCATTTTTTGTTTGTTTGTTTTTGTTTTTCAAGACAGGGTTTCTCTGTGTAACAGCCCTGGCTGTCCTGGAACTCGCTCTGTAGACCAGGCTAGCTCNAACTCACAGAGATCTTCCTGCCTCTGCCTCCTGACTGCTGGAATTAAAGACATGCCCCACCAGCCCAGCGCTAAATCTAGTTTCTTTCTGGAGATTGGAAAGTAACTTCAACNAAGTACAGTCCATTTGTGTTGTCATCTTTACTACAGGTGCTGCTCTTGGTACCTTGAAGGGACACTCTCTTGGGTGCACTAACACTTGTGTGTCCAGCCTTCCCAGTACTTGATCCCCACACTGGGATTGACTTAGTGGAGATTGAGAGTGTTCTGTAAGCAAAGATCCTCTTACCTGGAGTCAAGCAGATAAGGACACATGTTTGGGCTCCTGGGGGAGGGAAATTGGCCCTCTGTGGGTTCCTTGGCATCACCACCTGCAGAGCAGCCCAGCCAGTGGAGGTTTGAAGCCTGGAGGGAGGCAGCTACCACAGTGGTTGCCATGCAGAGGCCTTGGGGAAGTGGAGAAAGGGCTCTGACCCACCAAGTAGAAGAAAGGAGGGAAGGAGAAACAATCATACAAGTGGAGAACTAGTAGAAAGTTTTTGAAACAGGTTTAGTTGGTTTGGCTGTTTTTGAAATTAAGATAGAGGTGATTGGCTTACAGATGCGTTCTCTCAGGGGTCCCTTTCATGTATAAAGTGTGTGGTTCTAAATCCCTACCTTACTTGATAAGGTTTCAGACTTGATAGACTGTGTATGAGTAGAAACTTAGAATCATTTTGTAGTTGTAGGGTTTTTCTTGTTTGTTTTGTGATACTGGGAATTGAACCTGAGACTTCAAACATGCAAGGCAAGCACTCTAGCACTTTAACTATATCCATAGCTGTATTAGTCAGGGTTCTCTAAAGTCACAGGACTCAGAAAATGAATGTCTGTGTGTGTGTGTGTCTGTGTGTCTGTGTGTCTATAACTCTGTGTGTGTGTGTGTGTGTGTGTGTGTGTGTGTGTGTGTTTGATTTATTAGAATGACTTAAAGGCTATGGTCCAACTAATCCAACAATAGTGAGCTGTGAATGGAAAGTCCAAGAATGTAGTAGTTGTCCAGTCCACGAGGCTGGATATCTCAACTNGTCCTCAGTATACGCTGGAATCCCAAAGAAGTAGGCTCTAATGTCAGTCAGAGAATGGACTTGCTAGTGCGGCAAGAGCAGCAGGCAAAGAGCAAAAGCTTCCTTCTTCTTTGTCTTTATATAGGCTTCCAGCAGAAGGTGTGGTCCAGATTAGAGGTGGGTTTTCCCTACAGTGTGTCTTCCTACCTCAAAGATCCGGGTTAGAAGTGAATCTTCCTACTTCAGATGAAGCAAATATCCCTCAGATGTGCCCTCCATTTTTAGATTTTAGTTAATTCCAGGTGTAGTCGAGATGACAACCAAGAATAGCCATCACCAACTTTTTTCACTTTTCTTTTTTTGATTTATTTTATGTGTGTGTCTTTATGTGTGTGTGTACATAATTCAGCCAGACTCTTCTTTGAGATGGAGGCAGGATTACTGATCTCTGTAAGGTTGAGGCCAGTCTGGTTTAGAATGAGCCAGAAATCCATAGTGAGACCCTGCCTCAAACAAACAACACACACCACACTCCACCCTCAAAAAGACGGGGTCTCACTAATCTGCCTAGGCGGGGTCCTCTTGCCTTAGCCTNCAGAGTAGCTGAGATCACAGANGTGCCTCATCAGGTCTGGCTGCTTTGTGCCTTTATTGTTAGATTTTGCATTGAAGTCTGAGTGTTTCTCAGGAACTCTTGTGGCTACTGTGAATGAAGTCAAATGGTGCTGCATTGTCCCCGTGTTTTCTGTGTTAATGTAAATGCATGTCTAGCTGTTAATTTTACTCTTTATAAGTGTTTCAGGGCTGGAGAGATGGCTCAGTGATTAAGAGTACTGTCTGCTCTTCCAGAGGACCTGGGTTTAATTCTTAGCATCTACATGGCAGCTCACGACCATCTGTAACTCCACTTCTAGGACATATGACACCCTTTTCTGGACTTNGTGGGCATTGAGCATGCACGTGGTGCACATACATATTTGCAAGCACCTACATACATAAAATATAATATTTCAAATGGAATTATGGATTGTGTTTGCTTTTCAGTTTTTAAAAATTAAATGTAATTCACGAGGTGATGTTGCAGGCTTAACTTAAACCTTATGTGAGTCATCAATTTGAAGAACACCTCTCCCCTCCCCTCCCCTCCTTAAATGTAATTCACGAGGTGATGTTGCAGGCTTAACTTAAACCTTATGTGAGTCATCAATTTGAAGAACACCTCTCCCCTCCCC
>LZPO01017287.1:918570-931830 GCA_001675575.1 Neotoma lepida | reverse complement strand
CCCCCTCCCCTCCCCTCCCCTCCTCTCCTCTCTTCTCTTCTGAAACAAGGCTTCTATTTTGATACATTTGCTTCTACTGGGAGCTGACATGCCAACCCCAAGGGACTTAAAGTTCCCTGTTACCTCTGTTGCCTGCATGGTGAGCCCTGTGGGATTGTAAGGTGGCCTCACACAGAACTCTTATCCTTCTTGCTCTGGCAGTTTGGGGGACATAGTCGAAAGAGCCAGAGTACTCAGTCAAGAGCCTCCTTAATTTACACAGATTCCAGAAATGGTTGTCATCATATCCCTTTGAGATTGGTAAGTTCAAGTGGGGAGAAAGATGATGTTACTGAAGAAAATCAACAAAAGCCTGGTATAGTCTCCTTTGACCCTGTGAAACGTGAAAGATGCTGGGTTTTGGAGCCATGTTTTCAGTGTGCCGACGCTGCTGTGGCTGTCCTCACCTTCCTGTCTTTGGTTAGCTCTGATTGGGATCTGCTTAATTAAGGAGGAAGGAGCCCTGAATGGGAGGAAGGGAATGTGTTCTACCAAATGAAGACCTTTTCAAGCTATGCAGTTAATTTTACAGTAAGATCTTCATGCAGATCATGGCTGCAAAGCACTGATGTGATAATAGGTTTTTTCCTCCATAAAATCTCACTAATTAGCTACTATCATAAATTCTGCTGTTGAACTGGACTCTGTTGAAGGTTGTTTTAGCATATTGAGAACTTAACTTGGTATTATTTTCAAGTCTATGAAATGTTTTAGTTCCAATGTGTAGTTTTGCTTGCCTCCTTCGCTAGGTCCCACATCCTGATTTGGTAAGGATGCACGTACAAGGGAGCATGTGTGTCTGTGTTTCCCTCTTTAGCGATTGCTGATTGACAGTTGCTCCCTTACCTTAGTCCTTGGCCCTTGTTTATGTCATGTGCTGACCAGTCTATAAGCAGTTTTTTTGAGTTTTTCATCTTGCTGTCCTTCGGAGCAGTCTGTATTTGGGTCCGTAGCACTAGTGGTCAGCTTCTCCTGGAGCACTGATTCCTGACTTCCTGGGTGGGATGGGTTGACCCCTGGGGTGTGTGTCTCTGTACATACCTGGCTGAACTCAATAGCTTCCTTAATACTTTCTAATAATATTTAAAAAAAAAAACTGCTCTGCTTTCAAGAACTTTCACAAAATGAGTAACAGGCTTGAATATCAATACATCTTTTTTTTTAAGATTTTTTTTTAGTGGTGTGCGTGTGTGTGTGTGTGTGTGTGTGTGTGACTAATATAAAATCTAGCAGGACTGCACTCCCTCTCTGGGCTTTAGAGAAAAGTCTTTACTTCTTCTAGCTTTTTAGTGGGTACCAGGTCACCCCATTTCCGCCTCTTTCTGTATAACTGCTCCTTTCTCTTACTGTTCTGCCTCTCTCTTGCAAAGACACATATAATGAACTGGGAAGAGAGCAAGCATCTTTTGTGATACAATACAATCTCCTGGGCTAAGACTTGACATCATTTCCCTTATCCAGGTTTTCCTGCCAGCATGTACATAAACTCCTTTGAGTATGTATAAAACTTGAGTTTTGCCAGCAATCTGAACTCTTCCTTCAGTGGTGTAGGACGTCAGTACAACCAAAGAGGTTTTTCTAAGACATGTCATTTGCAAACAGTGCTGTTTGTCTTCTTGCTTAGTTGTATCTCCTTAGATTCCATGTTTGCCAGTCTTTGTTGATAACATTTTGTAATTTTGTTGCTCATTCTAGTACAATTGTAACTTTTTACTAAATATAATATGTTACTTTTGGGAAATATTGTACATTAGACATTTCCTAAGATTAAACTGTAGGAAGCAAGGAATCAACGTGAAATGTCCTCAGTCTCTGGATTTTCTTTTTTTATTATTATTATTTTAAATGATCCTCAGTCACTCTATATGTGTTTGCACTCCTTTAAACTACAAATACAAATTTACTGGAATTATGTCATTTCTGCATCTATAGAATAGATCTGAGATAATATTTTAGTCTCTAAATTTTATAATTTATTAGGCTAGTGTTGTACTTAAAAATTTACATGTTTATATATGATTTGAACTGATAATCTCTTTGCAACATCCTCTCCTTGTTTGCGGGTAGGGGGAGGCAGAATCATGTGTGCCTTGTTTTCCNCTGGGAAACTTTCCTTTCCACCAGGTAGAAACCATGTGTTTTGGATAAAATGGCTCAGCTGTGTAGATAGATGCTAGCTGGTTTGCTGTGCTCNTTCACTACAGTTACTGGTCCCTTAATGGGCTCAGAACCCAATTACTGACAGTAAGATACCAAAATAATTAGTGAGGCCCCCATGAGGGAAGGAAGCTCTTATTTCCTTAGGAGATACTGGATGATATAATTACTGCTGTTTGTAATGCTGTTCTTGTTTAGAACCAGGTATAGGTAATTCTCATAGTCTCACCACCCCCAACCTGTGTGTGTGTGTGTGTGTGTGCGCGCGCGCGCGCGCGTGGTGTGTGCATTCTCAGTGTACAGTCCTGACTGGTCTACAACTTCTGGCTCTGAAGTTACTAGAATTATTAGGCATATATGACCCTACCTTGGCCTAATTTGGGTAAACTGGGTTTTGTTGTTGCTTTTCATTTTCTCTTTGGCCAAGTCTTTTGTTTATTAATTCCTCTGACTGTATTGGTTTTCTCTGTCTTGCCTGAGTACTTAATTTATTTATTTTCAGTCTTCCCTATAATACAGGTTTGCTTTACCCACTGAGTACAGTTTTAGTCACATCCTGAAGACTTCAGCTCTTTGCTCCTTTTCCTTTAAATATATTTTTCTTAGGAAAACCTTGAAATATACAAATAAGAGGTATTTCAAATACTACCACCCACCTTTGAACAATTGTTAGCGTATTGCAATTTTCTCTCTTCTCTTCACTCTCTATGCACTAGTTTCTGTTTTTAATATTTTCAATCAAATCTCAGACTTCATATCATTTCTTAATACTTTAGTGTATTACCTTTAGTGGATGTGAGGCTTAAATCATATCCACCTTACCATTGTCAAAGTTATTAGTATCACCTAATAACAGCTAATTTATATCATGGTATCATATATTCAGTTTACCAGCTATCACAAAAAGTATTTTTATACTTGGCTTATGAATCAACTCCAAAGGTCTTCTCTCCCCTCCTATTTGGCTTTAGCTGACTCTTAGAAAATCTGGAAAAATACATTTCCTTTTTATAAAATTTTCCTTTATACAGTTCATTTATGAACGTATAGGGCATCTGTAGTATGGGGTATCAACATTTTGTATTTCATTTACTGAGTTTTGTGCTCTTCAACACGATTTTGCAATCCTTAGATTTCCTGTAAATTGAAGCTGGGAGCTAGATCTACACAATTTTCTTGATTTCAAGTATTCCCCTCCTCTCCTTGGAGATCGTCAGAATGTTTCATGGGACTGGAGATGGTTCAGTCATTTAGAGCAGGTGCTGCTCCCCTGGATGACTCACATTTGTTTCCCTGCACCCATATCAGGAGGCTCACAACTGCCTCTAATTCCTTCTCTAGGAGGACCAGAGGCCTTTGACACACGCACAGACACAAATACAGATGCACACACACAAGTACACACAATTAAAAATGAAATCTTTTTTATAAAAAAAGATTATTTATAGACATTGCTGAATGTTTATTGTGATTGATCAAGAGGAGTGATGCCTGACTTAGGATAGGTCAGTGGATACAGTGCAGTGACATCGGGATGATTTGTGAAGTTCTTTGTCATGAAGTTCTTTGTCAACCAGTTATCTAATAGGCTTAACAGTCATTTTGCTTGTTGCTTGGGTCCGTTGTTTCACTGGAGTATTGGTTTCCTGTTGCAGCTGTTCAAATTACCAGATTGTGCCTGAAATGAGTCTTGCTGAGCTAGTCAGAGCATCACTGGGTGGCTCCTTCTGGAGGCGCCTGGGGCTCGCTTGCCTTTTTCTTGGTAAAAGCCATTATTTAGCTTGTGGGCCCTTCCTCCTATAGGTATACCTTTAAATTCGTAGATAAATAGATATAGGATGCCCCCCTGAGGGTTTTATACATGCTAGGCCAGCATTCTGCCACTGGAACTATACCCCAACACTTTGATCTTTTTGTTTGTTTGGATTTTGAAACATGGGGTTTCATATCACCTAGGCTGCCTTAAACTTCTGATCTTTCNGCTTTTGTGTCCAAGTGTTGGGATTACAGGAGTTGCTACCACACCTAGTTTTTTTTTGTTTTGTTTTGGTTTTGGGGTTTTTTTTGTTTGTTTGTTTGTTTGTTTGTTTTCGAGACAGGGTTTCTCTGTGTAGCTTTGGCGCCTTTCCTGGAACTCACTCGGTAGCCCAGGCTGGCCTCGAACTCACAGAGATCCGCATGCCTCTGCCTCCCGAGTGCTGGGATTAAAGGCTTGCACCACCACCGCCTGGACACACCTAGTTTTACCAGATGCTAGGCATTAAACCTGAGCTTGTGCTAAAGAGCATGCTCCATAGTTAAGAGCACTTGTCTTGTAAGGGCAGTTCAATTCCCAGTACCCATATGGTGGCTCACAACTATCTGTAACTCCAGTTCCCTGTAACTCCAGGGGATCCGACCAGGCATGCATGTGGTGCACATATGTACATGCAAGCAGGCATAATATTCCTACACATAAAATAAATACAATCTAAAAAATAAAAATAAATTACAACAAAAAAGAACCCTGGTACCTAATAGGCAAACATTCTCCCAATTGAGCTATATCCCCAGACCAACTTTTTTTTTTTGAGATAGAATATCTTTTTTTTATTATTTAAATGTGTGTGTATAGAGAGGGGTATGTGCATGGAAGTGCAGATGCCCATGGAGGGCANTGTGTCTCCTGGAACTGGAGTTACAGGTGGTTATGAGCCACCAGATGTAGTTGCTAAGAACCAAGCTTCAGTCCTCTAATAGAGAAACAAGAACTCTTTATTGCTGAACTATTGATCCAGCCCTGAGATAGAATCTTACTATGCTGCCCAGGCTGCCCTTGAACTAAGAGAATCTTCCCATCTCAGTATGCTTAATTCATCTTTTACAATTACATGTATACGAGCTTTTCTTATTTGGCCACCTGCTCACAAAAAATAATACAGAGACTTCTTATTAATCATGAAAGCTCTGCCGATAGCTTAGGCTTGTTTCTACCTAGCCCTTATAACTTATAACTAGCTCTTATAACTATCATAAATTAACCCATATCTCCTTTTTTGGTCTTTCAAGACAGGTATTCTCTGTGTAACAACACTAGCTCTAGCTGTCCTGTAGCTAGCTCTGTAGACCAGGCTGGCTTTGAACTCACAGAGATCCTCCTGCCTCTGCCTCCTGAATGCTGGGATTAAAGGCATGTGCCACCACCACCCGGCCATAAATTAACCCATATCTTTTAATCTACATTCTACCTCATGGCTTTTTTGGGGGGGGGTGGTGAGTTCGAGACAAGATTTCTCTGTGTAGCTTTGGAGCCTGTCCTGGAACTTGCTCTGTAGACCAGGCTAGCCTCAAACTCATAGAGATCCTCCTGCCTCTGCCTCCTGAGTGCTGGGTTTTAAAGGTGTGTCCCACCACCACCTGGCCTATTACATGGTTTTTAGCTCTATTCCATTTTGTGTGTCTGACTGGTGACTCCTGGTGTTTCCACCCTTCTTCCCAGCATTCTCTCTGCCTCGAAAATCCGGCCTAGCTTTTGGCCTTTTAGCTTTTTATTAAACCAGTCACAGTGACATATATTCACACAGTGTAAAGGAATATTCCACAACAGTTACAGGTCCCAGGAATTAGGACTTGGAGAAAGACTTTTCTAATTTTATTTGTATGTTTATCAGTTCAATTTTTTTTTTATTTTCTTACATATGAGTGTGTGTGTGATGTATGTGTGTATGCATGTGCATGCTGTAGTGCACATGTGGAGATCAGAGGACAACCTACAGGATTCTGTTCTCTCCTTCTACCATGTGAGTCCCAGAAATCAAATTCAGGTCCTCAGCCTTGGCAGCAGGCACCTTTATCTCCTGAGCTATCTCTCTGGCTCTATCAGTTGTAATTTTTACAGAGATTCCTGTGTCATTTTGCTTGTCCTAAAATATGGTTTCAGTAGAAAATAGACGGTTTCTGTATCAGCATTGAAATGTATTGGAACTAGCAACTTGCAAAGGTGAAATGTGGGTTTCTTGGATCGTCTCACCTAGAATTTTGACATGTAGATAGTTGCATGTCAGTCTACTTGTAACCATTTTATGAGGCTTGTATTGTCCAAGTTGATGTCCCTATACCTTGCTTTTTAACTGTTTCCATTTTTGTTGTTGTTTGGGGGTTGTTGTTACTTTTAAATATTTTTTTTTAATTTTGTGTGTAGGTGTTTTACCTGTATTTATATAAAGACAGCACGTGTATGCAGTGCCCGTAGAAGCCAGAAGAGCATGTTGGGTCCCTTGGAACTGGAGTTAAAGATAGGTGTAAGCCAGCATTTGGGTGATGCTGGGAATCAAACCTAGGTCATCTAAAAGAACAGCTAGTGCTCCTAACTGCTAAACCATTTCTCCAGCCTTGTTTGTTGTTTTGCTTGCATGCCTGTATGTATCCTTGACTGCCTTCCAGTTTTAGTGAGGTCTCTCACTGAACCTAGAGGCTTGCGTCAGAGATTCCGTCTCTGCCTCCCTAGTGCTGGGGTTACAGGTGGCTGCCATAACTGCCTGGCTTTTACATGGGCTCCAGGGATCCAAAGTCCTCACTCTTTTGAGGCAAAGCTTTTATATTCGCTGAGCTATTTCCAAGATCCCATGTCTCCTTACTTTCTGCTATGGAAGGATGGCCAGTACTGTCTAAATCTGTTTCAGGTCTAGAGCCATGTCTCAATGACTCCTGGCCCAATGGGAATGGTGCTAACTGCCATTAGGTTGCTTCTCATGCAAGCAAACACAGAAGTATACCCCAGACCAAAATGAAAAGACATAGAGATATTTCCAGTTCAAATAATAACTTCTAGGGTTTTTACTGTAGTATATATCTTATTCTGACAATTTTGATTCTTAGGGATATAAACTTGATTACCAAGACACATAAGAGTGTAATAAATATAACAGAGAACTATGTCTATCTTAAGTATACATAGCCTATATCAGAATAAGGAAATGGGTTGTATTTTGTAATTTATTTTACAATTCTCTGATTTGTATGGTTCTAAAAGTAAAGTTTTGAATCAGTGTGTTTAGATGTTCTTGCTGGCTTCTATCCCTGACCTGGCTTCTGTTGTTCTTTGTCCCTCCTCCCTTCCCATGGCTGGGAAGATAGAACTACTAAGGTCTTGGGTATGTTACATGCTTGCCTTCTATTTTTGACAATGTATATTAATTAGATGATATAATAGACTTTGCAGCTTTGCTTTCTTACAGAAGATACGTCTCAACTGTACCATTACATTTGAGAGTGGATTGTTGTGGGTCCCAAGCTATGATACACATTGTATATTCAGAAGCTGCCAGGAAACCACTTTTTCTTTACTGTGTCTTAGAAATGCTACTGTGTACCCCAGCCTTCTACATTGTGTGGGAGTGGCACAGGTTTGACAGAACTTAGCCTGTGATGCTCTCTCCCGGTTCTCAGAGCAGCTCTATATTGTTTTCCCAATGCCCACAGGTTTATGTATGGTTTTTGTTTTGTTTTGGTGTTGGGAATTGAACTTATTTGTTGGCACAGTAGCCAGTTCTACCATTTTTCCTTCTCCAAACCTGTCTTTCTTTAAAAAAAAAAAAAAAAATCGTCTTTTTCTGTTCCATGGCACTGGTTATAAGGTTGAAGTCCTCCTACTAGACTGTAGTCAAGGCTCTGATGTCTGTCACTTAATGAGTGCTGGGTAGAGCCCTGAGACCTTGGGCCTCCCACTTGAAATAGGTCTGCTATTAGGTTCCACTTACTTTCTTAGGTAAATCAGACTTAATGTATAGCTTCAAGAATTTTCTGTCTCTTTTTTTTTTAAAGTAGATCCCAAACTTCAGAAACTTAAAAGCAAATAGAATATAGGGTTCTTTGAGATTTTAAAGATAGTTTTTTCTAATTGACATAATGTTTAAAGCTTTTTGCCTATTTTTAAAGCTATTTGCCTTTCCTAAGAATTTCATTATAGTAAACTTAATGTTTAGAAATATTTATTCCTGCTTCATTATTTGTACTATTTTTACATGTGGTTACATTAACAACCAAGTGTGAGAGTAAGCCCAGTGGAGTCTCTCAAAACTACAACATCCCTGGTGGGAGCCATAACTCAGGGCAACCAGAAAGCAGGCTGTTAGCAGAACCTGACATCATCTGACTTTCTCTGAGGATGGAGATTTGGTCTGTTAGGTATGAAGAATAGTCTGCTTCATTTCTGTAGAAATCTATTAACTTACTGTTCTGTTTTGGATCTAATATTTGTTCTANCCTTTAGNAAAAAATTACATGTTTTATTCACCTGACATACATTCTTTCAAATATATTTTAAATGCATTTTTAAAATGTATTCTTTGTTTTATTAGCTATATGCATATGTGCTGATTATTTCAGTATTTATAAAATTGAGTTTCACTAAATATATTGCTAGTGCTAGCATCCTAAACAGCAAGATACCTACTCTATGCCAAATTCTTTTAGATGTCACCACAACTGACAGAAAACCCCACCCATTCACCCAAATCTACAAACGTGACAGGTAAAAGTTAAGTCCGTAACAATTTAGCCAAGGTGACCTGAATCATATCTGAGTGTAAACTCAGGAATTATGGCAACACATTTGGTGTTCTTTATATAGTCTGTTCACTTAGTTCAACACTTGCTGAACTAAAATACAAATACATATTCTCACAATACCAAGAAATACATGCCCCTAAGAAATAAGCCAGAATAACAGTCATTGAAGAAAAAAAATTGTTATCCTTTCTGTTACTTCTGGAAGAGAAACTGATAGAATTAAGGGAGAAGAAACAAGATATTGTAGCTGAATGAGATGCCTCAATGGGTAAAAAGTTTTGCAAAACAAGACTCTGCCTCAACAAGGTGTAAGGTGAGAACCAAATCCTTCAAGCTGTTCTCTGACTTCTATATATGCTTTTTGGCATATGCATGCCACACATACACACACACCCTCAATAAAATAAATGTTTTGTTTTAAGACAGGGTTTCTCTCTGTACCCTGGCTGTCCTCAAACTCACTCTGCCTCGTGAGTGCTGGAATTAAAGGCATGTACCACCACCACCAGACATAATTTTTTTTTTAATTAAACAAAAAGGCTAGCAAGATGTCTGAGTGTGGGTAAAGGTCCTTGCCCCAATTCTAATGGCCTGAGCTCTATCTCTAGAACCCATATGGTGGAAAGAAAGAACTGACTCCCAAAAGTTGCCCTCTGACCACCATGCAGTCTGTGGCACACCTGCATCCCACCACACACCTCATAAATAAGTGTATTTTATTTTTTTAAGGAAAAAATGTTGAACATTTACTATTTTTTTAAGGCAATGTGAAGGAAACTAAAGACAGCTATTTGTTTCTCTTCCTGAACTTGTACTATTTTTTTTATTATTATATTTTATGTATGAATGCTCTGCGTGTATACCTGCACACCAGAAGAGGGCATCAGATCCTATTATAGATGGTCATAAGCCACCATGTGGTTACTGAGAATTGAACTCAGGACCTCTGGAAGAGCAGCCAGTGCTCTTAACCCCTGAGCCATCTCTCCCAGCCCGAACTTGTACTATTTAATTTTTTGCTGCTGAATTGTGCATGTATATGATAATAAACATCAGTGAAAGAAAAATGAGTTTTGATATGTTCATTATTAGAATGTTGCTGCAAATTTATTTAAGCTTTTTTTGTGTGTGTGGTGTTTTGTTTTCCAGACAGGGTCTTGCTATGTATCTCTGGTTGTCCTGGAAACTTACTGTGTAGACCAGGCTGTCCTTGAACTCAAAAGATCCACCTGCTTCTGCTTCTCGAGTGCTAGGATCAAAGGCATCAGCCACTAAGCCTGACTTGCAAGTTTACTTAAGCATAGTCATAGAAGGGCTTTACACTAATAAAAGTATAATCTGACCCATACATATTTACAAATTTTTAGCTATCAAGAGGGCTGAAAACATTTCTTTGTCCTAACCTGGTTATCAGTCTCAGTGTGAGTGATCAAACTGCTAGCATTACTATACCTTGTTGATAACTAGTGTAGCATATCTGGTGTAGGTCAATTTATTCTGTAATTTTTTTTTAAGTGGGGAAGTGTCACCACTCTAGAGGCAGTGGGACCTGGGAAAATAGAGACAATAAATGCGGCAGACTAAAGTCTCCTGCAATAGCCAACTTTATTCAGAACATCAGACATTTATACTCTGAGGGTTAAGAAGAATCACAAGAGTTCAGAAGTGTACAATCACAAGGATGAGCAACACATGGCAAAAACATGTTTTTCCATAGAGGCATATAAAGGATAATTTAAACGTTTAATTGAATGACAGCAGCAAGCAATAATGAGAAATCTAAAGTAAACTCACTCCTATCCACTACACCTGGGAAGAGCACAAAAACACATTCCAAGAACAATTCTGTTTTGAAAAAACTGGGGTCACAAAACTTGTTTTCTTGGAGTTTTCTCACAAGCACTCAGAATTCTCCCACAACTCTGTTCATGGGCTTTATGACTCCTCTTAGACTATGTTAGACTGTCTTATCCTCTACTCCATGATTTATTTTTTAGATTATTTTGCTGGGCTAGGAATCAAACCTAAAAGCTTGCACATGTTAGGCAAGTGATCTACCACTGAGCGACATCCCCAGCTCTGAAATTCCACTCCATGATTCTTAGCCATCTTTCTGTTCATTCTTATGGTTGTTTTATTTAATGTTATGTTTGTGGTTTATGTCTTTAATTATTTCATGTTTTTAATAGTTATATCATCTCAGGTTCTTGTGTCTAATCCCATATAATTTAAAATTTTTTAACTTAATTTTTTCAATTGTAGTTTTACAAATTTTTATAGCATTAGGGATCAAAGCCAGGGTATGTGTATGTATGTGTTGCCTGCAATGTATGTCTGTGTACTGCAGGAAAACCAGAAGAGAACACCAAATACCCTAGAACTGGAGTTATGGACAGTTGTGAGCTTACATGTTGTGCTGGGGATCAAAGTGGGGCCCTCTGCAAGAGCAGCAAGTACTTTTAATAAGAAGTCATCTCTCTGCCTCCCCCACTTTTTAAAGGAGGGGTGTGTGTGTGCTGTCTCTTATACACATCTAGATGTGTATAAGAGACAGGTGTGTGTGTGTGTGTGTGTGTGTGTGTGTGTGTGTGTGTTTTACAGGTGTTTATGGGGATGCCAAGCTTGTTACATGGGTGCTGGGATCCAAATTCCAGTCTTCGTAATTGCAAAGCAAGTGCTCTTAACTGCCGAGCCATCTCCTCAACTCCCCTGCATCTTACTCTTTGAACTTTGGACTTTTAGCTTCTATACTGTAGTTGATCTGTGAGTATCTTTTTTATCCTTTTATGAAATTTATTCCTTCTTGAATATGCCTACCTTCTGGTTTGTTTTTTTGTTTTTTGCTTGGGGTAGGAGTTCTGGGCAAAAAGGGTAATGGGGATTTAAACCCAACACTTTAGAGTTCTAGTCTCATGTCTCTGAGCACTTTCCAGAGATGCTTTCATCTCCCATCCGAAGCCAGTCAGAAAGCATCTACTTGTTGCTATGTTCCAGGTCTACTTTTTCTCTTAGATCTACTTTTTGTTTAGGGTATGGCTCTTTTAGGGAAGCATGATTTGGAGAATTNGAGAGTGTGTCTAGGTTCCAGCATTTTACCTTGAGCAGTCAGGAAGCTTATTTCATGTACCTTGAGGTATGAACACCGAAATATCTCAGACCAGTGTTCACTTTTTGAGACAGAGTTCACACGTCCCATGTTTCAGTATACTGAAGCNAACTAGTCATAATTATCAGCACTCCAGGGGCATCTGGGAGGTTTTTTGGTGCACATTTAACATTCACATTGTATCTGTTTGACATAAAGTCTCATATAGATAGACCAGGTTGGTCTTGAACTCTAATCCTCGCGCCTCTCTCTCTCTCAAGTGCTGAGATTACAAAGCCAATGTTACCACACCTTCCTTGGTTTAATAGTATCTTCATTAAGTCCATGCTTTGCTTTATTTTTGAGACATCATCTTACTCTGTAGCCCACTGCCTTGAACTCCC
The DNA here is from genome assembly GCA_001675575.1 of Neotoma lepida. Lineage (NCBI taxonomy): Eukaryota > Metazoa > Chordata > Mammalia > Rodentia > Cricetidae > Neotoma > Neotoma lepida. Next base: position 919,596 of record LZPO01017287.1, on the reverse strand, counting down.
AATACTCTCTGCCTCAGCCTCCCGAGTACTGGGATTATAGGATACCATCACACCCAGCTAACCACATTTTATTTATTTATTTATTTTATTTATTTATTTATTTATTTATTTATTTATTTATTTATTTATTTATTTTGGAGACAGGGTTTCTCTGTGTAGCTTTGGAGCCTGTCCTGGAACTCACTCTGTATACCAGGCTGGTCTCGAACTCACAGAAATCCGCCTGCCTCTGCCTCCCGAGTACTGGGATTAAAGGCGTGCGCCACCACCGCCCGGCTAACCACATTTTTTAACCAGCTCATTGAAGTCTCCTTGTACTTGTGTTGACTTCCTAACTCCACTGGAGGTCCCTTGACAGCAAACATGCTGACTTGTGGGTCCTTACTCCTTTTACTCCTCCTCATCTCCCTCTCCACAACCCTGAGACCTCAGTAACTAACAAAAGAACAACAACAAAAACACTTGTTCTGGTTGCTGGTTGATTCATCTCCAGGGAAAGACACCCTGCAGACCACAGTAATAACACAGAAGGGAAGACAACTTGGTGCCTACAGAGGTTTTAGGAAGCTGTATCACTCAGTAACTACCAGGAGCTTGGTCTTTGAAGTAGTGCACACCCTTTGCCTTCAGTGATTTATGTCATGAAGGGCTGCTGTGATGTTCATGCCAGATGTATTGCTATCTCCAGGGCTTCTGAACTCTTTATTCTTTGCATCACATTCCTTTCTTCCTTGTCCTTTTAGTCTGCAGTCCAATTAGAGCAGCTCTTCCCAGTCCCTCAAGCCTGCTACCTTACAGTATGTGTCAAGTCTGTCTTATTTTGTTCACTGCTGCAAATCCGTGTGAGCCTTAGACTGAAAACTGCAGAAGGCCTCTTCTGCCCTTTCCACATATCACACTAAAAATACACCTGGGGAGACACATACTAGCCAGACCTGGTGGCTCATACATGTATGTAATTCAGGTACCAGAGAGGGAAGCTGAGACCAAAGAACCTCTAGTTCTATGTAGTGAAACTTTGTCAAA